>CM026390.1:65071506-65168978 GCA_014843695.1 Archivesica marissinica
CCTGATGGACAGCCCGTGTACTTGGAAATCGAATTCTCTATCCTGATGGACAGCCCGTGTACTTGGAAATCGAATTCTCTATCCTGATGGACAGCCCGTGTACTTGGAAATCGAATTCTCTATCCTGATGGACAGCCCGTGTACTTGGAAATCGAATTCTCTATCCTGATGGACAGCCCGTGTACTTGGAAATCGAATTCTCTATCCTGATGGACAGCCCGTGTACTTGGAAATCGAATTCTCTATCCTGATGGACAGCCCGTGTACTTGGAAATCGAATTCTCTATCCTGATGGACAGCCCGTGTACTTGGAAATCGAATTCTCTATCCTGATGGACAGCCCGTGTACTTGGAAATCGAATTCTCTATCCTGATGGACAGCCCGTGTACTTGGAAATCGAATTCTCTATCCTGATGGACAGCCCGTGTACTTGGAAATCGAATTCTCTATCCTGATGGACAGCTCGTGTACTTGGAAATCGAATTCTCTATCCTGATGGACAACCCGTGTACTTGGAAATCGAATTTTCTATCCTGATGGACAGCCCGTGTACTTGGAAATCGAATTCTCTATCCTGATGGACAGCCCGTGTACTTGGAAATCGAATTCTCTATCCTGATGGACAGCCCGTGTACTTGGAAATCGAATTCTCTATCCTGATGGACAGCCCGTGTACTTGGAAATCGAATTCTCTATCCTGATGGAGAGCCCGTGTACTTGGAAATCGAATTCTCTATCCTGATGGAGAGCCCGTGTACTTGGAAATCGAATTCTCTATCCTGATGGACACCCGTGTACTTGGAAATCGAATTTCTATCCTGATGGACAGCCCGTGTACTTGGAAATCGAATTCTCTATCCTGATGGACAGCCCGTGTACTTGGAAATCGAATTCTCTATCCTGATGGAGAGCCCGTGTACTTGGAAATCGATCTCTATCCTGATGGAGAGCCCGTGTACTTGGAAATCGAATTCTCTATCCTGATGGAGAGCCCGTGTACTTGGAAATCGAATTCTCTATCCTGATGGAGAGCCCGTGTACTTGGAAATCGAATTCTCTATCCTGATGGAGAGCCCGTGTACTTGGAAATCGAATTCTCTATCCTGATGGAGAGCCCATGTACTTGGAAATCGAATTATCTATCCTGATGGAGAGCCCGTGTACTTGGAAATCAAATTATCTATCCTAATGGACAGCCCGTGTACTTGGAGAGTCTATCCTGATGGAAAGCTCTTGTATTTGGACAGTCGAATTCTCTATGCTGATGGATAGCCCGTGTACTTGGACAGTATAATTCTCTATCCTGATGGATAGCCCGTGTACTTGGACAGTCGAATTCTCTATGCTGGTGGACAGCCCGTGTACTTGGACAGTACAATTCTCTATGCTGGTGGACAGCCCGTGTACTTGGACAGTACAATTCTCTATGCTGATGGACAGCCCGTGTACTTGGACAGTACAATTCTCTATCCTGATGGATAGCCCGTGTACTTGGAAATCTAATTCTCTATCCTGATGGACAGCCCGTGTACTTGGACAGTATAAGTTTCTATGCTGATGGATAGCCCCGTGTATTTGGACAGTAGAATTATCTATGCTGGTGGACAGCCCGTGTACTTGGACAGTATAATTGTCTATGCTGATGGATAGCCAGTGTACTTGGACAGTATAATTTTCTATGCTGATGGATAGCCCCGTGTATTTGGACAGTCGAATTCTCTGGATGGATGGATGGATATTGTACTTGGACAGTCGAATTCTCTATGCTGGTGGATAGCCCCGTGTATTTGGACAGTCGAATTCTCTATGCTGGTGGATAGCCCCGTGTATTTGGACAGTCGAATTCTCTATGCTGATGGATAGCCCCGTGTATTTGGACAGTCGAATTCTCTATGCTGGTGGACAGCCCGTGTATTTGGACAGTCGAATTCTCTATGCTGGTGGATAGCCCCGTGTATCTGGACAGTCGAATTCTCTATGCTGGTGGATAGCCCCGTGTATTTGGACAGTCGAATTCTCTATGCTGATGGATAGCCCCGTGTATTTGGACAGTCGAATTCTCTATGCTGGTGGATAGCCCCGTGTATTTGGACAGTCGAATTCTCTATGCTGGTGGATAGCCCCGTGTATTTGGACAGTCGAATTATCTATGCTGGTGGATAGCCCCGTGTATTTGGACAGTCGAATTCTCTAATTTGATGGATAGCCCCGTGTATTTGGACAGTCGAAGTCTCTATGCTGGTGGATAGCCCCCTGTATTTGGACAGTCGAATTCTCTAATTTGATGGATAGCCCTGGTGGATAGCCCGTGTAATTGGAAGTAGAATTCTCTATGCTGATGGATAGCCCGTGTACTTGGACAGTACAATTCTCTATCCTGATGGATAGCCCGTGTAATTGGAAGTATAATTCTCTATGCTGATGGATAGCCCGTGTACTTGGACAGTCGAATTCTCTATCCTGGTGGACAGCCCGTGTACTTGGACAGAATAATTCTCTATCCTGATGGACAGCCCGTGTACTTGGACAGTATAATTCTCTATGCTGATGGATAGCCCGTGTACTTGGACAGTAGAATTCTGTATCCTGATGGACAGCCCGTGTACTTGGACAGTATAATTCTCTATGCTGATGGATAGCCCGTGTACTTGGACAGTATAATTCTCTATCCTGATGGATATCCCGTGTACTTGGACAGTCGAATTCTCTATGCTGTTGGACAGCCCGTGTATTTGGACAGTATAATTCTCTATGCTGGTGGATAGCCCGTGTACTTGGACAGTATAATTCTCTATGCTGATGGACAGCCCGTGTACTTGGACAGTAGAATTTTCTATGCTGATGGATAGCCCCGTGTATTTGGACAGTAGAATTATCTATGCTGGTGGATAGCCCGTGTATTTGGACAGTATAATTCTCTATGCTGGTGGATAGCCCATGTACTTGGACAGTTGAATTCTGTATCCTGATGGAAGCCCGTGTACTTGGACAGTTAGCCCGTGTACTTGGACAGTCGAATTCTCTATGCTGTTGGACAGCCCGTGTATTTGGACAGTATAATTCTCTATGCTGGTGGATAGCCCGTGTACTTGGACAGTATAATTCTCTATGCTGATGGACAGCCCGTGTACTTGGACAGTAGAATTTTCTATGCTGATGGATAGCCCCTTGCATTTGGACAGTAGAATTATATATGCTGGTGGATAGCCCGTGTATTTGGACAGTATAATTCTCTATGCTGGTGGATAGCCCGTGTACTTGGACAGTATAATTCTCTATGCTGATGGACAGCCCGTGTACTTGGACAGTATAATTCTCTATCCTGATGGATAGCCCGTGTACTTGGAAATCGAATTCTCTATCCTGATGGACAGCCCGTGTATTTGGACAGTATAATTCTCTATGCTGGTGGATAGCCCGTGTACTTGGACAGTATAATTCTCTATGCTGATGGACAGCCCGTGTATTTGGACAGTAGAATTATCTATGCTGGTGGACAGCCCGTGTACTTGGACAGTATAATTCTCTATGCTGATTGATAGCCAGTGTACTTGGACAGTATAATTTTCTATGCTGATTGATAGCCAGTGTACTTGGACAGTATAATTTTCTATGCTGATGGATAGCCCCGTGTATTTGGACAGTCGAATTCTCTGGATGGATGGATGGATGGATATTGTACTTGGACAGTCGAATTCTCTATGCTGGTGGATAGCCCCGTGTATTTGGACAGTCGAATTCTCTATGCTGGTGGATAGCCCCGTGTATTTGGACAGTCGAATTCTCTATGCTGATGGATAGCCCCGTGTATTTGGACAGTCGAATTCTCTATGCTGGTGGATAGCCCCGTGTATTTGGACAGTCGAATTCTCTATGCTGGTGGATAGCCCCGTGTATTTGGACAGTCGAATTCTCTATGCTGATGGATAGCCCCGTGTATTTGGACAGTCGAATTCTCTATGCTGGTGGATAGCCCCGTGTATTTGGACAGTCGAATTCTCTATGCTGGTGGATAGCCCCGTGTATTTGGACAGTCGAATTCTCTATGCTGGTGGATAGCCCCGTGTATTTGGACAGTCGAATTCTCTATGCTGGTGGATAGCCCCGTGTATTTGGACAGTCGAATTCTCTATGCTGGTGGATAGCCCCGTGTATTTGGACAGTCGAATTCTCTATGCTGGTGGATAGCCCCGTGTATTTGGACAGTCGAATTCTCTATTTTGATGGATAGCCCCGTGTATTTGGACAGTCGAATTCTCTATGCTGGTGGATAGCCCGTGTATTTGGACAGTCGAATTCTCTAATTTGATGGATAGCCCTGGTGGATAGCCCGTGTAATTGGAAGTAGAATTCTCTATGCTGATGGATAGCCCGTGTACTTGGACAGTACAATTCTCTATCCTGATGGATAGCCCGTGTAATTGGAAGTATAATTCTCTATGCTGATGGATAGCCCGTGTACTTGGACAGTACAATTCTCTATCCTGATGGATAGCCCGTGTACTTGGACAGTCGAATTCTCTATCCTGGTGGACAGCCCGTGTACTTGGACAGTCGAATTCTCTATCCTGGTGGACAGCCCGTGTACTTGGACAGTACAATTCTCTATCCTGATGGACAGCCCGTGTACTTGGACAGTATAATTCTCTATACTGATGGACAGCCCGTGTACTTGGACAGTAGAATTCTCTATGCTGATGGATAGCCCGTGTACTTGGACAGTAGAATTCTCTATCCTGATGGATAGCCCGTGTACTTGGACAGTATAATTCTCTATCCTAATGGATAGCCCGTGTACTTGGACAGTCGACTTCTCTATCCTGATGGATAGCCCGTGTACTTGGACAGTCGACTTCTCTATCCTGATGGATAGCCCGTGTACTTGGACAGTCGACTTCTCTATCCTGATGGATAGCCCGTGTACTTGGACAGTATAATTCTCTATCCTGATGGATAGCCCGTGTACTTGGACAGTCGAATTCTCTATCCTGATGGATAGCCCGTGTATTTGGACAGTATAATTCTCTATGCTGATGGACAGCCCGTGTATTTGGACAGTATAATTCTCTATGCTGATGGATAGCCCGTGTACTTGGATAGTCGAATTCTCTATGCTGATGGATAGCCCATGTATTTGGACAGTCGACTTCTCTATCCTGATGGATAGCCCGTGTATTTGGTTTAAACATATTTATTCGTTCATAATGTACAGTCGAATTCTCCATGCTTGTGGATAGCCCCGTGTATTTGGTCAGTCGAATTCTCTATGCTTGTGGGTAGCCCCGTGTATTTAGACAGTCGAATTCTCCATGCTTGTGGATAGCCCCGTGTATTTGGACAGTCGAATTCTCTATGCTGGTGGATAGCCCCGTGTATTTAGACAGTCGAATTATCCATGCTTGTGATTAGCCCCGTGTATTTAGACAGTCGAATTCTCCATGCTTGTGGATAGCCCCGTGTATTTGGTCAGTCGAATTCTTTATGCTTGTGGGTAGCCCCGTGTATTTAGACAGTCGAATTCTCCATGCTTGTGGATAGCCCCGTGTATTTGGACAGTCGAATTCTCTATGCTGGTGGATAGCCCCGTGTATTTAGACAGTCGAATTATCCATGCTTGTGATTAGCCCCGTGTATTTAGACAGTCGAATTCTCCATGCTTGTGGATAGCCCCGTGTATTTGGTCAGTCGAATTCTCTATGCTGGTGGGTAGACAGTGTACTTGGACAGTATAATTCGCTATTGAACACTGTCATGCTTGATATAAGTTTGCATTCAAACTAGAACCGTCTCCGTCGTCGAGTGTATACATACCACTGTAACATATCACCAGTGATGGTCACTAGTTCGAGCCTCGCTCCGGTCGTGTCTCTTTATATGAAAATGTTGACTATTTCTTACGTAGGTTGGTGCACCAAATACTGGTTAACCGCTGGATTCTGTCCATGAAAGGTGTTGTTAGGTAAACTGCCCGCTGGCGATATAGCTCAAAATGGTGCTGATGAAGGCGTAAAACACGAACAAACACACATTCAAACTAGTTTGGTATGCTGTGGTACGCTTCTTGCTCATGGGGTATCCCATTTCCTTTACTCTCTTTATTGGAATGCGTTTGTAAAGTGTCCTGCCTCTCTCTCTTACTGTACCGACTCTCAAATACAAGCATCCCTGTTTGCCAGTATTCACGGAGAACAATTCTTGAAATTGGTTCAAATGTATATTTGTTGCATTAGATGTGTCGAATTTGGACATACAAAGGACATCATGTATGGATTTATGAATGTGATATGGCCGTTTATCCACCTGTCATATACATTATGCAATATATGATATATATATCAACTGAAGAATTGGCTTTCATATAGGATAAGATATTTCATTTACAGATGTGGATGTTTCTTGTTGAGATTCTTTAAATAACAATGTATCCCCGTACGTGACAATAGCTTCATGCAGCCTCATTGTGGGAGATTATGTGTACACGGTCCGGCTAGCTGAGTCGATAGAACACGTTTGTTCTGTAAGCGAAAGGTCCCGGGTATGAACCATGGCCGGGTACGAACAATGGCTGGGTATGAACCATGGCCGGGTACGAGCCATGGCCGGGTACGAACCATGGCCAGGTACGAACCATGGCCGGGTACGAACCATGGTCGGAACAATGGCCGGGTAAGAACCATGTCCGGGTACGAACCATGGCCTCGCTCGCCCATATGGTTCTCAGGAGGCGAGGGTAAATAAGCCCAATCATCATCATCGAACCATGGCCTGGTACGAACCATGGCCGGGTACGAACCATGGGTTGGCTCTATAATGTTCTCCTCACCCTGTGGCATTTACTTGTTTTATTTATTTGCTTCGTATTTTCATATTAAACAATCAACATAAATAATCTTAATAATGAAGTTACAATACAACGTTTGTGATATTATGTTCATAATAACATAAACATATTACACTTCTTTCAACACCTCGTGTTGTCTCTTTCTTTGTATATTTCAACTTCCTACCTCAACAGAGTACACACACATTTTCTCCGGCGACTGCTGCTCTACATCAAGTTGTTCTGCATCAACCGTTTACTTGTCGAACTTGGTATAGAAGTTGCATAAACAGCCATGCGACTGAGTTTCATTAGCATTGTATACTATTTGTTTTTGAGTGCGAGAGTGGACAGTGGCGTGCGTGATCCACATAATTGGTTGGGCTTATAGACGCGTACACAGATACTTACTAACGGGGTAATAATTGCCTTAGTAATCACCGTCTAAACCATCAATTACTTCTAACATTACTGACAAATAGGTCGAATGCAGATAACACTTTGTTCTTATTGACATTTTATTTAGAGGTAGATGTAAGTTTATTGTTTTGATACGTAAGCAATCACAATGTCAACGTAAACCCATTACACATACCGTGACAGTAAATTACACGAATTGCAGAATGTAGGTACGGCAGTTTTATTGTTCATTTGCTGTGCGCAGAAATTGGCGGTTGACTTTTATCAAATGTGTTTACAAATAACCTCTAAACATGTTACTTTGCGATAAGCATATTTGTTTTGACGTTGACCTTGACATGTTGCCTTAAAGCAATACTGATGACACCATCCGTACAGAACAGAACAGAACAGAACAGATGTTTGTACATAATACTATCAGTATATTAATGGTAACGAGGATGAACATATAATGTACTAAATAAGTATTTCGTTTAATTCAGCTATGTGTTTTCTAATTCTAAATATTATAGTGATGTCTTAGAGTGGAAATATATATGTATGCACTGTTTGCATGCATTACTAAGGCATGATGTGGTACTGGTATAGTATGTAGGATTTGTGAATTGTGGCACTGATATAGTATGTAGGATTTGTGAATTGTGGCACTGATATAGTATGTAGGATGTGTGAATTGTGGCACTGATATAGTATGTAGGATTTGTGAATTGTGGCACTGATATAGTATGTAGGATGTGTGAATTGTGGCACTGATATAGTATGTAGGATTTGTGAATTGTGGCACTGATATAGTATGTAGGATGTGTGAATTGTGGCACTGATATAGTATGTAGGATTTGTGAATTGTGGCACTGATATAGTATGTAGGATGTGTGAATTGTGGCACTGATATAGTATGTAGGATTTGTGAATTGTGGCACTGATATAGTATGTAGGATGTGTGAATTGTGGCACTGATATAGTATGTAGGATTTGTGAATTGTGGCACTGATATAGTATGTAGGATGTGTGAATTGTGGCACTGATATAGTATGTAGGATTTGTGAATTGTGGCACTGATATAGTATGTAGGATGTGTGAATTGTGGCACTGATATAGTATGTAGGATTTGTGAATTGTGGCACTGATATAGTATGTAGGATGTGTGAATTGTGGCACTGATATAGTATGTAGGATTTGTGAATTGTGGCACTGATATAGTATGTAGGATTTGTGAATTGTGGCACTGATATAGTATGTAGTATTTGTGAATTGTGGCACTGATATAGTATGTAGTATTTGTGAATTGTGGCACTGGTATAGTATGTAGGATGTGTGAATTGTGGCACTGATATAGTATGTAGGATGTGTGAATTGTGGCACTGATATAGTATGTAGGATGTGTGAATTGTGGTACTGATATAGTATGTAGGGTGTGTGAATTGTGGCACTGATATAGTATGTAGGATGTGTGAATTGTGGTACTGATATAGTATGTAGGATGTGTGAATTGTGGCACTGATATAGTATGTAGGATGTGTGAATTGTGGCACTGATATAGTATGTAGGATGTGTGAATTGTGGTACTGATATAGTATGTAGGATGTGTGAATTGTGGTACTGATATAGTATGTAGGATGTGTGAATTGTGGCACTGATATAGTATGTAGGATGTGTGAATTGTGGCACTGATATAGTATGTAGGATGTGTGAATTGTGGTACTGATATAGTATGTAGGATGTGTGAATTGTGGTACTGATATAGTATGTAGGATGTGTGAATTGTGGCACTGATATAGTATGTAGGATGTGTGAATTGTGGCACTGATATAGTATGTAGGATGTGTGAATTGTGGTACTGATATAGTATGTAGGATGTGTGAATTGTGGTACTGATATAGTATGTAGGATGTGTGAATTGTGGCACTGATATAGTATGTAGGATGTGTGAATTGTGGCACTGATATAGTATGTAGGATGTGTGAATTGTGGTACTGATATAGTATGTAGGATGTGTGAATTGTGGCACTGATATAGTATGTAGGATTTGTTATCATAGAAACGCAATGTAATAATGACTTCATTGTGGGAATGTTACAAGCTAATACAAAAGCTAAGCGTGTATCCTGAATACAACTGTAGAATCAATGGTCACGAATTTGTGTATACAGATGTCTCGCACTTTGCAACTATCTATCTATCTATACTGCTCGTAATTACGTCTTAAACTAGTATATATGCTGACTGCTGCTCGTAATTACGTCTTAAACTAGTATATATGCTGACTGCTGCTCGTAATTACGTCGTAACTAGTATATATGCTGACTGCGCTCGTAATTACGTCGTAAACTAGTATATATGCTGACTGCTGCTCGTAATTACGTCGTAAACTAGTATATATGCTGACTGTTGCTCGTAATTACGTCGTAAACTAGTATATATGCTGACTGCTGCTCGTAATTACGTCTTAAACTAGTATATATGCTGACTGCTGCTCGTAATTACGTCTTAAACTAGTATATATGCTGACTGCTGCTCGTAATTACGTCTTAAACTAGTATATATGCTGACCGCTGCTCGTAATTAAGGTTCTCCATAGCTATATTATTACCATTAAGATTTTACCGTTGTATTGCTCTCGTGATCTATATTTGACTTCAGCAACCTCGAACCAGCCCGAAAGAAGGCTGACAGAACCAATAAATGAATGACATGCTGTTAATTTTATTCTGAATAAACGTACAACGAATATTAAGTAATGGTTGAGGATTCCTACATGAGTAAATTGTATTTCACAACGTGGATACTTTATTAAGCTAAATAATAAATTGTATTGTGCACCAACTTTGTGGTTTCGGGAAGTGTATTTTTCATAACACGCTCAACTCTACCCTGAACGATATATATAGAGGTTATTACGTGGTTAGTTTCATATCAGCATAGGTATCGACCCGATATTTCGGTCTCAATCTGATATCAAGTTACGGAGGGTCTATGCCTAGGTTGATATGAAACTAGCCCCGTAATGACGTCTTTATTACTTAACAAGTCTCAATCTGATATCAAGCTACGGAGGGTCTATACCTAGGCTGATATGAAACTAGCCCCGTAATAACGGCTTTATTACTTTCATATGAATATGAACATTACTGAACTGCTCTTCGATATCCATTTATCAGGAATAAATCACAATTACTGAATTAGATACACGAAAACGATTGAAATAATATCACGAAAGTATAAACATAATGGTATCTATCTATTTGAAATACAGAGCTGCTACAGGAAGTAAACAAACTATGCTAGAGGACATAGAAAACGCGCGCTTCGAATAAGTGTGTTTTTACATGAAAAACAATAGCTATATAAATACATAGTTTTAAACATTTTGGAATATTTTTAGTTGTTCAGTTTGTTTTGTAATAAAGATGTGATATATCTTTTATGGAATCCTTCGAATTTCGTTTTCATGTAATAATAATCATATAATGTAGGTGTGCGTTTTCTATGTCCTCTAGTATAGTATTGTGCTTTTCAAGATATGCTTTATACAAACATTTGTTCTTCATCATAATGGTGTTAATGAGTAGATTTTATTGTTTATGTGCAGTGCAGTGCGCATGCGTTATTATCTCAGGAGCTGGTTAACACGGACACGAGTCAGTATCAAACCAGAACGAGTGATATCAAACCAGAACGAGTGATATCAAACCAGAACGAGTGATATCAAACCAGAACGAGTGATATCAAACCAGAACGAGTGATATCAAACCAGAACACCAGCACGAGTGATATCAAACCAGAATGAGTGATATCAAACCAGAACGAGTGATATCAAACCAGAACACCAGAACGAGTGATATCAAACCAGAACGAGTGATATCAAACCAGAACGAGTGATATCAAACCAGAACAAGTGATATCAAACCAGAACGAGTGATATCAAACCAGAACAAGTGATATCAAACCAGAACGAGTGATATCAAATCAGAACGAGTTATATCAAACCAGAACGAGTGATATCAAACCAGCAAACTGGAAGACACAATATATAAACCCGAATTGCAGGCAGTATTATGGTAGGCAAATAACGGCAACACATTCAAAAATTCATTTCTAAGTAATAAATATATATACATAGATTTATGCGGTCCCCCAATACCGGACTATATGCAGAATTAGGCTAAGCTGTATTTAGTGGATGGCAAGTCATAACATACGCATATAATATACACAAATTACATGATGAAATTATTGGATTGGAAAACAAGTTATGACAACTTATATGAATTCCTTCCGGAGTGGAGTATTTCCATCAATTGTGTTCATCTGTAGCGATTTGTACGACGCGAGAGAGAGAACGAGATTGAGTCGATACGGAATTGAGAATTACAAGGGAGAACATACCGTGAATGAGAATCATTAGTCAGTTACTGCCCCTGAATACTCCTAATAGTATGTTGGTCCTCTTAATCGGTTTCCTCTGTTTTTATCGCTGTTCCTTTGCATCTTTCCATTCCAATATACATTTAGGGATAAATCTGACTTTATCCATCAAGGGAGGTAATAGAAAAAACCAGTAATGTCTCTCATCGTAATTGACTTTCGTTAGGCTTATTACGATACACATAAAGAACTAGTTGGTAGCTAGATTCGAACTGCGATAGTTGTGTGGATACACATACAGAACTAGTTGGTAGCTAGATTCGAACTGCGATAGTTGTGTGGATACACATACAGAACTAGTTGGTAGCTAGATTCGAACTGCGAGAGTTGTGTGGATACACATAAAGAACTAGTTGGTAGCTAGATTCGAACTGCGAGAGTTGTGTGGATACACATACAGAACTAGTTGGTAGCTAGATTCGAACTGCGAGAGTTGTGTGGATACAAATAAAGAACTAGTTGGTAACTAGATTCGAACTGCGAGAGTTGTGTGGATACACATAAAGAACTAGTTGGTAACTAGATTCGAACTGCGAGAGTTGTGTGGATACACATACAGAACTAGTTGGTAACTAGATTCGAACTGCAAGAGTTGTGTGGATACACATAAAGAACTAGTTGGTAACTTGATTCGAACTGCGAGAGTTGTGTGGATACACATAAAGAACTAGTTGGTAGCTAGATTCGAACTGCGAGAGTTGTGTGGATACACATAAAGAACTAGTTGGTAACTAGATTTGAACTGCGAGAGTTGTGTGGATACACATAAATAACTAGTTGGTAGCTAGATTCGAACTGCGAGAGTTGTGTGGATGGTCTATCATCGATCCAGTGTGTAATTGCAGTTCTAGTATTAGTTTGTAGATGCGAACATGTGTTACACTCAATGGTAAAGAAGTTCAACGAAAGTGGGCTCACATCCGCGAACTAATCGTTGAATCGTTTAATGGTTTCAATGTAACTCTACGGATGCGTATACATTTTTACTTTGAGTTTAATTTGCTCGATCAGTAAATATTCACCACCTAATAAGATGTAATTCTTGGTTGGAGAACAGGGAAGATTTACGGGTTAACATTGATTTAAATGGCTAAAGCGATGAGATCGGACGATATACATTGTATAGTGGTAGGCACATTCAATGGCTCCTCAATCACACATTGGTGAATCGATTATGTTCTTCCTAAAGATGTAGTGATATAGAGCTGCATCCAAGACGAGACGTGCATGTAGTATTTCACTTCTTCTCCTATCTATGCTGTACAGTGGTGATGGTTTGGTAGTGGCATTGCCTAACTGGAACCATGAATGATCCAATAGTGTTGGGATTATAGGTGTCATATGGCAACATTTTCCAATCCTTGGTCGTTAGTGGCAGAAATGATGAATGGAGTGTTCGTGTTTGAATCAATGGATTGTCTGAAGCAAGTTGATGTAAAGCAGTAGCCTGGGTTCCAGTCTGTCTGTCTGTCTGTCTGTCCTAGCCTGGGTTCCAGTCTGTCTGTCTGTCCTAGCCTGGGTTCCAGTCTGTCTGTCTGTCCTAGCCTGGGTTCCAGTCTGTCTGTCTGTCCTAGCCTGGGTTCCAGTCTGTCTGTCTGTTTGTCCTAGCCTGGGTTCCAGTCTGTCTGTCCTAGCCTGGGTTCCAGTATGTCTGTCTGTCCTAGCCTGGGTTCCAGTCTGTCGATTTGTCACTGTTTTAACTTCTGGCATAATGGCATCACCAGAAACTCAATACGGCCCAATTAATAGTCTCGGTGTTAAAATATATTTATTTGACTGACCAGGCAAAATACATCGCCGCCTGTTCACAGGCTAGTAAAGCAGTTGCTTCTTTTGCATCCGTGTCGACTTTTCGAGTTTAGCTCATTTATAGAAGCTATTGGTTGTCAAATAATATGGCGGCACCGGTCACTACTCCTTGTGTGTGTTTTAAGTTTATTTATCGTCGCTACCGGTTGTCCATATGAGCGACGCCTCCTGAAGAGATTAGTCATTTTAGATTTGTGGAAGATAGTGCAATGATACAGACAGAGACCGATTCCAGAGTCTCCTCTGGTTCTTTTACGTGCACGGTGTAAAGCACCGACACGAGACCTCGGTTTAACGTCCCATCTGAATGACTGTTAATTTTATTAGGGTCAAACGGGGGACCGAACCTGCGATCCCTGGATTACCAGTCCAGCGTGTTACCACTGGACTACATATCCGCCTGTATACTCACTACTCTTGATGTCTCACTTTGATTATATATCGTTCTGTGGTTCCTTGGTACAGGTATCCAACACACCGTCACTGTATTCGAGAATTGGTCGTACGAATGAAAACTGAACGCGCATCTTTTCGGTTGAGAATGAAATTAAATGTTGAGTGATCATAGCTTTCCGATTATTTGTCATGCGTTGCTACCATAGTGTGAATGTATGGCGATCATTTAGAATGAATGGTCTTGGAATGTGAATCCGATATATTAATGAATGTCGACTTTGCCAATGATTACATTGCCCATCATACGTTTTTTGTTTATCCGTTCCTTGAGAACAGCATAGTATTCTTTGTTTTCAATGGATTAAAGGTGACTAGCCAGTCTGTCGTTCGTGTGTGGATATAACGTAAGTCTTCAGTTGAGGATAGATGCTGAATGTGTAGGATCGTCGACAATGTTATACAAACTGTAGTCGTCAGCAAAAGCAATCGTAGATTGGCTTGTATGTCTTGGATGAAGTTATTAATGTAAGTAAGAAATAGAAGTGGACCAGAAATGCACCATTCTGGGACACTAGCATTAACGTGCGTGCGTCCGTCCGTGCGTATGTCCGTCCGTCCTTGCATATAATTATATATATAAATACATGTATCTCTGTTGAGGTTTTCGTGGGTTGTATCTACACGTATATCTAGTTAAGTTTTGTTGTTGTTTTTGTTTAGAACTGCGAGAGTTGTGTGGATACACAATCTACATATCTAGTTAAGTATATCCGATATGAAGTGCATATTCATGTATATCTGTTTATGAAATAAACTTACATCATTTCAGAATGAGCCAACACAATACTGTATTGTGTGATTTGTTTTTATTTGACAATAACCGCTAGAGCGGAGTTATTTTCTAGTTTTATTTATGGCACGAAGGCGTGATACGCTGTAGTCGTATTATTAAATAATACTGGTCTGCGTTCAGGAAAGTATTGTGATGTTATATTAAATCTGCCGCGGTAACAGATCACTATCTCTTCCAGACAACAAACATTACGTTCCCGGAATTATCTCGCATAGTAATGCAGTGCATATGCCAACGAGTTTATTTCACGTTTCCCCACAGGGAATGAAAAACTAATTATTAGTGTGATGTTTCATAGAAACATTAAGCAGCCCTCTACATGTACCCCCTCCCCCTCCATACAACACAACCACCACCAACACAACTTGTTTCAGTCAGAATGTGGTGTTGTAGCTTGGTCGGAATTGATCTACGCAATGAGGATGCTGTTCCCAGCCACTGTTGAGGCTTCGGCGTTATAGTGAGTGATTCTCTGTGCATTAGCTTAATGACACAGCCGATCTACTTTCAAATCTGACAAAAAGCATGCAATGGCACACTTCATATACGGTTACCTCTTTGTACAAGATTAACTGTAATGTTGACTGACAATACAATGCTTGGAATTTCTCACTTTTCATGAGACAAATATTGCATAACACCCCAGCTCCATATCGATCATGTCTGTAATGGATTTCAAGCGGTAAATATTAACGGTAAAAACCTAACGCATGTCCTGGTCGTAGCTTACGGAAACTTACGAAGGCTTTGGCGGAGATTAATGAGTCTCAGTTTAATGTTGCCAAGTAATACTCAGCGAATCGGGGTATTGAGTTGGTTTGCTATTGGATGTACAGTCATATTTCATGATATTTATTTCTAGTTTATACAAATTTATTTAGCTCGATTGCTAAGCAAGTTCTTACAACATTATTTTAATGACCATCGAGACCATCACCTCTGATGGAACCCATCTCCATTATGAAGAGGGGTGACGGATATGGAACAAGGTGGAATGTAGGTTTATTGCCTAAGGGCACACTAGTCACAGCTATAGCTGGCAAGACTGACTCCGGGCCTTTCACATCAAAAGCGAACGCGCTACTACTGGGCTATCATGACATACACATCTATTTCTGCGATACGTCATGCCATAAGACATGTTTACTCTTTCTGACCCCTAAAACCATATAAATACAGATATATAATGGAATACCTACAACGCTAGCGGCATCATGTAAGGTACCACAATACAATACCAGCACCACTGTGAACCAGAGCTCACCAGCAGGTATATCTATCTTCCTCTAATCTCGAATCCCTCGCGGGGATGTAGACATGTTGCAGACAGGTATTGATCCTTTCACACTGATCCTAAATCGCTTGGACAATATGAATCAGAAACTGCTGGGTCAGCTCGGAAAGATACAGACCTCAATGAACGGATTAACGGTATCTAAGTGTGGAACAAAATATCGAGAGCATGGAAACGCGAATTAGTGACATTGAAACCAGTAGGCAATTTGACAGCACTACCTTTGAAAGAATTACGAGCCAGTATAAAGAGAGGTATGAACTGAACACTAACTAAACTGTCCCAATTAGAAAAGCAGCTAGGTGTATGTGACCTATGGACGGTTTCCGTGGTCCAGTGGCGTCCGTGGTCCAGTTGTAGAGCGTCGGATTTGGAATCGAACGGTCCCGGGTTTGATACTCGGTCATGCCACGTATGTAGTGTCATTGAGCAAGGCACCTCACACACATTGCTTAGTACTGGTTAACCACTTAGGTCGGCTGAGCCTGCACATGAAAACATGTATATATCCCAGCAAGGGGTTTGACATTAATGGAACATACATGCATGCATACATACATACATAAGTTCAAACACTGTCGTGACGTCATATATTTGTACTTGCAGTCCATTATTATTAATATTGGACTGGTATCAAAAGGCCAGAGTATTATATTAAATTCTACGCGTACATGCACGAAATTAACAATTTTAATTAGAGGGATCTTGTTATATAAGTGTGTGTTTTAAGTAAGATATAAGCCTCAAACTGATCCAATATGTAAAATATTGGTACTGTCTTTGGCGCTACTCGCCTCACACAGTCCAATATTTTACATATTGGATCGTTTTCGGCAAAAATATCCTATACATCCAAGCAAGTATGTTTACTTAAATTATGACTTAAGTAAAAATTCAGCTTATCTCGTTTCACGAAATAAATCTCTAAGACAAAAGCGTGTACAATCTAAGCAAGAACATATTCCATTAATCAGTATGCATGTATTGTGTTTTATGTTTATTTATCGTCGCTACCGGTTGTCCATATGAGCGACGCCTCATGAAGAGATTAGTCATTTTAGATTGTTGGAGGATAGTGCAATGGTACAGGCAGAGACCCATTCCAGAGTCAAGCAATTATTATTTAAAACTTTCTCCAGTCTGTGGAGAGTTGATTTGTGATAATGTTGATAACATGCGTATCACGAATAACAATGAGAGACATGATAAATAAATAGTCTCAACGCAGTCTCTTCAGCTATGCACATTTTTGTTTAGCTAAATTACTCGACAAGGTCATACAAGATTAGTGTAATCGTTCACGAACATCTAATTCCTGAAGGAATCAATCGGTATAAGGGAAAGAGAAGAGGCAGTTTGTGGAATGCATTGCCTCACTCAGTTCAACATGCTCCAACACTCCAACAGTTCAACCGTCTATACTTAATATGGAACAGTAACAATACAAACTAATCACATATTTCTACTATTATTACTTCAGATGATATTGTACACAATTGTGCATTACCATTGCTCTTTTACTAGATTCTGAGAATGGCTTAAAGCGACATAACAACCCCAAAAACAAATGAAATGCATTTATATTTTCTTCTGAATATATTCGAACACTAACATTGAATCAATAAACAGTGCTTTTTTGGTATACAAACTTTCAAGAGTGAAAGTAGGATTTCATATAACGGTCATCCAGGCTCGTGAATTGACGTTTGTTGTCATTGAAGTCAATGCTATACACGCGATACTTTCGTTTAGAGATAATTTAACTAAGATTAGTCTACAAATAAATATGCATATATATATATATGCACACATGTGAGATATCACGGTAAATATGTATCATAACTCGTGTTATTAAGGATAAACGCTTTGTATTAAGCATGAATGTCGACCATGTTTACATTATTTTGTTATGTCAACAAACCGCGTATACGACGTTTTGTTTATTTGTTGAAATACTCAGTTTATGAGGCAACTATTTGGGGGGAAACAATACCATATTATGTGACATCATGGCATCAGAAAAACTTCGTAATAGTTTGCAATGCACGGATGCTGACGATCTTGTCAGCATATACAACAGTGAACTTTCTGCATTGGTTGATAACACGCCCCTTTACGTACAAAAACGATTACATTAAGACCTTCATGTCCCTGGTTTACAGAGGAACTCCACGATGCCAAACATGTAAAGCGTAAATGTGAACGCAAGTGGAAAACATCAAGATTAACTGTCGACCATGAAATATACAGGAGTCAGTGTGCCAAGGTTAATGAAATGTTGAAACAAGCACGGCTTGACTACTTTTCTGATAAAGTAATATCTTGCGGTCGTGATCAAAAAAGCATGTTCAAAATCACTAAACACCTGCTTGAAGGCGATAGTGAAATAGCGCTTCCATCAGGCAAAAATCCCAATGAACTAGCACAGGAATTCAGTGACTTCTTCATTTCTAAGGTGGAAGGCATTAGAAATGACATATCTTCAAACTCCTAGTCGGAACTGGGTCCATTGAACATTGAAACAGAGAAACTCCCTCACATAAGCTGCTTGAACAATTTCTGTCCATCATATGAGAAAGAAGTCGAACAGTTCATTAAAAAAATAAATCCTGTGAAATTGATCCAATTCCGACATGGCTACTGAAATCGTGTCTTAGTGAAATACTACCAATAGTGACACAAATTGTAAATATTTCATTGGAAACAGGCAATGTACCAGTCATTCAAAATCTCCCGGGTAAGACCTTTGCTGAAAAAACCAAGCCTTGATCAAAACACTTTGAAGAACTACAGGCCCGTGTCAAACCTGCCTTATGTCTCGAAGATTCTGGAAAAAGTAGTAAATAGTCGAATTGATGAACATTTGACAAGTAATAACTTACACGAGGTACATCAGTCTGCGTACAGGAAGTTTCATTCCACAGAAACTGCCTTACTGAAAGTCCAAAACGATATACTCCAATCTCTGGACCAGAACAATGCTACAATCCTTGTGCTTTTGGACCTATCTGCTGCATTTGATACCATCGACCATAGAAAACTTTGACAGCGTCTCGAATTTCATTTTGGAATTACTGGAAAACCTCTCCAATGGATATCATCTTATCTTACCGACCGTTATCAAGCAGTATGTATCGATGGAAAACTATCCAACTCAGTGCTCATGAATTTCAGTGTTCCACAGGGGTCTGTTTTAGGCCCGAAATTTTACACTATGTATACCAAGCCTGTAGGAGCCATGGACTGAACCATCACTTTTATGCTGACGATTCCCAGCTTTACCTTTCATTCAAACCAACCGTTCAAGCTTCACAAGCAGAGACACTACTTCGAGTGGAAAACTGTCTACAAGACATTGTTGCTTGGATGCATGCCAATATGTTAAAACTCAATACTGATAAAACTGAAATGATTATGTTTTCTAGTCAGCGAAATTTTCAACACATTGAAAACATAAATGTGAAAGTAGGAGACTCAAATACAGAACCATCAACATGTGTGAGAAATCTAGGAGCTTTCCTAGACTCAAGAATGGATATGGACAAACATGTAAATTCCGTGACAAAATCATGTTATGGGCAGATCCGGCGGATTGGACACATTCGGCAGTATTTAACAACAGACGCCACGAAAACTCTCATAAACTCACTCGTTACATCCAGGCTCGACTACTGTAATTCACTGTTGTACGGCGTGCCAAAAAACACTTCCAATAAATTACAAACTGTTCAAAACACAGCAGCTCGCATCATAACCAGAACATCCCGTTTCAGTCATGTAACGCCCATTCTAAAAGAACTTCATTGGCTACCAGTTCAAGAAAGAATAAAGTATAAAATACTGACTCACACATATAAAGCATTGAATGGAGAAGCACCGATTTATATGAGAAACTTGCTTGAGGTTTATATACCAAGGAGAGACTTACGGTCTAAAAATGAAGCAGCTACTCTTGTGTTACCAAGAAGTCGGACTGTCACATACGGAGATAGAAGTTTCATGACTGCTGCCCCAAAACTTTGGAATTCTCTTCCATCAAATCTTAGAAGTGCAACAACATTGTGTTCTTTCAAAAAGGCTTTGAAGACACACCTTTTTAAATGTTCATATGGAACATAAATATCGAACTGTGTCTGTGCTCAATCAGGATTAAGACTGCAAATGAACACATTTTATTTAATTATTACCTATATTTTAATTTTAGATCCGAATATTTTATAGCATATTTAGAATCCATTGTAATTGTGTTTGCTATTTTTGTCTTGTTTTATCTCATTGTATGTGGAAGTTTTTATCAATATTTGTGATATTTTAGGCTGTAAAGCGCTTTTGAACGTTTTATTTTTAGATGAAAAGAGCGCTATATAAATTTGGTATATAATAATAATAATTATAGCAAATTACATTCTGCAGACATTAGCGTTTTCACCGATGTAGTGTCGCTTTAAAGCTAATTTCATAATTATTTTCAGGATATCCATATAAGTCATATCTACACATTGTTATATAGATTTATTGTCATTAATTGTTGCATTCCCCTTTTCTATTCTACTAGCCAATTCCATATATCATCATATTCCATAACGTATTATATGTACTTTCTCTACTTTTCAGCTTTAATATTAATATAATAACTTCCACTGTGTAGTTTTATAATCCTATCTTTTGATTGCATTTCATGTGTATATATGTTGAGAGCCTCGTAGTAGATTAACTTAATGAGTTCTCTCGTAAAATAAAGTCTTTATTATTATTATTACTATTATTATTATTATTGTATGGATTTAAGTATATATTTTGCATATAGGAACATCATTAGCATGGTTCTGGATTCGCACTCGCACTCCATGGGTTACGAGGCGGAGGAGTTCAATAAGGAGGTCAGCAGCTCGGGTCACACGGCAACTGTCCAGCTATGCTTGATGGAGGACGACCCTGGGTGCTCCTTCGATCAGTATGTTGGGGCATGGTGGGCACCTGGGTAGAACCACCGATAGTCCGCATGCCAGCTGGATAGCTTCCGCACATATAAGATTGGGATTCGAACCAGAAACAGTGAGAGGCAAGTGATTTGAAGTCAACGACCATAGAGTAGAGTCCGTATCCTTTACATCACGAGTGTTTCTACATATACACTCGATACTGGTAGACGCACGGGTCCGCAGAAACGAAATCCACCAGTATTAAGCAGCCAGCCAAGGGAATCACAGAAAGTGGCTGCTTAACACAGGTGGCTGTTTATAGAGGTCAAATATATAATAAAACAACACATTGGGAAGCTGGAAACTGGCTTCTTAATACAGGATGGTTGCTTAATAGAGGTGACCACTAACACAGGTTTGACTGTAAATGAAAAATATATAATCTGGTTAATCTTGTTTTTGTTTTGTTTTTTCAGCTACTCCTCGAGCCCGTTTATTTTTTTCATGTTGTAATTAACAATTACATATGTAAACATATAATATCAATTACAGTTGTTTTACAATAATCTATCGATACTATATATTAGTATAGTATATGTACAAATGCATTTATTAATTGTTATAAAGAGAGAAGACATTATGTTTGAAAGTAAGATAGCAGGAGAAGAGTTGAAATAATTCCGATCCAGAATACAAACATCTTTTCGATATCAGTTGCTAATACGATTGCTGTTACATGCTTGTGATATATTTATATCAGTCAATATCAATTTGTTCCACTTTCTATTGTGAGCTTCTAGTTTATTTTTCATAAAGGCTATATGTTCTTCGATGTGTTGTCTTTCTTTTAAATATCTGATAAAGGTAATGCAGTTTGGAACACATTTTTCTATTTTGCTTTTAAAAATATAATATTTTGCTGAAAGAATTATGAAATCTATCATAATATGGGGATGCTCTATACTTTGATTACCAAATGAAACCGTTTTATAATCTATATTAATCTCTATTTGTTTGTCTATCAAATATGTTTTTAATCGCGACCAAAAATGTTGAACATGAGAACATTCCCAGAATAAATGTTTTAATGTCTCTGTATGCATATTGCAAAGTTCACATAGAGTTGAGTTTGTTATTTTTAATTTATAGAGTAGTTCATTAGTTGGTAATATTCGTGTCACATATTTATATTGGAATGTTCGTAAGTTTGTATCGATAGTACATACAAATGGCATGTTGTATATTTTCTTCCATTCCAGGTATTCAAATATAGCTTTCCATTTTGTTTCGGCTTTATTTTGTGGAGTTTTATTGTACGTTTTTAGGAATGGTTTGTATAGGAATTGTGTTGGTCTTTTAATATTTTTTATTTCCTCTAGCAACGTATTTGAATTTCTATCCATTTGATTATTTTCTTTTATTTCTTCGTTCCATTTTTTAGAAATATTTGACACTAGCATGTGGTATTTTAAAAAATCTGAACGGTCTATTCCATAGATGTTTTGTAGTTCTGTAAAAGTATGAAATTTTCTTGTTATTCGATTATATATATGTCCTACATATTTAATTCCCTTTTGAAACCAGTTCTTATAAAATAACGTATTTTCTCCGACCCGTATAAACGAGTTGTTCCATAATATTTCGTTTGCATAACAATCTATTTGTGTCTTGAAATTGACTTTTGTCCAACTGGTAACAACATCTCTCAAAAAGCTATTTTCAAGTTTCGAAGCAATGTGCTTAGCAGATATATTTGATTCAAATAGAAGTTGTCCTCCAAATTTATTCAATTGTTTTAGATATGTGTCTTTCTAATGACCTTCATTTTCGGGGTTTATTAATCCCACGCAGCTTTTATAGAATTAACATATGCGTTTATATCAACCATTTTTAGCCCCCTATCTTGATAGTCACGCTTAATAATCGATCTTGCGACTGTATCTGGCTTCCCATCCCATAAGAAAGAGTACATATATTTAGTAATTTCAGCTAACACATTTTCACTAGGACTATCGAGTACAGTTAATGGATAGATAATTTTGGGCAATGCAAATGTTTTTATGACTGTGATTTTACCCATTAGTGTCAGTTTGTGCTTTCTCCATTTATTTAAACACGAGTACATTTCTTGTATTTTATTATTTATGTTGATTGAGATTCTGTCTCTTTTATTATTCGTAAACAGTATGCCCAATGCTTTTACTTCGTTCGATGTCCATATAAAAGATTTCATTTTACAGTAAATTTTATCAGAGTTCCTAAGGGACCCGGCTCTTAATACCACAGATTTGTTTGTATTTATTTTCAATCCTGATATATTACTGAAATCATCGATAGTTTGTACAAGTTTTTTAAAAGATCTTTCTGATCCGTCAGTTAAAAAAGTTGCGTCGTCTGCAAATAATGAGTTTTTTATTTCTTCATTGTGCAATTTTATACCATTGATGTCTTTGTTTGTCCGTACCTTTAATGATAATATTTCAATGGCAATAATAAAAAGATAAGGCGAAAGCGGACATCCTTGTCTTAGTCCGCGTTCTATATTAAAGAAATCCGACATATGTCCATTGTTGCATACACAACTCTGTATGTTGTTGTACAATACTTTAATCCATTTCATTAATGAATTCCCAAAATTAAAATAATGTAATGTTTTAAAAATAAACTCATGGTCTAAGCTATCAAAAGCCTTTTCAAAATCTGCGAAAAATAACAAACCAGGTGCATTGGTATCGTTTAAGAAGTCTATGGAGTCGTATATTAGTCGTATATTTTCACCAATATATCTACCTGACATAAAACCTGATTGAGAATGATAAATTATAGTTAGGAGTACATGTTTTATTCTATTTGCTATGGTTTTTGTTGCTATTTTGTAATCTACGTTTAACAGTGACAATGGACGCCAATTATTCAAGTCAGTCAGTTCGTTATTTTTCTTGGGAATAAGGTTAACGATTCCTTGTTTCTGAAGTTGCGTGAGAGTACCATGTTCGTAAGAATACTTAATCGATGCAAGATAATATTGTTTCAAATCTCTCCAAAATATTTTATAAAATTCTGCAGTTAAACCGTCAGATCCAGGGCTTTTATTGTTTTTCATATCTAAAAGGGCCTTTGCGCATTCTGCTTCCAATAATGTACCTTCACGTGACATGTTTTGGACTTCATTTAGCATATCATTGTTTGACGGAAAATATTCTATGTCACTATTCGGTAATTCAACCTTTTTATATAGCTTTTCATAAAATTGTTTTATTTCATATAGTAATTTCTTGGATTCATTAATCACGTTATCTTTTACAATTAATTGTGAAACAGTTTGTTGTTCTTTTTTCTTTTTTTCTAGATTTGAAAAGTATTTTGTATTTTTATCCATTCCTTCGATGTATTGTGATCTTGCTCTAATAAAATATCCACGAGTTTTATTGTTTATAATAATGTCAAGTTCATCCTTTTTATTTTTAATTGAAGTAAGTATGTTCTCGTTTGTGGAGTCATTTATTAATTTTAACTCTAGTTCATCAATTACTTTTATGAGTTGTTTTTCATTTTTATTATTTTCCTTCTTTTTCCATGAACACTATATGATAGTTACATTTCTGATACAACCTTTAATCAATAACCAAAGAGTATTTGGATTTGCACTTACATTGTTTGCTGCTATTTCAGTAACACTAGTTCTGATTTGTTTTTGATAATCTTCCTCAAGTATCGCAGAATTGTTCAACTTGAAATAACCCGGGCCTCGGATTTGGTTTGTAACATCTAGCATTAGATAAATTAAGGAGTGGTCTGATTTTATACCGGTAGTAATTTTACATGTTTTTACTTTGTTTGAAAGGTTGGATGATATTAAGAAGTAATCCAGTCTACAGAATATTGGAGGTTTATGATTAGAATGCCAGGTGAATTGTTTTAATCCCGGATGCATAATACGCCATATGTCCAACATGTCATTGTTTTCTATTATATTTTAAAGTTTCGTACTACTTTTTTTATGTGCATCGATCCTTCCGTGTTTCTTGTCTATATTCATATCAAGAACAATGTTAAAATCCCCCCCAATTATAAATGTTGTGTCTTCATTATCTTCCACGAATCGTTCTATGGTATTAAAAACATTAACGTCATCAGTATTTGGCCCATATACATTCATTAGCGTGATCTCATTGTTATCTATGATAAGAGACAAGCATTGCAGACGGCCTTCAATAATTTCAGTGTATTCTAATGTTTCAAAAGATCCATTTAAAAATATGCCTATGCCTTTGCTGTTGGAACTATTTCCGCTTAGAAATATCTTTGCACCCCACTCTTTCTCCCATTTATCAATATCGGATTTCTTGCAATGTATTTCTTGTAAAAAACATATATTATATTCACTATCTTTTAACCATGTAAATACGTACTTTCTTTTCTTAAAATCGCCGAGCCCCTTTACATTAAAAGAACATATCTTACATGTCATGATTTAAATAAGATGAACACTATAAGCTCACATACAATGGCATACATCGGAATATTTTTTATACAATGTATATAACTGGAAATAGTTGACCGATATTGAAGCACATCACAAGCACTAAACATGTTATTTAAAAGATCTAAACTATATCGTATGAAAGGTAGCATACCTATAGTTTTCCTTTCCGAGTTATATTGACCAATATATAGACCATTAGTTTGACTGCAATTTTAAATGAGAATAGAGAAATACAAAACATTGTAAGTCATGGTATAACGTCACGTTGACCATATAGGTCTTTGCACATATTTTCCTTTTGTTTAGCAATATCATCCTGTACAAGAGTCAATGTATAATACGCTGCACTATATTATACAATTGTGTTCAAACATAAATATACATCTATACACTCATATATACAAATATTAATAGCTACTAACATAATTATACCTATTTACACGCACATGTACTCACACGCGCACGCACGCACACACACACATATATTCACACATTATTTTCCATCTTACATGACACCGAAGGAACATAAATCTACCCACAAACTGCAGATATATAGATATATATACTGACATATTATGTTTTATAAACTGTTTATTATATATTATGTGTGGTTATTAGAAATGTTGTGTTTATAATATTATTCACTATGAACAAGGAAAACTGTAGTTCGTAGTATTCTAAAGCGTAACGTAAGCCGTGGTGAAAGAAATGTATACTAACAGGTTCAATAAAGGGGGGTAATTATTATGTCCTCTTACAAAGCCAAATAGTTTTTAAGTTAATTCTGGGTGGTTAGTGTCAGAGGTTGATACTAACTTCTCTCAAATCACAAACGTACATCTCGGCTTTCTGAACAAATCTAAGACTCAACCAATCTATTATTAATGTCACTCCAGCTTGATTCGATAAAAGGTGCACACTCATCAACCCGGTATATCTTATTCAGGAGTGTATAACACATGTATAAAAACATTTCACTTTAACATAAAACTTAGGACATGTATATGATTGACACTTAAATCGCTGATAATTATGAATAATCAAATGTGTAGTCCAGTGTATATGTATTATATGAGTGTTTTCTGGTCCTCTACAGTATGAGAAACTTTCACAATAACGCTGTATATAATATGATATTGCTTGCTCATTTTATATGGAGAAATGAACATCCCTTTCAGTTAAAAAGTAATGATATGTGTGTGGTATAATTTAGATATACAATATTGTTCGACAGACCCTGCAAATTGATGCCTGATATTATTGTAAAATAATATATCCAGTGGATATCTGTGGCATTTACCTGTGACATTTTACCTGTGGAATTTCATATCATGGTAGTGATTATTAGATTGCCTGTATCATTAAAGTCCCATTTGTGTTTAAAAATAATTGTTCTGCGCACTTAAGATGTTGTTAATAAAATGATGATTAGAAATCATGGTGATTTCTGAATATGTTTCCATTTCTTGTTTAATATAGTCTTCCGATACTGTTTAGAATCGAAAGTATGTACACAATTTGCCGGATAGTGTCAATTTTTACGTGATAATGCTATCGGATGACTGCACGATTTTTAACTTTTCAAGATAAGACATTAAATATATACTAAATAACAATGTCACAATCATATCTGTTAGATCATATACATATATATTATTATTGTTGTCCGGTTGTGTATAGTCCTGTAAATAAGCTCTGCTTTTATATTGCCACACGGTTATAACTTTAATTTCAAAGATAAACACTTATTTGATGTTAGTTCAGTTACACATTACACTCAGTCTATTTTCCCTTCTCTGAAACATGTATTTCAACTGAAACCGCTTCCTGTCTATGCCTAGCAGGGTACTTGCCAGCTTCGGGCCATGGCAGATTAAGCCATCTGTCATAGTCCTTGAATTGTATTTGCCTTACAAAGGAGTCCAATTCACCTTCAGACGTTTTATTTTCACCCTTAAATCTGGCAAATAGTTTCCCCTCGTAAGACCAGCTTTGTAGAATTCGGGATGGATCCTTAAGTCTTACCGATGCCAGGATTCTATTGTTGAGTGGCGTTAGATCTTCGTTGACGTAAATCCCGCACTTCATTTTACGGAGGATTCCTGCCTTTTTCATGACCTCAATCTTTGTTTGCCTCTGTACAAAACGAACAATGATTTGTCGGTGTTTGCTAGTTTTATACTGTCCTAGCCTATGACAAATATCAATGTCTTCCGCTGAAACGTTCAGATTGAATCTGCGTTGGATTACATCTAGAACATGTCTAGTTGTTGTTTCTGACGATTGTTTGTCATCATCATGGACAATACCGGTGAATCGTACGTTGTTTCGTCTGCCATACTGCTCCATGTCATTTAATCTTTCTGCAAGCTTTTCATTATTGGCATTCACATCATTTCGAATGGTTTTAATTTCTTCCTTTAGTGCTTGATTTTCTTTCTTCTGTTTATTCAAAGCGTCTGCAAGGCTATCACAAATGAGGGCTTTATCATTATTTTCTGCTTCTACAATATCTATTCTACGTACCACTGAACTTAGTATCTTCTCTTTCATATTTTCTATTGTATCAGTTATAATATCTCGTATGAACAGTTTGTCCTCTTTTGTTAATACTGTACTTAGTTTTATGTGTATTTCATCTAGTTGTGCTGATATTTTTTATTTAAAATTTGAAGAATAGTTTTCACTGTCTGTTTCATGTTCAGGTATTTTTGACGATTTGTTCATTTTTACCTTCTTTTTGTCTTGTTTCTCTATTGTATTATTATGTTCATTAATGTCACAAAGCCCGCTTAAATCATATTCACTATCAGTAGACGATCGAGCCTGTCGTTTTCTATTCTCTTTTGATGCCATTGTTTGTGAAATAGGTATACCGGGACTAGTGCAATTATGTGATCACTAAGCGAATTAAGAGATAATCGCGTTTGCAAGTATAGCTCGTTTCTATTGTATGTTCGTTAGGTAGCTTGCACATATGCAATCAAGCGTGACGGATTTGCGATCGTATGTTCTAGGTAGATTTTCTGCTTTATAAATCAATATATATGCTTTATAAAATCTACCCCACCCACTGCCTTTCCATCAAGTTACAAAGTTCTATCAAACTAGTAGTATTTCCAGGTGTCACCAAAACGTTATGCAGTACTGTATCTAACAAAGCTCTTTTGTACCATACTCTTTCTCAAAAATCCCTTGAATAGCGCTTCATATTGGTCTATAATTTATTAATTTACATTCTACTGATTTTGCAAGATGTTTACATTTCTCTACCGGAACCGGAACTAAAATCTGGTTAATCTTGTTTACATTCGGCTTTCTTCATAGCTCCAATTCATAACAGCAATAAAATAAATGTGCGTACATCACGTTTAACATGCTTTTCAAGTTCTTGTTTATTGAACAAGAATATATATTTAATGCTAATCGTGCTTAAGTTGACCCCCCCCCCCCCCGCGATGTGTTATTTGCATCGGTGCTCGGGTTTTGTGTCATTTCTGGCTCTCACTCATGTCGACAAATTCCAGCAGGAATGAGGTATCGAGAGCGATTAAACTAAGGTGTAAGTACTTGTCAACAAAACTGGCAATTATAATACAAATCCTTACAAAGCAACATAATTATAATCACCAACCTTCATTAACAGGAGAGTATTCCGCGTAATCGCCCTTCTCCCCCTCCCTCTCTCTCATATCAGATAAGCGAAATATGTTTACAATAATAAAATACGAATTCACATTTATAACTAATTTTAGTATCGCCACGTTATGATATAAATCATACACATTTCTGAATAATAGTGCCAGAATGATAGTTCGCTTTCATGGCGTTCCTCAACTGCGTAATATCGATTCTGTTTCAACGGCATTTACTCTAGCACAACGGCATTTACTCTCTAGCACAACGGAATTTACTCTAGCACAACGGCATTTACTCTAGCACAACGGACGGCATTTACTCTAGCACAACGGCATTTACTCTAGCACAACGGCATTTACTCTAGCACAACGGTATTTACTCTAGCACAACGGCATTTCTTCTAGCACAATGGCATTTACTCCAGCACAATGGCATTTACTCTAGCACAATGGCATTTCTTCTAGCACAACGGCATTTATTCTAGCACAACGGCATTTACTATAGCACAACGGCATTTATTCTAGCACAACGGCATTTACTCTAGCTATACGGCATTTACTCTAGCACAACAGCATTTACTCTAGCCCAACGGCATTTACTCAAGCACAACGGCATTTATTCTAACACTACGGCATTTACTCTAGCACAACTGCATTTATTCTAGCACTGCGGCATTTACTACAGCACAACGTAATTTATTCCAGCCCAACGGCATTTACTCTAGCACACTGTCATTTACTCCAGCACAACGGCATTTACTCTAGAACAACGGCATTTACTCTAGCACACATTACCAGCCAATCATATAAATTATAATCCCAAGTTTATTGTCCAGGATGGTAATAACTGATAAATTGATATATACCGTTAGATGTAACACAGTACACCTTCATAGATCATCCTTCCCAGTAGCTTAAAAATGAGATACCACTGCGATCAAGGAGAAATTACTAATGTATATATAGCTGTCAAACTTATCCTATACTTTTCATATAAAGACATGTTCTCGTGTTTACGGTCCCCTGACACAGAACAATCTGCGTTAGTGTAGGGATGTACCTTCAACCTTTAAATACTTTTTATTTACAATTTAAATGCAGATGTTTCATTTATATTTTCAAAGCATATTTTGATATTTTTCCATGTAATAATTTAATTATAAATAACTGGTTACGGAAGGTCCATAATATTTACTACGACAATGGAACTATGAGCATTCCGTCTATCAACAGAACACTAAATATAAATTATTGGGACTCAGAAATTGAATATTTTGTAAATTATTTCAAACATGCAAGTCCACACGTGAATAAAGTTTTAATTGTGCTTAGCGTCATTTAAATTCTGTGTTTTGAACTCTTTCAAATGAATGAAAACATTTAAAGCTCAGGTGTTTATGAATCTATGGTAATGGTGAATCATGTGTCGATGTTTTGTACCTCAAGTGGTATACCATTAAATCGCCATTGTTACAATGTTCCAGCACGACCAGTACCATGTTGTACGCACATTTCCATAGTCGCTTCAAGCTCGAGTATGTTGTATAATATCTACAATGATGTATGTGGTAGAGTGGTAAGTAGATTCAGACTACATATAGAGGTGTGGCCTTATCCCTTTCCCACAAAGAGATCTATGCTGTTATACTGCTATTTCGCACCTATAGACAGGCGTTTTGTGCCGCTTTAGGGATGTGACATAAATCTGTCTAACCGGGTGCCTCGTTCTTTGCACGCACCTTCAGTCCTCAGGTGTGATTTCCTTTCTGCAACTATTGGAGGTTCTATATTCACTTTATCTCCATGTACATGATATATAGCGAGTTCGATATCAATCAGTGGACAAGCAACCAGCGTATCTACCCTATATACATCCATAGACAAGCAGTCAGCGTATCTACCCTATATACCTCCATATACAAGCAGTCAGCGTATCTACCCTATATACCTCCATAGACAAGCATTCAGCGTATCTACCCTATATACCTCCATAGACAAGCATTCAGCGTATCTACCCTATATACCTCCATAGACAAGCACTCAGCGTATCTACCCTATATACCTCCATAGACAAGCATTCAGCATATCTACCATATATACCTCCATAGACAAGCAACCAGCGTATCTACCCTATATACCTCCATAGACAAGCATTCAACGTATATACCCTATATACCTCCATAGACAAGCAATCAGCCTATCTACCCTATATACCTCCATAGACAAGCAGTCAGCGTATCTACCCTATATACCTCCATAGACAAGCAGTCAGCGTATCTACCCTATATACCTCCATAGACAAGCAGTCAGCGTATCTACCCTATATACCTCCATAGACAATAGGCTAGTAAGCGTATATACCCTATATACATCCATAGACAACAATTCAGCGTATCTACCCTATATATCTCCATAGACAAGCATTCAGCGTATATACCCTTTATACCTCCATAGACAAGCAGTCAGCGTATCTACCATATATACCTCCATAGACAAGCATTCAGCGTATCTACCCTATATACCTCCATAGACAGCAATCAGCGTATATACCCTATATACCTCCATAGACAAGCATTCAGCGTATCTACCCTATATACCTCCATAGACAAGCAGTCAGCGTATTTACCCTATATACCTCCATATACAAGCATTCAGCGTATCTACCCTATATACCTCAATAGACAGCAATCAGCGTATCTACCATATATACCTCCATATACAGCAATCAGCGTATCTACCCTATATGCCTCCATAGACAAGCAGTCAGCGTATCTACCCTATATACCTCCATAGACAAGCAGTCAGCGTATCTACCCTATATACCTCCATAGACAGCAATCAGCGTATCTACCCTATATACCTCCATAGACAAGCAGTCAGCGTATCTACCCAATATATCTCCATAGACAAGCAGTCAGCGTATCTACCCTATATACCTCCATAGAAAGCAGTCAGCGTATCTACCCTATATACCTCCATAGACAATAGGCTAGTAAGCGTATATACCCTATATACCTCCATAGACATGCATTCAGCGTATCTACCCTATATACCTCCATAGACAAGCAGTCAGCGTATCTACCCTGTATACCTCAATAGACAAGCAGTCAGCGTATCTACCCTATATACCTCCATAGACAAGCAGTCAGCGTATCTACCCTATATACCTCCATAGACAAGCAGTCAGCGTATCTACCCTATATACCTCCATAGACATGCATTCAGCGTATCTACCCTATATACCTCCATAGACAAGCAGTCAGCGTATCTACCCTATATACCTCCATAGACAATAGGCTAGTAAGCGTATATACCCTATATACCTCCATAGACATGCATTCAGCGTATCTACCCTATATATCTCCATAGACAAGCAGTCAGCGTATCTACCCTGTATACATCCATAGACAAGCAGTCAGCGTATCTACCCTATATACCTCCATAGACAAACAGTAAACGTATCTACCCTACATACCTCCATAGACAAGCAGTCAGCGTATCTACCCTATATACCTCCAGAAACAAACAGTCAGCGAATCTACCCTATATACCTCCATAGACAAGCAGTCAGCGTATCTACCCTATATACCTCCAGAAACAAACAGTCAGCGAATCTACCCTATATACCTCCATAGACAAGCAGTCAGCGTATCTACCCTATATACCTCCATAGACAAGCAGTCAGCGTATCGACCATATATACCTCCATAGACAATCATTCAGCGTATCTACCCTATATACCTCCATAGACAAGTATTCAGCGTATCTACCCTATATACCTCCATAGGCAAGCAGTCAGCGTATCTACCCTATATACCTCCATATACAAGCAGTCAGCGTATCTACCCTATATACCTCCATAGACAAGCAGTCAGCGTATCTACCCTATATACCTCCATAGACAAGCAGTCAGCGTATCGACCATATATACCTCCATAGACAAGCAGTCAGCGTATATACCCTATATACCTCCATAGACAAGCAGTACGCGTATCTACCCTATATACATCCATAGACAAGCAGTCAGCGTATCTACCCTATATACCTCCATAGACAAGCAGTCAGCGTATCTATCCTATATACCTCCATAGACAAGCATTCAGCGTATCTACCCTATATACCTCCATAGACAAGCAGTCGGCGTATCTACGCTATATACCTCCATATATATTTGTTGTACTTCAAGAGATTATGAACTTTGTTTGCCTACTATATTGTCAATGTGTGTGGTATTTGTAATGGCGGCAAGAGGATTTTCAATGTGACACACATTTATGAGCATTCATGCACACCACTACTGTCTAATGTTACTTGACAGCATTGCGATACTAAACGGCTTTTATAAATAAAGTAAGGAACTATAGCATTTCAAATCACAAACTATAATTCCCCGATATCGGAGTGGCTCCCGTGATGTCTGCTGCAACCTCGTAATTCTAGGACTTCTACGTAACACATATAGACACCAGAGAATATGAATATCATACATGTGTACATTATAGCAGACGGATCTGTAGTCCAGTGGTAACACGCTGAACTGGTAATCCAGGTTCGATCCCCCGTCGGACCTTAATAAAATTAACAGTCTTTCAAATGGGACTTTAAACCGAGGTCTCGTGTCGGTGTTGTACACCGTGCATGTAAAATAACCAGAGGAGACTCTGGACTGGGTCTCTGTCTGTATCATTGCATTATCCTACACAATTCTAAAATGACTAATCTCTTCAGGAGGCGTCGCTCATATGGGCAACCGGTAGCGACGATAAATAAACGTAAAACACACACAAAGAGTAGTGACCGGTGCCGCCAAATTATTTGACAACCAATAGCTTCTATAAATGAGCTAAACTCGAAACGTCGAAACGGATGCACACACACAATATACATAAAATGTTGCTACATGTACACTGATAAAACAAATGGTTTGAGCGTAGCACCATTTTAAATATTGCAGTTATAACTATTGTATACTACATGTATGTCATAACACAATGACATATGATTAATCTCCAACTGTTTGTTTGTTTAACTCTTTCAGCGCCAATGTCGCATAAAAGCGACTTTGTAAAAAAAGTAGAGAACCCGATCGGACAGAATAGAACATGCCGTCTGATCAGGCTATATGCTGATTGGTCTTCAGACAGTGGAGCTGAAGCACCTGTCCGAATAGCAAACAACATAGATCCTGATCAGACGCGGCGTTACGCCGCGGCTGATCTGGATCTATGTTGTTTGCACATGCTCTGAATTTATTCAGCGCTGAAAGAGTTAATGTGGCACCAACAGCTTATGTTATAATGGCGACTCTCCAGCTAGTCTAGGTATAGGAATACCCGTGATGCCCATCCGATCAGTATTTCAGGCACCCATGTCGAACCACGGACCTATCGCAAGCCAGCTACACATGAAATAATTAAGTCAACTACCTTAAAGCGACATTACATTAGTGAAAACACACATTTCTACAGAATGTATTTTCCTATTATATGGTATACTTTTCCCCCCAAATATTTGCCTCAAATACAGATTATTTCAACTAATAAACAAACGTCGTATACGTGGTTTGTTGACATAACAAAATAATGTAAATAGGGTCGACATTGATGCGTAATACAACTCTCGTGTATCCTGAATAACACGACTTATGGTACAGATTTACCGTTATATCTCACATGTATGCATATTTATTTGTAGACTAGTGTGTGATAAATGATCTTTAAAGGCCTGCAGTTTGACCCCGTCCAATTGTAAAGATTTATACTTTACTACCTGTTCCATGTGATTAGTGGCTTGTATCAACAATGTAGCAGTACATTCAGTATAATTTGGCGTATGTAGGTATTTTCTAACGGTTAATATGCACGATCACTCTGTGAGCTGAGAATTAGTCAAAATGAGGCCCTGACAATTTAAGTAAACGTATATTATTGATTGTAAAGAAAATTGATAGTTATGAGTATTCAAACTACATAATCCAGATCAGCCCAGGGACATAGATTACATGTTATGTAGGTGCCTCATCAGCCGTAGCGTAATCACTGAGACTGTATATATAATATATGTGTATGGGCCGGAGGCCTTGAATTACGAATAAACTGTTAAACTGATCAGGATCTATGTTGTTTGTAAGGTCGGAGTTTCGTCACTTTCATATTCTGTTCTGTCACTTTCATGTATCATCTGGTTGAACATACGAGTATTACACATATTCTGCCGATTTCTACAAGATGCCATTGAGTAAAATAACAATGTATGTAACTGATGAGCAGAGAAAAGAATTGCTGACTTTCTTGCAAAATAAGAACTGGGACGTAGAGATGGAAATAGAAGAAACAGCCACCGCCATGCCCGTTGCAGAGGCTGCTTACGTACCTACCCCTATGCCTCAGCATGCTGAAGGTGTTGCTGAGTGTCCACTGTGCTTGTGTTCCCCTTGCATAATAAATGAACAGAACAAACAACTTTGGTGGCCTGCTAATAATCGTCCACCGCATAATCTAAATTCACATGAGAGAAAGCTTCTATACAGGAGGTTTTGGGCAATGCTATATAATTGTGGCGCATGGAAAGATGTCAGATATATAGAGAGAAAAGTAGCGGCTAGAAGAGGAGACTGTACTTGGCATAAGAGGGAACTGATGCCTGAATGTGTGGTACAGCAATGCAGGAACTGGCTGCCTAACCCGCGCAACCAGCCTTATTTGGGCCATAAGTGGAGTTGAATTGTTTATACCAGTTGTAAGTACTATAAAAATACAGAACTTCAATTTCAGCAATTTATAACCTCTGATATGTACGTGGGTCATAATAGATATAAGTGGTGCTCATGTATTAGATGTATACCATGCAGGGCCTCGCATGTGGCAAATACGATGTGCGTCGACCGTCAGATTTGTACCGCTATTCCTCGTGCGTTTAGTGCGTCGACCGTCAGATTTGACCGCTATTCCTCGTGTGTTTAAGGTCAAATATAGGTCAACCTGCAGGCCTTTAAACGATATTATCTCGCGTTTAGTATTGACTCCGATGACAAACAAACGCTAATTCAGGAGAGTGGATGATCGTTATATGAAATCCTACTTTCAATTTTGAAAGTTTGTAGATCACTAAAACACTGTTTATTGATTCAATGTTAGTGTTCGAATGTATTCGGAATAATTTGTAGTAGCAACGCATTCATACGTGAAAACATGCATTTTATTTGCGATGTAATGTCGCTTTAGCATAGTACTTAACTCTTTGCACGCTAGCGGCAGATAAAATCACCTTTGCAAACAGCATAGAGCCAGATCAGACGGCACAGAACGTGCCGTCTGATCAGGCTCTATGCTGTTTGCTATTCGGATAGTGGAGCTAAAACGCATTCATGCGTGAAAACATGCATTTTATTTGCTTTTTGCGATGTAATGTCGCCCTTCACACACTGTTAGAACTCGAGCCAAGATTTGTTTTTATTTAACGTCGCTACCGGTTTCCCATTTGAACGACGGCGATTAGCAACAGAAACATAGTGCTATAGTCATACACTCTTATTTTATGCAATAACAGATGTGCTGATCCTTGTAATGTGACAGGTCCACACGGTTGGTACAGCTGTGTGTGTTTTACGTGTATGTATCGTCGCTACCGATTACCCATATGAGCGACGCCTCCTGAAGAGATTAGTCATTTTAGATTGTGGAGGGTAGTGCAATAATACAGAAAGAGACCCATTCCAGAATCTCCTCTGGTTCTTTTACGTGAACGGTGTACAGCACCGACACGAGATCTCGGTTTAACGTCCCAACTGAAAGACGAGTGGCTTGTATTGTTTTATCAAAGAAAGTCACACCACGAATTTTGTATTCTGATTAACGGTTTGTATGGTTTAAGAATGTTTGGACAACAAAACTGGGACAGTCCCTCCTGGAGATGGATGAGTGGGACAGCTGTAACAACCGGAGCAAGAAATAGAAGGCCAGTCATTGGTGTTACATATATTAAGAAATGTCCTGTAAGAATAACAGACGGATCTATAGTCCAGAGGTAACACGCTTGCTGAACTGGTAATCCATGGATCGCAGGTTCGATCCCCAGTCTGACCCTAATAAAATTAACAGTCATTAAGATAGGACCACCGAGGTCTCGTGTCGGTGCTGTACACCGTGCACGTAAAAGAATGATTTATCAATGCACTATCCTCCAACATTCTAAAGTGACTAATCTCTTCAAGAGGTGTCGCTCATATGGGCAACCGGTAGCGACGATAAATAAACGTAAACCACGCATACATGTAATCTCCCACATCAATTGTGGACACGATCACACACTCAGGATAAAAACTACAGTTACTAAGGATAAGATGTAACGGGCTATCCGTACACAGATAGGCTCTAACACCTGTGTATGGGTTTTGTGATTATTTACTGTCGCTACGTGTTGCCCGAAGAGATTAGTCATTTTAGATTTCGGAAGATGGTGCAATGATACAGACAGAGCCCCATTCTATATGACCACTAGTTCCTGTACGTGCATAGTGTAAAGCACGGACACGAGACCGCGATTTAAAATCCCACCGAAAAACTGCGATATTACTCATTTTAGTATGGCATTGCGGGGGATCGAACCTACTATTCCTGGAGTATGAGTCCAAAGTGTTAACTACCGGGTTGCCGCATCGCCCTCGTTCTAATACGTCACGCTTTACTGTGTGCTTTTACGTTTATTTATCGTCGCTACCAGTTGCCCATATGAGCGACGCCTCCTGAAGATATTAGTCATTTTAAATTTTGGAGGACAGTGCAATGATACAGAGAGAGAACCATTCCAGAGTCTCATCTGGTTATTTTACGTGCACGGTGTAAAGCACTGACACGAGACCTCGGTTTAATGTTTTACTGCGTAGTACTATATATTTTATAAGATACCAGTTGGTGTATTTGGAGGTTATATGTGGGGAAATATGTACATTCAGTACTAGTATTGTATTTGTACAATTTTAGCTCGATTGCGAAACAAGTTTAAACAACGTTAGCTTAATCGCTCTCGAGACCTCATGATCATCATGGAATCCATCGCCACGAGGGAGAGAGAAGAGGAAACGTGGAATTTAAATGGCCTTGTCTAAGGGCACGCTCGTAACGGTTGCAGTGGGTTCGAACTCCGGGCCTTTCGCACATAAACCCACGCTCTACCACTGTGCTATCACGACTTCCACATTCAGTATTTGGATATCTATAGTATTTCTCAATACATTCTACAAACGCTATATAACAGTATTCTAATAATAAATCAAAGGGACTACTTGAATACATGGCCCAATTATATAAAGACACATGACAGGAACATAATAGGTTGTTGAACATAACAGTGTACTCAATAAGCAACTTAATTATATAACGAGTATCCCTCCGAGGCACGTGTGCTGTGTAGTGTTAATACAAGCAAACAAAGCACACAGCCACGCCAAACACTGCACACAGCCACGCCAAACACTACACACAGCCACGCCAAACACTGCACACAGCCACGCCAAACACTGCACACAGCCACGCCAAACACTGCACACAGCCACGCCAAACACTGCACACAGCCACGCCAAACACTGCACACAGCCACGCCAAACACTGCACACAGCCACGCCAAACACTGCACACAGCCACACCAAACACTGCACACAGCCACGCCAAACACTGCACACAGCCACGCCAAACACTGCACACAGCCACGCCAAACACTATTAAATGGGGGGGGGGGGTGAGAAAATATAAAGCTATGGTTATATATGTAATGTTGATTATTGTTCATGCTTGCGTTTATAATGTGCTCTGTATATAGACGAGACTATAACAAAGATTGAAACTAAAGCAAAACGTACGATAAAAATAACTTACGGTTAATTATATTCCTTATTCCAGTCTGAAACAATCAGATTGCCAATTAATACAGATTCCAGATGGTGCAAATGCGAGTTCTTCCCAATGTATGATGTAATTAATCACACAAAACACAGTTTATGTTTCTATTAAAATTACAGTAAAGTGCGTTTTAAAATTAACGTATAAATCGTTCACATATATACAAATATATTCGTAAAGTAGTGTCATATCACTCAAGTTGATTTCAAATTTAACACAAGTCTGATAAGAAACACGTTTTATTAATAAAAGCAAACACTGTCATTCAACTCTTAAGTCCAATATTGCTAAAGCCGTCGATATTTGGTATCTACTTGTCTAGTAGTTATAACAAGTTCAGCTGTGTAGCCTACTTCCACTGTCTGCATGCCTACCAATGGCAATATGATCACAAAACAACCAATTTCCTGTTTACATTGGCTAAAACAACAGGAGATATAGTTGAACACCGACAGCTATACTACAAACTTGCAAGCGTATCCACTTATACAAGACACATATTTATATAGCCAATTTAGAAATTCTAATGGTGTTATTGATAGAGCAATTTGTATATATTCCAATAGCGTTACGCGTCCTTATATAGCCATATGTATTATATTCCAATAGCGTTACGTGTCCTTATATAACCATATGTATTATATTCCAATAGCGTTACGTGTCCTTATATAGCCATGTGTATATATTCCAATAGTGTTACATGTAGTTATATAGCCATGTGTATATATTCCAATAGTGTTACGCGTCCTTATATAGCCATGTGTATATATTCCAATAGTGTTACGTGTAGTTATATAGCCATGTGTATATATTCCAATAGTGTTACGTGTAGTTATATAGCCATGTGTATATATTCCAATAGTGTTACGTGTAGTTATATAGCCATGTGTATATATTCCAATAGTGTTACGCGTCCTTATATAGCCATATGTTTATATTCCAATAGCGTTACGTGTCCTTATATAACCATATGTATTATATTCCAATAGCGTTACGTGTCCTTATATAGCCATGTGTATATATTCCAATAGCGTTACGCGTCCATATATAGCCATGTGTATATATTCCAATAGTGTTACGTGTAGTTATATAGCCATGTGTATATATTCCAATAGCGTTACGTGTACTTATATAGCCATGTGTATATATTCCAATAGTGTTACGTGTAGTTATACAACATGTGTATATATTCCAATAGCGTTACGTGTAGTTATATAGCCATGTGTATATATTCCAATAGCGTTACGTGTAGTTATATAGCCATGTGTATATATTCCAATAGTGTTACGTGTAGTTATATAGCCATGTGTATATATTCCAATAGTGTTACGTGTAGTTATATAGCCATGTGTATATATTCCAATAGTGTTACGTGTAGTTATATAGCCATGTGTATATATTCCAATAGTGTTACGTGTAGTTATATAGCCATGTGTATATATTCCAATAGCGTTACGTGTAGTTATATAGCCATGTGTATATATTCCAATAGTGTTACGTGTATTTATATAGCCATGTGTATATATTCCAATAGTGTTACGTGTAGTTATATAGCCATGTGTATATATTCCAATAGTGTTACGTGTAGTTATATAGCCATGTGTATATATTCCAATAGTGTTACGTGTAGTTATATAGCCATGTGTATATATTCCAATAGTGTTACGTGTAGTTATATAGCCATGTGTATATATTCCAATAGCGTTACGTGTATTTATATAGCCATGTGTATATATTCCAATAGCGTTACGTGTAGTTATATAGCCATGTGTATATATTCCAATAGTGTTACGTGTAGTTATATAGCCATGTGTATATATTCCAATAGCGTTACGTGTATTTATATAGCCATGTGTATATATTCCAATAGCGTTACGTGTACTTATATAGCCATGTGTATATATTCCAATAGCGTTACGTGTAGTTATATAGCCATGTGTATATATTCCAATAGTGTTACGTGTAGTTATATAGCCATGTGTATATATTCCAATAGCGTTACGTGTAGTTATATAGCCATGTGTATATATTCCAATAGTGTTACGTGTAGTTATATAGCCATGTGTATATATTCCAATAGTGTTACGTGTAGTTATATAGCCATGTGTATATATTCCAATAGTGTTACGTGTAGTTATATAGCCATGTGTATATATTCCAATAGTGTTACGTGTAGTTATATAGCCATGTGTATATATTCCAATAGCGTTACGTGTATTTATATAGCCATGTGTATATATTCCAATAGTGTTACGTGTAGTTATATAGCCATGTGTATATATTCCAATAGCGTTACGTGTAGTTATATAGCCATGTGTATATATTCCAATAGCGTTACGTGTATTTATATAGCCATGTGTATATATTCCAATAGCGTTACGTGTATTTATATAGCCATGTGTATATATTCCAATAGCGTTACGTGTAGTTATATAGCCATGTGTATATATTCCAATAGCGTTACGTGTAGTTATATAGCCATGTGTATATATTCCAATAGCGTTACGTGTAGTTATATAGCCATGTGTATATATTCCAATAGCGTTACGTGTAGTTATATAGCCATGTGTATATATTCCAATAGCGTTACGTGTAGTTATATAGCCATGTGTATATATTCCAATAGCGTTACGTGTAGTTATATAGCCATGTGTATATATTCCAATAGCGTTACGTGTAGTTATATAGCCATGTGTATATATTCCAATAGCGTTACGTGTAGTTATATAGCCATGTGTATATATTCCAATAGCGTTACGTGTAGTTATATAGCCATGTGTATATATTCCAATAGTGTTACGTGTAGTTATATAGCCATGTGTATATATTCCAATAGCGTTACGTGTAGTTATATAGCCATGTGTATATATTCCAATAGTGTTACGTGTAGTTATATAGCCATGTGTATATATTCCAGTAGCGTTACGTGTAGTTATATAGCCATGTGTATATATTCCAATAGCGTTATGTGTATTTATATAACCATGTGTATATATTCCAATAGCGTTACGTGTAGTTATATAGCCATTTGTATTTTTTCCAATAGAGTTATTTATATAACCATTTTGGAAGTCGTGATAGCGCATGTGCGAAAGGCCCGGCGTTCGAGCCCCGCTGGACCCGTTACGATTGTGCCCATAGGCAAGGCATTTAAATTCCACGTTGCCTCTTCTCTCTCCCTCGTGGCGATGGATTCCATCAGGAATGAGGTCTCGAGAGTGATTAATATAAATTGTAACAACTTGTTTCGCAATCGAGCTAAAATAAATGTGCATAAGCTAAATAACCATGTGTATATATTCCAATAGAATCATTTATATAGCCATCCAATATCGTGTTACGCGTATGTTAGCCATTTCTGGTATTACAAACAGCAACTTCAATGTTATCTCCGCACACTTCAATGATCAAATCGCACAAAATTCCCCGGACGTCCTTCCACTTGACCACCGTCAACGCGATATCAAAACATGAAAATACATCTTCGGTGATGAGAAACAAGTAGTTACCAATCGATTTGGCTACGAAGTGTTCAGTTAACGTACCAATACATGGTAACGGTTAATACATGATAATTCAAGAAGCAGTCAATTTTCCATGAATAACAATGGGAGACACACTAAGAAAATAATCCAGAGTTATACATGCTATGATGCGTTGTGAGGTCCGTGATCATCATCTACATGCTATATATAGGCAACTCTCATTATATGTTGTATGTTTGCTTGTTTTGTGGGTTTAGCATCGCATAAACAGCTTAGGTTATATGGCGACGGTCCAGCTATTATTGGCGAGGAAGACGCCGGTACCGTACCCCCTTCGAGCAGTATGTCAGTAGTGCATGGGCACCCTGGTAGAACCACCGACCTTCCGTAAGCCAGCATGGATATATTCCTAACATGAACTAATTCGAGACTCCCCTCCCCAGTAGGATTGTAACCAGCAGAGGTGAGGTGCAAGTGATTTGAGGCTGTCCGATTAGCGCAGTGGTTAGCGTACTCGCTTCTCACCAATGCAACCCGGGTTCGATCCTCGGACCGGGAAGCATGCGAGATGGTACGGTCGTCGCTAGATCGGACATGTGGGTATTCTCCGTGTACTCCGGTTTCCTCCCACACGAATGACCACATTTAAGCTTTCATCCCCGCCAACGAGAGGGATTAATATAAGTTGTCACGAGACCTCGGTTTAAAGTCCCATCTGAAAGACTGTTAATTTTATTAGGGCCAGACGGGGGATCGAACCTGCGATCGCTGGATTACCAGTCCAATGTGTTAAATGTGAAAACGTGTTTTGGTGTGTTTTACGTTTATTTATCGTCGCTACCGGTTGCCCATATGAGCGACGCCTCCTGAAGATATTAGTCATTTTAGATTGTTGGAGGATAGTGCAATGATACAGACAGAGACTCATTCCAGAGTCTCCTCTGGTTCTTTTACGTACACGGTGTAAAGCACCGATACGAGACCTCGGTTTAACGTCCCATCTGAAAGACTGATAATTTTATTAGGGTCAGGCGGGGGATCGAACCTGCGATCCCTGGATTACCAGTCCAACGTGTTACCACTGGACTACATATCCGTCTGTTTGAAGATAGCGAATGTGTCAATCTCATATATAATCACGTGTTTGGTGTATATATATAGCGATTGGTTTAATCTCGTAGTAAAACCACGTGTTAAAAATGAATATAGCTCTTGTTTAATCTCGTAATAAAACCACGTGTTAAATGTGAATATATCGATTGTTTTAATCTCGTAGTAAAACCACGTGTTAAATGTGAATATATCGATTGTTTTAATCTCATAGTAAAACCACGTGTTAAATGTGAATATATCGATTGTTTTAATCTCATAGTAAAACCAAGTGTTAAATGTGAATATAGCGATTGTTTTAATCTCATAGTAAAGCCACGTGTTAAATGTGAATATATCGAGTGTTTTAATCTCGTAGTAAAACCACGTGTTAAATGTGAATATATCGATTGTTTTAATCTCGTAGTAAAACCACGTGTTAAATGGGAATATATCGATTGTTTTAATCTCGTAGTAAAACCACGTGTTAAATGTGAATATATCGATTGTTTTAATCTCGTAGTAAAACCACGTGTTAAATGGGAATATATCGATTGTTTTAATCTCGTAGTAAAACCACGTGTTAAATGGGAATATATCGATTGTTTTAATCTCGTAGTAAAACCACGTGTTAAATGGGAATATATCGATTGTTTTAATTTCGTAGTAAAACCACGTGATAAATGGGAATATATCGATTTTTTTAATTTCGTAGTAAAACCACGTGTTAAATGGGAATATATCGATTGTTTTAATAGCATAGTAAAACTACGTGTTTAATGTGAATATATCGAGTGTTTTAATCTCGTAGTAAAACCATGTGTTAAATGTGAATATATCGATTGTTTTAATCTCGTAGTAAAACCACGTGTTAAATGTGAATATATCGATTGTTTAATCTCGTAGTAAAACCACGTGTTAAATGGGAATATATCGATTGTCTTAATCTCGTAGTAAAACCACGTGTTAAATGTGAATATATCGATTGTCTTAATCTCGTAGTAAAACCACGTGTTAAATGTGAATATATCGATTGTCTTAATCTCGTAGTAAAACCACGTGTTAAATGTGAATATATCGATTGTTTTAATCTCGTAATAAAACCACGTGTTAAATGGGAATATATCGATTGTTTTAATCTCGTAGTAAAACCACGTGTTAAATGGGAATATATCGATTGTTTTAATTTCGTAGTAAAACCACGTGTTAAATGGGAATATATCGATTGTTTTAATCTCGTAGTAAAACCACGTGTTAAATGTGAATATATCGATTTTTTTAATTTCGTAGTAAAACCATGTGTTAAATGGGAATATATCGATTGTTTTAATAGCATAGTAATACCACGTGTTTAATGTGAATATATCGAGTGTTTTAATCTCGTAGTAAAACCATGTGTTAAATGTGAATATATCGATTGTTTTAATCTCGTAGTAAAACCACGTGTTAAATGTGAATATATCGATTGTTTAATCTCGTAGTAAAACCACGTGTTAAATGGGAATATATCGATTGTCTTAATCTCGTAGTAAAACCACGTGTTAAATGTGAATATATCGATTGTCTTAATCTCGTAGTAAAACCACGTGTTAAATGTGAATATATCGATTGTCTTAATCTCGTAGTAAAACCACGTGTTAAATGTGAATATATCGATTGTTTTAATCTCGTAATAAAACCACGTGTTAAATGTGAATATATCGATTGTTTTAATCTCGTAGTAAAACCACGTGTTAAATGTGAATATATCGATTGTTTTAATCTCGTTATAAAACCACGTGTTAAATGTGAATATATCGATTGTTTTAATCTCGTTATAAAACCACGTGTTAAATGTGAATATATCGATTGTTTTAATCTCGTAGTAAAAACACGTGTTAAATGTGTATATATGGATTGTCTTAATCTCTTAGTAAAACCACGTGTTAAATGTGAATATATCGATTGTTTTAATCTCGTAGTAAAACCACGTGTTAAATGGGAATATATCGATTGTTTTAATTTCGTAGTAAAACCACGTGTTAAATGGGAATATATCGATTGTTTTAATCTCGTAGTAAAACCACGTGTTAAATGGGAATATAGCGATTGTTTTAATCTCGTAGTAAAACCACGTGTTTAATGTGAATATATCGAGTGTTTTAATCTCGTAGTAAAACCATGTGTTAAATGTGAATATATCGATTGTTTTAATCTCGTAGTAAAACCATGTGTTAAATGTGAATATATCGATTGTTTTAATCTCGTAGTAAAACCACGTGTTAAATGGGAATATATCGCTTGTTTAATCTCGTAATAAAACCACGTGTTAAATGTGAATATATCGATTGTTTTAATCTCTAGTAAAACCACGTGTTAAATGTGAATATATCGATTGTTTTAATTCGTAATAAAACCACGTGTTAAATGGGAATATATCGATTGTTTTAATCTCGTAGTAAAACCACGTGTTAAATGGGAATATATCGATTGTTTTAATTTCGTAGTAAAACCACGTGTTAAATGGGAATATATCGATTGTTTTAATCTCGTAGTAAAACCACGTGTTAAATGGGAATATATCGATTGTTTTAATTTCGTAGTAAAACCACGTGTTAAATGGGAATATATCGATTGTTTTAATAGCATAGTAAAACCACGTGTTTAATGTGAATATATCGAGTGTTTTAATCTCGTAGTAAAACCATGTGTTAAATGTGAATATATCGATTGTTTTAATCTCGTAGTAAAACCACGTGTTAAATGTGAATATATCGATTGTTTTAATCTCGTAGTAAAACCACGTGTTAAATGTGAATATATCGATTGTTTTAATCTCGTAGTAAAACCACGTGTTAAATGTGAATATATCGATTGTTTAATCTCGTAGTAAAACCACGTGTTAAATGTGAATATATCGATTGTTTTAATCTCGTAGTAAAACCACGTGTTAAATGTGAATATATCGATTGTTTTAATCTCGTAATAAAACCACGTGTTAAATGTGAATATATCGATTGTTTTAATCTCGTAGTAAAACCACGTGTTAAATGGGAATATATCGATTGTTTTAATTTCGTAGTAAAACCACGTGTTAAATGGGAATATATCGATTGTTTTAATCTCGTAGTAAAACCACGTGTTAAATGTGAATATATCGATTGTTTTAATTTCGTAGTAAAACCACGTGTTAAATGGGAATATATCGATTGTTTTAATCTCGTAGTAAAACCACGTGTTTAATGTGAATATATCGATTGTTTTAATCTCGTAGTAAAACCACGTGTTAAATGTGAATATATCGATTGTTTTAATCTCGTAGTAAAACCACGTGTTAAATGTGAATATATCGATTGTTTAATCTCGTAGTAAAACCACGTGTTAAATGGGAATATATCGATTGTCTTAATCTCGTAGTAAAACCACGTGTTAAATGTGAATATATCGATTGTTTAATCTCGTAGTAAAACCACGTGTTAAATGTGAATATATCGATTGTCTTAATCTCGTAGTAAAACCACGTGTTAAATGTGAATATATCGATTGTTTTAATCTCGTAATAAAACCACGTGTTAAATGTGAATATATCGATTGTTTTAATCTCGTAGTAAAACCACGTGTTAAATGTGAATATATCGATTGTTTTAATCTCGTTATAAAACCACGTGTTAAATGTGAATATATCGATTGTTTTAATCTCGTAGTAAAACCACGTGTTAAATGTGAATATATCGATTGTTTTAATCTCGTAGTAAAACCACGTGTTAAATGGGAATATATCGATTGTTTTAATCTCGTAGTAAAACCACGTGTTAAATGGGAATATATCGATTTAATCTCGTAGTAAAACCACGTGTTAAATGTGAATATATCGATTGTTTTATCTCGTAGTAAAACCACGTGTTAATGTGAATATATCGATTGTTTTAATCTCGTAGTAAAACCATGTGTTAAATGTGAATATATCGATTGTTTTAATCTCGTAGTAAAACCACGTGTTAAATGTGAATATATCGATTGTTTAATCTCGTAGTAAAACCACGTGTTAAATGGGAATATATCGATTGTTTTAATCTCGTAGTAAAACCACGTGTTAAATGTGAATATATCGATTGTTTTAATCTCGTAGTAAAACCACGTGTTAAATGTGAATATATCGATTGTTTTAATCTCGTAGTAAAACCACGTGTTAAATGTGAATATATCGATTGTTTTAATCTCGTAATAAAACCACGTGTTAAATGTGAATATATCGATTGTTTTAATCTCGTAGTAAAACCACGTGTTAAATGTGAATATATCGATTGTTTTAATCTCGTTATAAAACCACGTGTTAAATGTGAATATATCGATTGTTTTAATCTCGTTATAAAACCACGTGTTAAATGTGAATATATCGATTGTTTTAATCTCGTAGTAAAAACACGTGTTAAATGTGTATATATGGATTGTCTTAATCTCTTAGTAAAACCACGTGTTAAATGTGAATATATCGATTGTTTAAATCTCGTAGTAAAACCACGTGTTAAATGGGAATATATCGATTGTTTTAATTTCGTAGTAAAACCACGTGTTAAATGGGAATATATCGATTGTTTTAATCTCGTAGTAAAACCACGTGTTAAATGGGAATATAGCGATTGTTTTAATCTCGTAGTAAAACCACGTGTTAAATGTGAATATATCGATTGTTTAAATCTCGTAGTAAAACCACGTGTTAAATGGGAATATATCGATTGTTTTAATTTCGTAGTAAAACCACGTGTTAAATGGGAATATATCGATTGTTTTAATCTCGTAGTAAAACCACGTGTTAAATGGGAATATAGCGATTGTTTTAATCTCGTAGTAAAACCACGTGTTTAATGTGAATATATCGAGTGTTTTAATCTCGTAGTAAAACCATGTGTTAAATGTGAATATATCGATTGTTTTAATCTCGTAGTAAAACCATGTGTTAAATGTGAATATATCGATTGTTGTAATCTCGTAGTAAAACCACGTGTTAAATGGGAATATATCGCTTGTTTAATCTCGTAATAAAACCACGTGTTAAATGTGAATATATCGATTGTTTTAATCTCCTAGTAAAACCACGTGTTAAATGTGAATATATCGATTGTTTTAATCTCGTAGTAAAACCACGTGTTAAATGGGAATATATCGATTGTTTTAATCTCGTAGTAAAACCACGTGTTAAATGTGAATATATCGATTGTTTTAATCTCGTAGTAAAACCACGTGTTAAATGTGAATATATCGATTGTTTTAATCTCGTAGTAAAACCACGTGTTAAATGTGAATATATCGATTGTTTTAATCTCGTAGTAAAACCACGTGTTAAATGTGAATATATCGATTGTTTTAATCTCGTAGTAAAACCACGTGTTAAATGTGAATATATCGATTGTTTTAATCTCGTAATAAAACCACGTGTTAAATGTGAATATATCGATTGTTTTAATCTCGTAGTAAAACCACGTGTTAAATGTGAATATATCGATTGTTTTAATCTCGTAGTAAAACCACGTGTTAAATGTGAATATATCGATTGTTTTAATCTCGTAGTAAAACCACGTGTTAAATGTGAATATATCGATTGTTTTAATCTCGTAGTAAAACCACGTGTTAAATGTGAATATATCGATTGTTTTAATCTCGTAGTAAAACCACGTGTTAAATGTGAATATAGCGATTGTTTTAATCTCGTAGTAAAACCACGTGTTAAATGTGAATATATCGATTGTTTTAATCTCGTAGTAAAACCACGTGTTAAATGTGAATATATCGATTGTTTTAATCTCGTAGTAAAACCACGTGTTAAATGTGAATATATCGATTGTTTTAATCTCGTAGTAAAACCACGTGTTAAATGGGAATATATCGATTGTTTTAATCTCGTAATAAAACCACGTGTTAAATGTGAATATATCGATTGTTTTAATCTCGTAGTAAAACCACGTGTTAAATGTGAATATATCGATTGTTTAATCTCGTAGTAAAACCACGTGTTAAATGGGAATATATCGATTGTCTTAATCTCGTAGTAAAACCACGTGTTAAATGTGAATATATCGATTGTCTTAATCTCGTAGTAAAACCACGTGTTAAATGTGAATATATCGATTGTCTTAATCTCGTAGTAAAACCACGTGTTAAATGTGAATATATCGATTGTTTTAATCTCGTAATAAAACCACGTGTTAAATGTGAATATATCGATTGTTTTAATCTCGTAGTAAAACCACGTGTTAAATGTGAATATATCGATTGTTTTAATCTCGTTATAAAACCACGTGTTAAATGTGAATATATCGATTGTTTTAATCTCGTTATAAAACCACGTGTTAAATGTGAATATATCGATTGTTTTAATCTCGTTAAAACCACGTGTTAAATGTGAATATATCGATTGTTTTAATCTCGTAGTAAAAACACGTGTTAAATGTGTATATATGGATTGTCTTAATCTCTTAGTAAAACCACGTGTTAAATGTGAATATATCGATTGTTTTAATCTCGTAGTAAAACCACGTGTTAAATGGGAATATATCGATTGTTTTAATTTCGTAGTAAAACCACGTGTTAAATGGGAATATATCGATTGTTTTAATCTCGTAGTAAAACCACGTGTTAAATGGGAATATAGCGATTGTTTTAATCTCGTAGTAAAACCACGTGTTAAATGTGAATATATCGATTGTTTAAATCTCGTAGTAAAACCACGTGTTAAATGGGAATATATCGATTGTTTTAATTTCGTAGTAAAACCACGTGTTAAATGGGAATATATCGATTGTTTTAATCTCGTAGTAAAACCACGTGTTAAATGGGAATATAGCGATTGTTTTAATCTCGTAGTAAAACCACGTGTTTAATGTGAATATATCGAGTGTTTTAATCTCGTAGTAAAACCATGTGTTAAATGTGAATATATCGATTGTTTTAATCTCGTAGTAAAACCATGTGTTAAATGTGAATATATCGATTGTTTTAATCTCGTAGTAAAACCACGTGTTAAATGTGAATATATCGATTGTTTAATCTCGTAATAAAACCACGTGTTAAATGTGAATATATCGATTGTTTTAATCTCGTAGTAAAACCACGTGTTAAATGTGAATATATCGATTGTTTTAATCTCGTAGTAAAACCACGTGTTAAATGTGAATATATCGATTGTTTTAATCTCGTAGTAAAACCACGTGTTAAATGTGAATATATCGATTGTTTTAATCTCGTAATAAAACCACGTGTTAAATGTGAATATATCGATTGTTTTAATCTCATAGTAAAAGCACGTGTTAAATGTGAATATATCGATTGTTTTAATCTCGTAATAAAACCCAGTGTTAAATGTGAATATATCGATTGTTTTAATCTCGTAGTAAAACCACGTGTTAAATGTGAATATATCGATTGTTTAATCTCGTAATAAAACCACGTGTTAAATGTGAATATATCGATTGGTTTAATCTCGTAATATAACCACGTGTTAAATGTGAATATATCGATTGTTTTAATCTCGTAGTAAAACCACGTGTTAAATGTGAATATATCGATTGTTTTAATCTCGTAGTAAAACCACGTGTTAAATGTGAATATAGCGCTTGTTTAATCTCGTAATAAAACCACGTGTTAAATGTGAATATATCGATTGTTTTAATCTCGTAGTAAAACCATGTGTTAAATGTGAATATAGCGCTTGTTTAATCTCGTAATAAAACCACGTGTTAAATGTGAATATATCGATTGTTTTACTCTCGTAATAAAACCACGTGTTAAATGTGAATATAGCGATTGTTTTAATTTCGTAGTAAAACCACATGTTAAATGTGAATATATCGATTGTTTTAATCTCGTAGTAAAACCACGTGTTAAATGGGAATATATCAATTGTTTTAATCTCGTTATAAAACCACGTGTTAAATGTGAATATATCGATGTTTTTAATCTCGTAGTAAAACCACGTGTTAAATGTGAATATATCGATTGTCTTAATCTCGTAGTAAAACCACGTGTTAAATGGGAATATATCGATTGTCTTAATCTCGTAGTAAAACCACGTGTTAAATGTGAATATATCGATTGTCTTAATCTCGTAGTAAAACCACGTGTTAAATGTGAATATATCGATTGTCTTAATCTCGTAGTAAAACCACGTGTTAAATGTGAATATATCGATTGTTTTAATCTCGTTATAAAACCACGTGTTAAATGTGAATATATCGATTGTTTTAATCTCGTAGTAAAAACACGTGTAAAATGTGAATATATCGATTGTCTTAATCTCGTAGTAAAACCACGTGTTAAATGTGAATATATCGATTGTTTTAATCTCGTAGTAAAACCACGTGTTAAATGGGAATATATCGATTGTTTTAATTTCCTAGTAAAACCACGTGTTAAATGGGAATATATCGATTGTTTTAATCTCGTAGTAAAACCACGTGTTAAATGGGAATATAACGATTGTTTTAATCTCGTAGTAAAACCACGTGTTTAATGTGAATATATCGATTGTCTTAATCTCGTAGTAAAACCACGTGTTAAATGTGAATATATCGATTGTTTTAATCTCGTAGTAAAACCACGTGTTAAATGGGAATATATCGATTGTTTTAATCTCGTAGTAAAACCACGTGTTAAATGTGAATATATCGATTGTTTTAATCTCGTAGTAAAACCATGTGTTAAATGTGAATATAGCGCTTGTTTAATCTCGTAATAAAACCATGTGTTAAATGTGAATATATCGATTGTTTTAATCTTGTAGTAAAACCACGTGTTAAATGGGAATATATCGAGTGTTTTAATCTCGTAGTAAAACCACGTGTTAAATGTGAATATAGCGATTGTTTTAATCTCGTAGTAAAACCACGTGTTAAATGTGAATATATCGATTGTTTTAATCTCCTAGTAAAACCACGTGTTAAATGTGAATATATCAATTGTTTTAATCTCCTAGTAAAACCACGTGTTAAATGTGAATATATCGATTGTTTTAATCTCGTTATAAAACCACGTGTTAAATGTGAATATATCGATTGTTTTAATCTCGTAGTAAAACCACGTGTTAAATGTGAATATATCGATTGTTTAATCTCGTAATAAAACCACGTGTTAAATGTGAATATATCGATTGTTTTAATCTCGTAATAAAACCACGTGTTAAATGTGAATATAGCGATTGTTTTAATCTCGTAGTAAAACCACGTGTTAAATGTGAATATATCGATTGTTTTAATCTCGTAGTAAAACCACGTGTTAAATGTGAATATATCGATTGTTTTAATCTCGTTATAAAACCACGTGTTAAATGTGAATATATCGATTGTTTTAATCTCGTAGTAAAACCACGTGTTAAATGTGAATATATCGATTGTTTAATCTCGTAATAAAACCACGTGTTAAATGTGAATATATCGATTGTTTTAATCTCGTAATAAAACCACGTGTTAAATGTGAATATATCGATTGTTTTAATCTCGTAGTAAAACCACGTGTTAAATGTGAATATATCGATTGTTTTAATCTCGTAGTAAAACCACGTGTTAAATGTGAATATATCGATTGTTTTAATCTCGTAATAAAACCACGTGTTAAATGTGAATATATCGATTGTTTTAATCTCGTAATAAAACCACGTGTTAAATGTGAATATATCGATTGTTTTAATTCGTAGTAAAACCACGTGTTAAATGGAATATATCGATTGTTTTAATCTCGTAGTAAAACCACGTGTTAAATGTGAATATATCGATTTTTTTTGTGTGTGTTTGGTTTTGTTTCTCGTAGTAAAACCAGTGTTAAATGTGAATATATCGATTGTTTTAATCTCGTAGTAAAACCACGTGTTAAATGTGAATATATCGATTGTTTAATCTCGTAGTAAAACCACGTGTTAAATGGGAATATATCGATTGTCTTAATCTCGTAGTAAAACCACGTGTTAAATGTGAATATATCGATTGTCTTAATCTCGTAGTAAAACCACGTGTTAAATGTGAATATATCGATTGTCTTAATCTCGTAGTAAAACCACGTGTTAAATGTGAATATATCGATTGTTTTAATCTCGTAGTAAAACCACGTGTTAAATGTGAATATATCGATTGTTTTAATCTCGTAATAAAACCACGTGTTAAATGTGAATATATCGATTGTTTTAATCTCGTAGTAAAACCACGTGTTAAATGTGAATATATCGATTGTTTTAATCTCGTACAAAAACCACGTGTTAAATGTATATCTTTGAAACTCTCCAACAATTTTATATATGGATTGTTGTTTTCATGAAATTGATATCATAAAGTAAGAAATGTAATATTTGTGATTAATTAATAGTTTCAAGTTTCCAATCGTGATTATATATAAAAGAGAAACAACAATAAATAATCGTACACGTCCATTCAAAATTAATGAATTATACGAGACGATCACGCACAATTATACAGTATTTATTTATATCGCAGGATATCATAACATACTAGAGCATTGATCGTGTATTGCGTAATATTCTTTAGTTTATACAAATTTATTTTAGCTCGATTGCGAAACAAGTTCTTTCAACTTATATTACTCACTCTCGAGACCTCATTCCTGATGGAATACATCGTCATGAAGGAGAGAGAAGAGGTCATGTGGAATTTAAATGCTTTGCCTAAGGGCACAATCGTAACAGCTCCAGCGGGGCTCGAACTCCGGACCTTGCGCACCTGAAGCGAACGCGCATACACTGCGGGTCATACGCGGGATCAAACCTGCGATCCCTGAATTACCAGTCCAACGTGTTTCATTGTACTATCCATTGTCACTCATATGGGTAACCGGTAGCGACGATAAATAAACGTAAAACACACACACTCTAGTGTGAATTAATTAGAAGCCAAGTCAATATATATAATTATACACATGCAGTTGTTTGCATACCAAACATAAAGCACAATCTATGTTATTTACAAAGATTAAACGTACGTTTACGTGATTATATTAAAGCAGGTTTTAGCACACACCTAGAAAATACTTATGTTATATTTTTATGTTATATTTCGGGTTTTACGCCTGCATCAGCACCATTTTGGGCTATATCGCCGGCGGGCAGTTTACCTAACAACACCTTTCCTGGACAGGCTCCAGCGGTTAACCAGTACTTGGGTGCACCAACCTCCGTAAGAAACTGCCAACTTTTTCATATAAATGAGACACGGTCTGAGCGGGGCTCGAACCCGTGACAATCAGTGATGATAGGTTACAGTGGTAGACAAGTCAACGACCGTAACCACTCGACCACGGAGGCGGACCTAGATAATACTAATCCTGAGCGTTCAAAAATAAATGCAAGCTGGTGTTGATACAGCCCAACTGGCAACGTAATTAACAAATGTAATTATGTAAGGCATGTTCTTTCTATCGGCTGTCCTATAGCGCAGTGATTAGCGCGCTCGCTCCTCACCAGTGCAACCCGGGTTCGATCCTCGGACCGGGAAGTATGTGAGATGGTACGGTGGTCGCTATATCGGACAGGTGGGTTTTCTCCGGGTACTCCGGTTTCCTCCCACACGAATGACCATATTTACGCGTCACCCGCGCCAACGAGAGTGATTAATATAATCACAATGTTCGCATTCGTTGTAATATAATAAAGTTTAAAATAAAAATAGAAAACACTACAGTATAGCTAGAAACATGTACTCATAGGCACTGTATTGCACTGTATTGCACTGTATTGCACTGTATTGCACTGTATTGCACTGTATTGCACTTTATTGCACTGTATTGCACTGTATTGCACTGTATTGCACTGTATTGCCATTTTAGGGTTTTATTGATACCATATCGCACATACTTGGGTTGCATACCTAATATATTAAACGGCTTCCCATATGTTCATGTTACTACAGCTTACTTCTTTAGCATTTACGAGAAACCACCAATCCAATAATGAAGAACAGCAGGTCAACTATCGAGGCGTTGTGTTATGCTCTCATGTTCAACGTAACTGGTGGGTGGTGGGGTAATATTACCTCACCCACTTTATACACATGAATGCACGTTTAGTTTATTTTCTTAAAAATAGTATATACGTATTGTTTAAAGCGACACTACATCGGTGAAAACGCAAATGTCTGCAGAATGTAATTTGCTATTATCTGGTATATTCCCCCCCCCCAAATATTTGCCTCAATGCTGAGTATTTCAACAAATAAACAAACGTCGTATACGAGGTTTGTTGACATAACAAACTAATGTAAATAGGGTCGACATTGATGCGTAATACAAAGCGTTTATCCTGAATAACACAAGTTATTGTACATAGTTATCGTGATATCTCACATGTGTGCCTATCCATATTTATGTGTAGGCTAATCATAGTTAAAGTATCTCTAATCGAAAGTATCGCGTGTTTAATATTGACTTCAATGACAACAAACGTCGATTCAGGAGCGTGGATGATCGTTATATGAAATCCTACTTTCACTCTTGAAAGTTTGTATACCACAAAATACTGTTTATTAATTCAATGTTAAGTGTTCAAAAATGTATTCAGAATAACTTGTAGTAGCAATGCATTTATACATGAAAAAAATGTACTTTATTTGATTTTTGCGATGTAATGTCGCTTTACGTGTGCTAGTAGTGCATGTTAGATTCGAGGAAATAGACACAATTCTAACATGTCACAAATATCTAAAACATTTGATAAGGCAACCAAAATAATTAAAGTGAGGATTTATCTTATATCTCATATATCCAACAGAGATAGGAATTCTATCCATGATGAGTTTTGAACTGCACGTGTATGATGTATCGTCTGCGAATAACTCAAACGGATATTTAATTTGAAAGAATGATAGTGTTGATTTATTTGGCGCTAGTATTCTGAACAGCTGATCAGTTGCGTAAATGTAATCGATACTGATCTAGATGTAATCATGTGCACATTCATTAGATACTCGGAATTAAATCGAATACGATGGAAAAAAATTAAGTAATCAAAATAACGAAATTGTAATCGTAACGGAAGAAGTTCTAAAGGAACCGCAATTTAATCCTTAAATTTTATAATAATTGGCAACATGTACTGTATGTAGAAATGTGGGAGTTTTCTTTAACACACACATAAGTGCAATGGGACTTTGCTATCTTCATATTCGTCTTGAGCTAGGTTTATGATGGAGAGCTAGGACATTTAGAGTGTATTTTACGTTTATTTATCGTCGCTACCGGTTGCCCATATGAGCGACGCCTCCTGGAGAGATTAGTCATTTTAGATTGTTGGAGGATAGTGCAATGATACAGTCACAGACCCATTCCAGAGGAATCTTTTACGTGCACGGTATAAAGCACCGACACGAGACCTCGGTTTAAAGTCCCAACTGAAAGACTTAATTTTATTAAGGTCAGACGGGAGATTGAACCTGCGATCCCTGCATGGATAACCATTTAGAGAACAGAGATCTCCAATTTAAAACTGCTAACGACAAGCACACATTGAAGCAGAGATGGATGCAATGGATATCAGGACTATTTCCTCCGAGTTCCTTGAAGTGTCATGTGTTTCTAGTTAGCCGTGGGACTTTAAACCGAGTCTCATGTCGGTGCTTTATATATTGCTAATTCTCTCCATAAATAGGAATTAAAAACTATAGGTTTCAAACACTGGAAAAGGGCACATATTTGAGATTAAGAAATAGTTTTATTAAAGTTTCAAAGTTTCAAATTTATTGGCATAATCAGCAACGATATTGCCTTTGGCGGCCATTTACAACAATAGAAATATGGCAAAGACTTCACAACACATGTTACAGATATAAATATACAAAATACAATACATTTAAGAAACAGTAGTAATTGACAGGGTATTACTACGTACTGGCATAGCTTCTTTGGTGTACTTACAAACATGAATTATTTTATCAAATATTTTTTATTTTTGCATGACATGATAGATATAAATTTATTTATTGATAGCCATGTTATGTAGCCCAAATATTTCAATCTTATATCTCTGTATTTTTCACATCATAATATCAAATGATATTCTGATTCAATTACATTTTGATTGCATAATGTACATAATCTATCACATCAAGATTGAACTAACTAGCATCCCTTTCTTGGGATAAATAAAAAGATACGTACAATCAACATAACATAAAATAAATCATACATTGTTTACAAAGGTACAAGTAGCGTCGTTGAAGTATATTAAAACAGGTTTTGGCACAAATAAACAGAATAATAAATTTATCAGTTTTGCTTATATTAATGGAAGATGTGCTTATAATTTTATAGCACTGCCTTTTCAAAAAGAAAGGCTCTAACGTTCATTATAAATTGTACATTCTAATAAATATGGCGTTCAACTTCCAAAACACTACAAAACGACAGTTGCGAACTTCTAAACGTAAATGTTCATACCCTCCAGTTTTTTCTCCACACGTACATTTACTATATTCAGATCCATGTTGTATAGGTAAAACTAGCAGGGCATACAGTTAACATTCAGAGTTAGCGTAGTTATTTCGTACATGCGTGCATAAACTTTAGGAAACAAGTGTTCTATTTGAAGTGTTTCACTCACCAATTGATGAAGGGTTGATGTCAGTATTGGTGTCCACTACTTATAGTATACGTCAGTATGAAACACAGACATCCAGACCAGCCAGCACCTGGACAACAAACATTAAAGCATCGTTACTATTGAACAATGCTATGTTATTTGGTTGTTATTTAGTCTTGATTAAACATAGCACCATATCTATAACTGGACACTTTTGAAAACTATCGCTAGCTCTTGACTAGTGTAATCTTATTAGCCATGAATAACTTTAATAACACCAACCATTTGCCAACCATGAAAACGAAATACGAAGGATTCCATAAAAGATATATCACATCTTTATCTCAAAACACAAACTGAACAACTAAAAATATTCCAAAATGTTTAAAACTATGTATTGATATAGTTATTGTTTTTCATATAAACACACGTATCCGAAGTGTTTTCTATGTCCTCTAGTATATATATATATAGGTGTGCGTTTTCTATGTCCTCTAGTATATCACAATAAAGTACCACAATATAGCGCTAATATATTCAAATATAGCATATTATGTACGCTATGGCTATTGCAACATTGTATGTCGTCATGGTTCATTGCCTGTCTACCTCTGTTTAGTTTTGTTATGACGCTAATATATTCAAATATAGCATATTATGTATGCTATGGCCATTGCAACATTGTATGTCGTCATGGTTCACTGCCTGACTACTTCTGTTTAGTTTTGTTATGACACGCCGCGTCTCCAAATCAAATATTAATCAAATAATGTTACACTGATATCAATGAATGTAGCATACAGTATGCATGTAACAAACACTTTGACGTGGAAGTCGTGATAGCGCAATGGATGCGTTCGCTTCAGTTACGAAAGGTCCGGAGTTCGAGCCCCGCTGGAGCCGTTACGACTGTGCCCTTAGGCAAGGTATTTAAATTCCACGTTGCCTCTTCTCTCTCCCTCGTGGCGATGGATTCCATCAGGAATGAGGTCTCGAGAGTGATTAATATAAGTTGAAAGAACTTGTTTCGCAATCGAGCTAAAATAAATGTGTATAAACTAAACACTTTTATTCCAATGTCTGTAAGGAAATATTAACCATATGCAGTCTTGCCTGCCAAGTAATTATATCAGTTATTGTAAATCGATGCTATATAGTACAGTTGTATATATGGATAGGAATGCTAGACAGGCGTCACTGCATGGATGGTTAGACATCTCGTGGAATACAGTTTGTAATTAGATACAGACATGTAACCAACATACTGTAGAAGGAGGTATATGCGTTAACAGCTCGATGCGGTGTTCGCAGGTTCGATCCCCCGTCTGATCCGAATAAAATTAATAGTCTTTCAGATGGGACTTTAAATCGATGTCTCGTGTCGGTGTTTTACACCATGCACGTTAAAGAACCAGAGGAGACTCTGGAATGGGTCTCTGTCTGTATCATTGCACTATCTTCAAACAATCTAAAATAACTAATCTCTTCAGGAGGCGTCGCTCATATGGGTAACCGGTAGCGACGATAAATAAACATAAAACACACCCTGCGGTGTAACATGCTGTCTCTAAATGTAGCAAGATGTAAGCTATTGGCAATACTTCAAACCTCAAAAACAAACAACCACACAATTTAAATGCATCAAATGAGTCCGCCTCCGTGGTCGAGTGGTTAAGGTCGCTGACCTATCATCACTTATGGTCACGGGTTCTAGCCCCGCTCATGCCGTGTCTCATTTGTATGAAAATGTTGGCAGTTTCTTACGGAGGTTGGTGCACCCAAGTACTAGTTAACCGCTGGAGCCTGCCCAGGAAAGGTGTTGTTAGGTAAACTGCCCGCCGGCGATATAGCCCGAAATGGTGCTGATGCAGACGTAAAACCCGAAACTGTTCACTTTATTAGTCACCAGCTAAAAATCCGGTGACTGTATTTGAAACGCTGTATGAAATGACGTATGGTTGGAGCGTCATTAAAATTGGCAAATGTCCAAAAGTTTCATCATATGGCTTCTCTACTTCAACATTACAAGAACACAAAGAAGCAATTCTATGGTCATCATAGTTTTGCCGGCATCTTGTCAAGCATCGTGTTAGGTAATCCAATCACTCATTTATATACTGTAATGGTGTAGATATCATGATAAAAATATGTTCTTATCCAATTACTAGAATCCTAGTTGTATCTATATATGTATAAATTTTTATTTATATTTCCATATATTATTGTCATGTGTAAATGTTTAAACTTGCATCTGTAATTATGAGCGCAAGCGTATAATTTTTAATTTTTGCGCTATATAAATGCTATATATTTGTATTTATTTGTAAACACCGGGGCATACTGAGCCCTGGTTTGGTAATCATACTAATATTATCTTTTCAACTCTTCTCCTGCTATCATACTTTCAAACATAATGCCTTCTCTCTTTATAAAAATTAATAAATGCATATGTATATATACTATATTAGTATATAGTATCGATAGATTATTGTAAAATAACTGTAATTTATATTATATGTTTACATATGTAATTATTAATTACAACATGAACAAATAAATGGGCTACTTCCTCGTAGCTGAAAAAAAAATTTATCTGACTATTTGGTATATCAGTTAATAAGAAGTCTTCACAAGTAAATGTCTCATTTTAACATTAATATTGACCAACTTTTTAATCCGCAACAAGGGAGAGATAAAACAAAAAGGTTAGGCCTACCTTTATGACTAATATAATTGTGTCTGGATACATCACCACGTACATCACAACATCAGGTTCAACAGATATGAACATCAGCTAGTTTCAAACAAACAAATATTTCAGTTGGAAAAAACTAGAAAATCAGTAGAAAAAGCACATGTCATACCGTTAGTTTAATTTCTATATTTGGCATCGACTGGAAGTACGTAGTACCCGGAAGACAAGGTCAAAACAGTTTCATTCCTAAATATCAGATACCGGGCGGTTATTTTACAAACTTGCCATGATCAGAATTATACACATGTATATGAAATACATTTGGAGCATGTTTTCACATATATAGAGGTGGGGTATTTTTACATGAAACTTGATATTCAGACATGTAAGCATTTTTCATAATACTTACCATTTACGTTGGCATGTAGTCTGGGAAAAGGCGTTGATCTATTTTGCCTGGAGACCATTAATTGGGCCGTATTGAGTTTCTGATATCAACGTCATTGTGCCAGAAGTAAATTAGTGAAAAATCGACAGACTGGGACCTATGCTAGTTGGCAGGTTACGATTTCTTGTTCATCAACAAACGTTGTTTTTTACCTTTCTCGGTCAATAATGGTCCAATGGAAAGAATGATAGGTGGCGTTACGGTTGTATATACGTAAATAGGCAGAAGTGCATCCGCGGTCAAATGTAGTCCCAATAACTAATATAGTTCATTTTTCTTTTTGGGAAACATGCATTTTCATGACAGGCAGTGTATAGTGTTTGTGTATTTTGAGAAATGATGTGACTTGTGAAGACTTCAGACTAGTTGATATGTAGAAAAGATGTGGTATAAGAATGCAGGCCATTGCAAACTGAACGTTGGTATACTGTATTATTTGGCGGAGGAATACAGTGTGTAAACACAGTGACGTTATTCACAGGCGAGCACTGGCTATTTGAAACTTAAAATTTGAAATATTCTTGGTGTGATTCAGGCTGATTTGAATACCTCTTCACAGTGGATATGGTATCAGAAGAGATGAAAGATTGGAAATATAAATTAACAGACTGTATGTTTTTACTGTTTACAATGTATTTAATAGGCAATTTATTTGTTGTTTTACAACCTTACTTTACCTCGTTCTGAAAATGTGTGTGTATCACGGTATGTCAAGACCAGCGGTATGCTAAGGACGTATGTCAAGACCAGCGGTATGCTAAGGACGTATGTCAAGACCAGCGGTATGCTAAGGACGTATGTCAAGACCAGCGGTATGCTAAGGGCGTATGTCATGACCAGCGGTATGCTAAGATACGACTCTATAGCATATGAACTTCATTTATAAGAACACGACACGAACATATTGTATACATGTAACTTCAGCGCTTACATAACGTGGTATATTCGGTTCAGGGTGATGCCCAAATACAAGGAGCGCAAGAATCTAACAACGCTAGTAATGTCAACGGCAACGACAAGCGATGTACGGCACAGCTAGGGCCATAGCTTAATTGTGCACACACGGCATTCATAGACGTGTATACATATGTCAGCAGTATACAGAATGCTCATTAATCATGCCTCGAATATATGCTGTCCATTCCCTTCATGGTAGCACCCTAAATAGCCTAATGCAATCCTCTCCAAGGCAGTTGTATAAAGGAAATATATGGAACAATTCCAGGAAAATATTGCAAATGCTACCATATTCAATAAATCATGGTATGATAAAGGAGGTACGGAGGTTAGCTATGTTATGTTATATTTCGGGTTTTACGCCTGCATCAGCACCATTTTGGGCTATATCGCCGGCGGGCAGTTTACCTAACAACACCTTTCCTGGACAGGCTCTAGCGGTTAACCAGTACTTGGGTGCACCAACCTCCGTAAGAAACTGCCAACTTTTTCATATAAATGAGACACGTTCTGAGCGGGGCTCGAACCTGTGACCATCAGTGATGATAGGTTACAGTGGTATACAAGTCAGCGACTGTAACCACTCGACCACGGAGGTGGACACTCAGTGTGTTGACATAACAAAATAATGTAAATAGGGTCGACATTCATGCGTAATGCAATGCGCTTATTCCGAATAACACGAGATATGGTACATATTTACCCTGCTATCTCACATGTGTGACTATTCATATTTATTTGTAGACTAAGCATATTTATTTGAAGACTAATCTTAGTTAAATGATATGTAAACAAAAGTATCGTGTGTTTAGTATTGACTCAAATGACAAACAAACCTACTTTCATTTTTGAAAGTTTGTATACCACAAAAACACTGTTTATTGATTCAATGTTATGTATTCAGAAGAATTTGTAGTAGCAATGCATTTATACGTGAAAATATGCTTTTTGCGATGTAATGTCGCTTTATATTAACCCTTTCAACACCACAGACCTCTAAATAGGCTTACAAAAAGTGTAGATCCAGATGAGCCGTCTCATCAGGATCTGCACTTTTTGCCAGTAATATTACTATTTTAAACAAAATTACCCATTTTGATAAATGAACTGGTCCAAATGTAATTTACTTATTCATTTTATTGGTCTAAAAATATCATGGACCAGTCCATATGAGTTACTTGGTGTCGAATGGGTTAAATAACTACATATTATTAAGCTAAAAATAACCTAGTATAACTGAAATAAAATGTATGAGATAAATGATTACAATTTACATGTATTATCGTATACATTGTGTGGCGTCCGGGTTCGATACTCAGTCAGGCAACGTATGTAGAGTCATTGACCAATGCACCTCACACACATTGCTTAGTACTGGTTAACCGCTATGGTCGGCTAAGCATGCCCATGAAAACATGTCTAGGTCCCCGCAAGGGGTTTGCCATTAATGGAACATACATATAGTTACATACGCATTGGTGCCTCTGTTGTCTGGTGGTTACGGTCGTTGACTTCACTTCAAATACATACTAGTACGATACTACTCATAGCTGCAGGGACAGTAACCACTCAACCACGGAGGTCCCACTACATACGTATAAATCAATTTATATAATAGTCATGGAATCATTATGTAAGTAAATAATAATACATTGTATTTTGCCAGTAAAGTCCGAAAAGAGTTAGATCAAATCAATAATATTCCTTGAACTATAATACTAATGAATACTAAAACAAACTAAGCTTCTCTTTAAATAAAATTTAAAAAATATAAATTTTAAAAAAATTTAAAAAATGATAATTATGATAATCTTCACTTTGGACTCATGTTTCATGTTGTCATAACATTACATGTTATATTTATATACCTACTTATAATAGACTAGAAGCACTGTAATTTTGCTTAATGTTGAATAAATGTTGTTGTTGTTGTTGTATTACACGGCACTATTAGTGACCATAATTTCTGTAATATGATGAGAACACCATCAATTGTATTTCTCGTTCGTAATCAGCAGGTGATAACATGTTGTGCCAAAACCTGTTTTAATATACTCCAGCACCGATACATTTATCTTTGTTAATATTGTACTATTTCCATCCTGTTTTTGCTTACTATTAATATTATTATATATCTATGAGTTGTACAGACTACAAGAAGCAGCTGCTAGTTAGGTAAGTTTCTATTTGATCGAGAAAGGTAACTGATGAAGATATTTCCAGTGCTAGTGCGTTTTGGTCTTTTCAGTGTTTTCTATCCTTGTTTTAATTAGTATTTAAATTAAATTTAGCCTTTAAATAAATGGTTACATTAACTAATAGTAACGTGTAATTGTTGTACTGTGTGATATGTTATGTTGCAATATACGTGTCTCTTGTAATTCTATTCAGAATGTTTATATGTTATAAAAGTGTTTGTTTATTATAGTGTCATCCCTATTTAAAGGGCCAGCCATTTCTGACTTATGAGACACCTCTTTTTATGAACATCAGTACTTTCCGAATCCTATGCTTGTATGGCAGGCGCCAGGCTGGTAGGCAATCGGTAATCATTATTTAACTAGCTGGTGGCTCACCAACTTGCCATATCAGAACGAACCCACAACGTGATTCGAACCTTCGACCTCCCGCTCCGTAGGCGGACGCCTTAACCACTAGGCCACGGAGACGGTTATATGTTTAAAAAAGATGAAAATTTGCAAAATACTACACCAAACAAACACTAAAAATGCAACAACTTAGTATGTGTTACTGCAAGAAAACCAAACCAAGCTACAGTTTCACACTGTATACAGAACTTAATACAAACTATTCCTGTGTTTCGCGATACAAGTAATTGAGTACATGACAACGAGTGCTATGTACTCCGGATTTATTGGTAATTCAGATAACATCGTATTTCTATGAATAACAATAGGGACAACATACTCATTTATGTGACGTATCTATAAGTGTGTGAAAAGTTCACGTAACGAACGGGCATTGTGGTATTCCCCGGTGCCGAGTATGTATCGTGACCGACTGTTAAAACCTCATATTTTAAATCCATAACATATAAATGCATACATTTATATTTGTATTTCTCTTTGAATATCCCAGCATTAACTTTAGTAAGCCAACATAATTCATGATTTTGTAACTAAATGTTCATAAAGGGAGGTAATTTATGAATAGTAATTAAATTTCGAAAGAACAAGTCCATATGTGGGCATAACTTGAACATTTTACTGTCACTTAAATTGCATAGGAATCTGTTTCGACTGTTAGGCGACTTAGACTATCAATATCAAGTACAGTCGGTATGTCAGGTTCGGAGTTCGAGCCAGGCTGGAGCCGTTACGATTGTGTCCTTAGGCAAGGCATTTAAATTCCACGTTGCCCCTTTCCTCTCCTTCTTCGGGAGGCGTCGCTCATATGGGCAACCGGTAGCGACGATAAATAAACGTAAAACGCACAATGATTGCCCAGTGTAAGAACTTGTTTCGCAAAAAGCGGCAATCGAGCTAAAATAAATTTGTATTCACAAAGTAAAGATTAATATATATATCTCCTCACATTATATGTACGTGATGACATATATACTCGAGGACAACAAATGTTCACTAAAATGGTTTTGAGCAACCTATGTATGATACATTGACAATTTAGATTACATAATATTTAATGCGGTACTGCTTGTTATTGACTTTAATTGCTGATATAAAAATAGCCGTGCAAAACATTTGTACATATACCTTCTCAATCATTTCATAGCGACCCCAACACATCATTGCGACCTCGGCACAACATCGCGACACCAGTACAGCATCACAACACACGCATCTCGACCCCAGCACAGCATTGCGACCCAAGCATCTTGACCACATCACACCATCGCGACCCAAGCATCGCGACCTAAGCATCGCGACATCAGCACAGCACCGTCACCCAAGCATCGCGACCCCAGCACAGCATCGCGACCCAAGCATCGCGACCCCAGCATCGCGACCCCAGCATCGCGACCCAGGCATCGCGACCCCAGCACAGCATCGCAACCCAAACATCACAACCCAAGCATCGCGACCCAGGCATCGCAACCCAAACATCGCGACCCCAGCACAGCATCAATAGTGTGTTCCTGTACAACTTCATTCATAAAACCATTGGCCTTGGACATTCACTAGACGCTGCTCTTCGTTCGCCATCCTATGGAATATGTACGAGTCTGCGGAAGACAAATTCTCCTGAATTCTTGCCACTCCATTGCTCATCTCTATGTCATTTCTCATATCATGAATTGTATTATTTACTTTACGTGTGAGTATCACAAGGTCAATTAACGGACAATTTTGAAATGTTGCCAGGACTCGTCAGCATAGAGTTTTGCTTTTTCTGTTTGTATTATATAGGTTATTATTAATTCTATGAAAGATCCGGGAACATCACACGGTCAATTAACGGACAATTTTGAAATGTTGCCATGACTCATCACCATAGCTTTTTGCTTTTTCAGTTTGTATTATATAGGTTAATATTAATAACATGAAAGATCCGGGAACATTGGTTTTATATAGACATAGCACGATATTCCGTCACATCGTTTAAATTAAGTTTCACTGATATAATAGGACAAACCAAGAGGGAATAAATATTCTTAGAATCGTAGATAATTTCTTATTTTACATCTTCAATGTTGGGTAATTTAAATAAAGTGAAGGCATTTATACGAGAAATACAGACCTATCCCATATATCCCGTATATGAACCTAATGATGGGTTTTGTAGTGTATTTCAGCGTGGGTAGAACAGCATCCCAGCTAGCTCAGTTGGTAGAGCTGTCCGATTAGTGTTCGGGAGGTCGTGGTTCGAGTCCCACGTCGGGTCACTAACTTTTCCGCTCTTTCTTTGCTTGGTCACTTTAATGGCGACGAGGATATATGGTACGGGCAAAGGAGTAGGGGTGCGGCTCCAGGAATCGGAGTGTCTAAAGAATGAAAGAGGGAAGAGTGTAGTGTATTTCGGCGTGGGTAGAACAGGGGCCCGGCTAGCTCAGTTGGTAGAGTTGTCCAACTAGTGTTCGGGAGGACGTGGGTTCGAGTCCCACGTCAGGTCACTAACTTTTCCGCTCTTTCGTTGCTTGGTCACTTTAGTTTCAAAGGAAGAGAAACTAGACAAAACAATTATAACTTTCTAAAGGTGCTTTGGATTCATTGACTAACTCCAATACTAATGCATGCTAACTCAACTGTTGGAGTGCGTATGCGATTAGCACTGTTCTCACACATGTCATCGCGAATCCAGCTCAGCATCGCGACCCCAGCACATCGTGACCCCAGCACAGCATCGCGACCTCAGCACAGCATGACCCCAGCAACAGCATCGCGATACAAGCATCGTGACACCAGCACATCATAACCCCAGCAACGGCATCGCGACCCCAGCAACGGCATCGCGACCCCAGCACAGCATCGCGACCCCAGCACATCGTGACCCCAGCACATCGTGACCCCAGCACATCGTGACCCCAGCAACAGCATCGCGACCCCAGCACATCGTGACCCCAGCACAGCATCGCGACCCCAGCACATCGTGACCCCAGCACATCGTGACCCCAGCACATCGTGACCCCAGCACAGCATCGCGACCCCAGCACATCGTGACCCCAGCACAGCATCGCGACCCCAGCACAGCATCACGACCCCAGCAACAGCATCGCGACCCCAGCACAGCATCGCGACCCCAGCACATCGTGACCCCAGCACATCGCGACCCCAGCACATCGTGACCCCAGCACAGCATCGCGACCTCAGCACAGCATGACCCCAGCAACAGCATCGCGATACAAGCATCGTGACACCAGCACATCATAACCCCAGCAACGGCATCGCGACCCCAGCACAGCATCGCGACCCCAGCACATCGTGACCCCAGCACATCGTGACCCCAGCACAGCATCGCGACCCCAGCACATCGTGACCCCAGCACATCGTGACCCCAGCACAGCATCGCGACCCCAGCACATCGTGAAACCCAGCACATCGTGACCCCAGCACATCGTGACCCCAGCACATCGCGACCCCAGCACATCGTGACCCCAGCACAGCATCGCGACCTCAGCACAGCATGACCCCAGCAACAGCATCGCGATACAAGCATCGTGACACCAGCACATCATAACCCCAGCAACGGCATCGCGACCCCAGCACATCGTGACCCCAGCACAGCATCGCGACCCCAGCACATCGTGACCCCAGCACAGCATCGCGACCCCAGCACATCGTGACCCCAGCACATCGTGACCCAGCACAGCATCGCGACCCCAGCACATCGTGAAACCCAGCACATCGTGACCCCAGCACATCGTGATCCCAGCACAGCATCGCGACCCCAGCACATCGTGACCCCAGCACATCGTGACCCCAGCACATCGCGACCCCAGCACATCGTGACCCCAGCACAGCATCGCGACCCCAGCACATCGTGACCCCAGCACAGCATCGCGACCCCAGCACATCGTGAAACCCAGCATATCGTGACCCCAGCAACAGCATCGCGACCCCAGCACATCGTGAAACCCAGCACATCGTGACCCAGCAACAACATCGCGACCCCAGCACATCGTGATCCCAGCACAGCATCGCGACCCCAGCACATCGTGACCCCAGCACATCGTGACCCCAGCACATCGCGACCCCAGCACATCGTGACCCCAGCACAGCATCGCGACCCCAGCACATCGTGACCCCAGCACAGCATCGCGACCCCAGCACATCGTGAAACCCAGCATATCGTGACCCCAGCAACAGCATCGCGACCCCAGCACATCGTGAAACCCAGCACATCGTGACCCCAGCAACAACATCGCGACCCCAGCACATCGTGACCCCAGCAACAGCATCGCGACCCCAGCACATCGTGACCCCAGCAACAGCATCGCGACCCCAGCACATCGTGACCCCAGCAACAGCATCGCGACCCCAGCACATCGTGACCCCAGCAACGGCATCGCGACCCCAGCACATCGTGGCCCCAGCACAGCATCGCGACCCCAGCACATCGTGACCCCAGCACAGCATCGCGACCCCAGCACATCGTGAAACCCAGCACATCGTGAACCCAGCAACAGCATCGCGACCCCAGCACATCGTGAAACCAAGCACATCGTGACCCCAGCAACAGCATCGCGACCCCAGCACATCGTGACCCCAGCAACAGCATCGCGACCCCAGCACATTGTGACCCCAGCAACAGCATCGCGACCCCAGCACATCGTGACCCCAGCAACAGCATCGCGACCCCAGCACATCGCGACCCCAGCACATCGTGACCCCAGCAACAGCATCGCGACCCCAGCACATCGTGACCCCAGCAACGGCATCACGACCCCAGCACATCGTGACCCCAGCACAGCATCGCGACCCCAGCACAGCATCACGACCTCAGCAACGTACAGTATCACGAGTGTGTTCCTGTACAACGCCCGTCACAAAACCAATGGCCTTGGGACTAAGGTGTATATAACAAGAATGGATACGTACTTCTGTTGTCTTGTTAGTATAAGGATACTTAGTTAATAGTGTCTTCGATGTGTACGGTTCAACGAAAGCAGTCAGTGTTTATTGCCAACACTCCGATAGATGGCGCCACCCCCCTCCCCGAACATCGGCCCGACTCGATTAGCCATTCGGGTTGCTCCGGAGATTAACCGATTACTATTCCGATCTTCACTACAGGACATTCACTTTACACTACTCTTCATTCGCCTTCCTACGAAACGTGTACGAGTATGTGGAAGGCTCCTGAATTATTGCCAGTTGCGCATGTGATAGCCGCTTCTGTATGTGTTCAATATGTATCTGAAACTGAGCTAGGAGTTCGGTGATAAATTACTACATCTTTGCCAACAGTTCATGTTGTTCAAACATGGCTGCACGTGTACGTATAGTTAACTATTAACTGATAACTGTTGTAAAACAACAAATAAATTGCCTATTAAATACATAGTAAAAAGTAAAAACATAGTCTGTTCATTTATATTTCCAATCTTTCATTTCTTCTGATACCACATCCACTGTGAAGAGATATTTAAATGAAACTCTAAAAGAGCAAAACTCTTCCAATTATAATGTTTTCCACAGCCAGTGCTCACCGGTGAATAACGTCACTGTGTTTACACACTCTATTCCTCCGCCAAATAATACAGTATACCAACCTTCAGTTTGCAATGGCTTGAATTCTTATACCACATCTTTTCTACACATCAACTAGTCTGAAGCCTTCTTAAGTCACATAATGTCTTAAAAAACACAAAAACTATACACTGCCTGTCATGAAAATGCAACTATATTAGTTATTGGGGCTACATTCGCGGGTGCACTTCTGCCTATTTACGTATATACAACATAAAATATCACGGTCCTTGCTCTGATCCGACAAATGGTTTACAATATAACTACCAATACACGAGTTTCTCAATTCTTTAGGCTACACGAAAACCTCGTGCCCCACAACGACTGACCAATATTCACCATTCTACGTAGTGTAGTGAATGGCAATATGGTTCCTATAGAGACACCGTCTGATGCGGAAGATGGACACCGTCTGGACCGGAAGTGGGGCATTCTAGATCCGGGTGTGAACGAAGCAAGCACGCCATACACGCTCTGATTATACGCCTGACAAGACGTATTTATCCACAAGAAATAGAAGCTGCTGTAGGGTACACGATTGGTAAGTCTCTTATCCTATAGTAACTGCTTCAATGGTGTCAGAAGTTTGTTGGATAAAGGACTACACGCCGTGAAATACACGGAATAACACTGCGAGCACCTGTTGTGTGATTTTCAGGTTGTAAAATTCGCACGTGTTGAAAGAACGTGGTGGTTGCTTGTTGGATTGAGGAATCCGGTTTTTAATCGTTAGGGGACAGGCGTAAGGCGTAGTTTGCTTGTTTTTGCTGATATAAAACCGTTAGCATTTTCAGACACGGCGCACATGCATTGCCGGAAGTGAACGGAATTACGACATTAGAACAGTGTCCTGGCCTTTATAGTTGGTCTAGTCCCATTTGATAGTTAATAACTTTCTTAAAGGGGGAAGGAGGGTCTCTGTCCTGTGTAGTCTCTCCGTTTGCTTTTGTTTTCATGAAATTGGAAAACATTGCAAGTAAGTGTGCATTTGTGTTGTCTGTTTTTATAGTAGTTAGCATAAAATACCTGGAACTATGTCTGATAGTAACTCAGTCCTAGAAGGGAGGCGAATCGCCATTAATTATGCAACTATTGAGCAACTGGTCACGATCCCTGGGATTAAATCAAGGCTTGCCCATACGATCGTTCTCATTAGAGAGAATAATGGCAATATTACTCCGGAGGTGTTATCCTCCATTACAAGGAGTAGACTGACCGGGGAGGCTGTTCGGATGATAGATTTTAAACCCAATGTTGAGCTACCATCCGGAGAATCTCCTTCTTCAGAGTCTGATCATGATGATCAGTATGCTCAAACGCTTGGTGATGGATTTACATACACCGAGGAGGCTAGACAGTCTAATTGGAACGATGTTCTTAAGACATTGAACACGGCGACTGGTCTGGTCCAACAGAGGGTGGGAGAAAAGGGCTCAATAGAGAAACCAGTGAATGACCCTGCCCTGTATAAACCACCTACTGCTGAGGAGCGGTACCCCTTTAAAAGTGAGAAACGGGAAAGTAGGATCCAGGAGTATGAAGTATATGGCATACCCTCAGGTGGGAATCCGTTTTCGCAGGGGCCTTCACGAAGGCCAGACTACAACCCTCATGTGTATGACCCGATAAGTGGGGACCATGGTACACATCATGTTGGGCATCAGGCAACTGATATGTTCAGTGGAACACGAGTACGGTCCCGTGTTCGGGAGCCAGTATCTAAGAGGTGTTATGCGCCCGATGATGGCGACAGCAGTACTGATGATGAATTCAGTATACGACCGAGTCGTATTGACAAAGGTCGCAAGTCAGCAGGTCAGGACCTGCATTATAGGCGAACACGAGCTAGAGATGTAATCAACATGTTGCCCAAAAATCTAATGTATGATGGCAAGGGTAATTGGACAGCATTCAAGCAGAAGTTTGTCCGTTTTGCACATGCATGCGATTGGACGAAGGACGAATGTTTGAATTGTCTGTGCTGGAGCCTTACTGGAAAAGCTGCAGACTTCTACGCAATATTAACAAAGCGTAGAGAAGATCTGTCTTATCGCAAACTCATGCAGAAACTAGAGAGTCGGTTTGGTGCGAGAGAGCTTCCGGCAACAGCACAGGTCCGGTTTCAGCAGGCAGCCCAGTCACATACAGAGGCTTTAGAGGACTGGGCAGATAGAGTCCTCACATTAGCCACCAAGGCGTTTCGCGACCTGCCCGAGTATTACTCCACGCAGCAAGCAATAACTCGCTTCTGCCAAGGGCTTATGGATCGGGAAGCAGGGCATCATGTGTGCATACAAGATCCTAGCACCATGGAGGAAGCCATGAATGATGTACGTCGCTATCAGCACGTACACCAAGCAATGTTTGGCAAGACCAAACGGATACAGCGTAAGATGGATCATGAGGATGACCATCCCGCTGTGTATACGGTACAAGACCGGGCAACGTTGCCCAATAAAGGGGGGAAAGGGAGTGAAGCTACCCCTGACCTAACCTCTATTGGGGCAATCATGCAGACATTGCAGAAGCAATTGAAGGAACAGCTACGGATAGGGCTGGAAAAAGTAGCTGCAGACGTAAAGCAGCAGATAAGTAGTGGTTCTACCCAGCCAGCAAATAGCAGAGTGAAAACTGGGGGATGTTTTGTCTGTGGGGAAAGGGGGCATTTCAAGCGGGATTGCCCAAGAGTTCGTGACAGATATGCGTCACGTCAGCCATTAAATCGGAACGGGTCGAGTTCAAAGGCCAACCCTCGACCCTACAGGAATTAAGCCAAAGGGGGCATAAGGGGACTGGGGATGATGAATTGGCTGAATTCAAGGTGTGTCAGTTGACATCCACATCACAGTTCAGCATGAAAGTCCAGGTAGCTGATAAGGAAGCAACAGCTATAGTAGACTCCGCAGCCCAGGTGTCGATCATTTCAGATAGGCTATATAACTCGCTACAGAAACCACCTCCGAAGTTACGTGAGGTAAAACTCATGACTGCAGGTAGACAGATGAGTATGAAGGGTTTGGTGGTAGGACCTGTACGGTTAAAGATTGGCGCACGGTGGTATAACGAGCACATTTATGTGGCTCCAATCGAACAAGATATGCTCCTCGGTTTTGACATATTATGTCGAGGGTCTGCCGTGTTAGACATGGGTAGAGGCATGTTAGTGTTTGATGGGCAGGAGATAAACCTGTATGGAGGAAGCAGTGCAGAAACGCCTGTGGTTGCTCGAGTTACAGTGGCCAAACGCCAGACCATCACACCTAACTCTGTGATGAGGGTGAAATGTATTCTTAATTGCGAGCTGCCCGAATACTACGTTGAACCTGTAGATAGTCTGGATGTCCTTGTACCGAGAGTAATTTGTAGTGCAGGGGCGGATCCGATTGTGTGTGTTGTCAACCCAAGTGACAAACACCGCTTGTTAAAACAAGGGATCCAGATCGGCAAAGCCTATCCAGTAGAAGAGTTCCTAGAGACGGACCGTATTATGTATGCAGGTGAATCTGAGCATGACATACAGGGGCAGGGTGATCGGGGGGAGGACCCATCAGTCGGACCGGTTGAACCTGAGCCCGAGTCACTAATAGATATACTCCCAGATCATTTGAAACAAGTATATGCAGAGTCGTGCAAGCATTTGATAGGAGACCAGAGTACTCGATTAGCGCAGTTGCTAACGGAGTTCCAAGATGTGTTTGCCAAAGATGAGTTTGACTTAGGGAAATTCACTAAGATCAAACACAGCATAAACACTGAAGGGGCTAGGCCTATCAAACAGCGCGTTAGACGAACGCCAGCTTGTTTCGTGGGAGGGGAAGAAGCCCACCTTGAGAAAATGCTTAAGGCTGGAGTGATTGAGGAATCGACTTCAGAATGGGCCTCAGCACCCGTGTTAATACAGAAGCGTGATGGGTCGGTCCGGTGGTGCATAGACTACCGTGCACTAAATGATGTGACGGTTAAAGATGTGTTTCCACTGCCATTAGTAGACGACTGTCTAGATACCCTTGCAGGCAGTGTGTGGTTCTCTAAGTTAAATGCCAATTCTGCTTATTGGCAGGTAAACATAGAGAAGGAAGATCGAAAGAAGACCGCCTTTATTACCAAATATGGTCTATTCGAACATGTAAAGATGGGTTTCGGATTATGTAATGCACCGGCCACCTATGCCCGAGTGATGAACCTTGTCCTAAGAGGGCTAAACTGGAAGACAGTATTAGCCTTCTTGGATGATGTATTGGTTCTGGGGAAGGGTTTTCAGGACCACCTAGTCAATTTAAGGGAGGCCCTGGAAAGATTTAGAGCCAATGGCTTGAAGTTAAAGCCAAAGAAATGCATACTCTTCCAAAGAGAGGTATAGTTCCTGGGCAGGAGAGTAAGCAGCAATAGCCTAGCCATGTCAGGGGCAGACGTTGTAGTGGTACGGGAATGGCCTTTACCAACCTGTTCAAAGGATGTTGAACGGTTTATGGGGTTGGTTAACTACCACCGAGTGTTTGTCAAGGACTTCGCTCGGTTGGCGGAACCATTGTACAGCGTCATGGGTAAACATAAGTTTCGGTGGGAAACTGACCAGCAGACAGCATTTGACGCTTTGAAGAAAGCTCTCACGGAACCACCTGTATTAGGTCTTCCAAATCATAACGACGAGTTCATCTTGGATACGGATGCATCCGATGTAGCAATCGGAGCCGAGCTTATCCAGATCCAAGATGGAGTCGAAAAAGTGATAGCTTATGGGAGCTACGCGTTAACTCGCGAGCAGCGCAAGTACTGTGTTACTAGAAAAGAACTTTTAGCAGTCGTGCGGTTCACACGCCAATATCGACACTATCTGTTAGGGAGACCCTTTACGGTTAGGACGGACCACTCGAGTCTAACCTGGTTGATGCGGTTCAGGGAACCACAAGGGCAGTTGGCGAGATGGCTCGAGGAGCTATCTCAATATAATTTGGTGCTACGGCACCGGCCAGGCAATAAGCATGGAAACGCAGATGCCTTGTCTAGAATACATAGAGAGGAAGCGTGTGCTCAGAGGCTGCCTGAGGATCTGCCTTGTGGCTGGTGTGATTACTGCTTAAAGGCAGAAGAAAAGTGGGGATCATTTATCGAGATCGTAGACATTGCAGTCCCGTTGACCTCGCAAAGAGTACAGGTATCCGGTCAACATTGCCCGTGTTGGCGTCGGGATCAGTACTAAGGGCAACCGAGGAGGGAACTGGTCGGTCTATGGAGATAAGCGATCGTCCATGGATAGCGTAGACATTGCAGACCCTTTGGTCTCGCAAAGAGTACAGGGATCCACGGTCGACAATGCCCAGGTCGGCGACGGGATCAGTACTAAGGGTAGGCGAGGAGGTTACTGGTCGGTCTACGGGGATTTAGAATCGTCCATGGACACCGTAGACATTGCAGACCCGGAGGCTCCGCAGAGAGTACAGGGATCCACGGTCGATACTGCGCAGGTCGGCGACGGGATCAGTACTAAGGGTAGCCGTATAGGGTACTGGTCGGTCTACATGGATTCGAAGGGAACTGCAGAAAATCAGTTATACGACAGTGGCAAGCCAGTTCAAGCTAAAAGGCTGAACTGTGCAGGTGTAAGTTCGAACCAGGATGAGACACAGACTTGCAAAGTGACCCAGGTGAAGGGTATGTCTAATGCTGGCCATAATCAAGTCAGGCAGGGAATTAGTGGCTCCATATTGAGCACCACTGTACATAATACTGATATTCAGCCATCGGCATGGGGCTTCACCTTGTTGGATCTTAGTGAAGCCCAGGAGAAAGATGAGGATCTATTTCTCATCAGGACTTGGTTGAAAACGTCAGTCAAGCCAAGTGAATCTGAGTTGTTCTTGTCTAGCCCGGCAACCAAGTATTATTGGTTAAACAAGGAACAGATCCTATTGATTGATGATGTGTTGTATCAGGATGATGCAGCTTCTGGGGAGAAGAAATTAATGGTTCCTCGCAGTATGCGAGAGGATGCTATACATAGCAACCATGATCTTCCGTCTGCAGGACATCAGGGGGTGGCACGGACAACTGAACGTGTTAAGGAAAAGTTTGCCTGGTATGGAATAAGTCGAGATGTGGCTAATTACGTAGCTGGTTGCGAAACCTGTAATCGCAATAAAAAGTCAGACCGCCGTGGGCGGTGTCCTATGACAGAATACCAGGCAGGGGATCCGATGGAACGAATACATATATATTTCCTGGGTCCACTTCCAAAGACACCCCGCGGAAATGCACACATTTTGATGGTAGTAGATCAGTTTAGTAAGTGGGTCGAGTGTATACCCCTTCCCTCACAGACCACAGGGATTCGGCACGTTTGGGGGTACTAGTATATATATATAAGTATATATACTAGTACCCCCAAACGTGCCGAATCCCTGTGTCCCAGACTGCTGAAGTTACTGCAAAAGCACTAGTAGATTGTGTCTTTTCCAGGTTTGGTGTACCGTTCCAGATTCATTCAGATCAGGGTCGGAACTTCGAGTCTAGGCTTTTTAGTGAATTGTGCAAGGCACTTCACATTCATAAGGCTAGAACGACTCCGTATAGGCCATCGGCGAATGGTCAAGTGGAACGGTACAACCGCACCCTCATGGAGGCTGTGCGATGCTTTATAGGTAAGCATCAAAATCAATGGGATGTAGAACTCCCACAGATTGCCGGAGCTCTCAGATCAGCAGTGAACCGTAATACTGGGTTCACGGCCAATATGCTGATGCTCGGGAAAGAGGTCAACATACCAGCCACTGTGATGTTTCCACAAGTGATTCAGAAACATGAGACGGAGGAGGGGTATGTGACAAAGCTGACTGCGAAGCTGCAGGAAGCTCATACCACTGCCAGATCTACCCTGAGAACTTCTTCTAAACGAATGAAGAAAAATTATGACCTCCGTATCTTAGAAAGAAATTACGAGGTCGGTGACGTTGTATACCTGTTAGACACGGCTGTTCTGAAGGGGATATGCAGAAAACTATGTCCACCTTGGAAGGGTCCAGGTGTCATAGTTACTAAACTCTCTGCATTCATATTCAGGATTAAGCTGAAGAACGTAGTAGTTGTAGTGAATCATGACCGACTAAAGCCATGTAAGGACCGTACTCCACCCGCATGGATCATGCAGTGGAAAGCACATCCAGGCAAGGATGACGATACTAGTGATAATGGAGAATTATACTGTGTATGTCGGAAGCCATGGCAGGGTCGTTTCATGATTCAGTGCGATTATTGCGAGGAGTGGTACCACGGGTCATGTATTGATATCACAGCAACAGAAGCGCTGGATATAGATAAATACCGCTGTATGAGGTGCAATGGTCACTGACCAAGGTTTTTATCTTTCAGGAATAATGGCTGGACATATGATGAGGTTGACAGATGCCTACTTGGAGGAGGTAATTTGTAGTACCCGACGTGGGGATTTGTTGCCTCCCCAGTCGGTGGTAGATGGGCTGAACCGCTGCTTCAGGTCCACGACCGAACAGCGTGTTCAGGCTCTGTTGGGTCAGGTGGCATTGTCTAAGGCGAAGAACAATGCCAAGTGGCGCCGGTTAGCGGCGCGAACTGCAGAGACTCTGCAGTTCCACTCCCGCACGTGGACACGGGAAAATATCCAGGATATTGGGGTTAAGAAACCGGTCACTCCCAAGGATTCCGGACCTAGTTGTCGGAGGAATGTGAGTTTAAAGGACGACCCCAGTATTGAGCGTAGCGGGGAGAATCTGGAATCCATGGAATTGGATTCCGCAGCGGAAGACAGGCTGTTGGCATCGGACAGCGAGATATGTCTGGAGGTGGAGTGCAGATCTCCAGTCCGGGTTCGGAATGAACCCAAGACGGCTGAGTGCGAGGGTCAGGCCCGCAGCTCAGTCACTCGGGGGTATGAAGGTGCCAGACCCAAGCAGGGGCAGCCTGGACGAGGCCATCACTCTCCTATGGGGGAATCTAGGAGGGGTGGTGACCATCGGCCTTCTGGAGGTCGGGGACGGCCGAATAGAGGTGGACGGCCATGGCAGGATGAACGAGTGACGCTTGAATGCGGGAGGCAGCCTAGGCATAGAGGTGCAGGTCATCGTTCTCGCCATTACCCGAAGGAAAGGCTATTCGGAAAAGCAGCTTTGGGTAGAGGTCAAGGTCATTATGGCCCTGGCCCTAGTAGGATGCCCTACAGGGAGGAATCGGTTTCGGAGAGGAGTGGAAGAGACCTCTCAGTCACCGAACACAACACCACCCAATCGTACCCAAATAAGCGAAGCCGGGTAGACCAGGTGATGTTACCTGTGGGTCGTGGTATGACTGTAGATTACCACCAAGCTACAGTTGGTGCCGCCACAGTGACATCACCTGGTAGCTCCAGAGAATGTGGGCCGGAAGAGAATATGCTGGTTCGTCGGTGCCCAGTACCAGAGTGCCCTGGGAAATGGCAGCAGGTGCATGCATTCAGCTGCCATCTTCCAGGTATCTTTCAGCTGGAGGTAATGTCCGACGACATTACAGATCGCAGGGTGACGGCGCTGAGGCTTGTCACACGATGGATGCTCGGTCATCGCGCCACTCTGCGTGACCTGATGCGATACGTGGAGCTAATGACTAATCTGCCTGCTCTGAGAGTGGTCCTAGGTCCGTTACCAAGGCAAGCCATGGAGAGCATGTGTGTGGCCCTAGGGGAGGTCACTCCATCGGGCTGGATGGTTAAACCATCCGGTAACTCGCCGGCTCTCCTGGTGAACTGGAGTATTCTGCTGGACCTACTCTCAGTGTTGAAACCCCAACAACGACAGTCCTTGATGGATGAGTTCTCACTAACGAAGGACGAACTGGCTCAGGTGGAGAGGATCCCTGAAGCCTTTGACAGTCACTGCCACCTAGATCGAACCCGTATAGAATATAGGCTTCCTCGGGATTCTAGTTTGGCAACAATATGTGACTCGTCAACACCGGACAAAGACCATGCGGTGAGATTGGTCGGGGTAGTCGCACATTTCTGTGACCCCGAAACATACCCAACTCCCGAGGAAGTCGATACCTGGAAGTGACAGGGCGTGGTATTCTGTGTGGTATTACACCCCAAAAAGAAGGCTACAGGACCCGACCTCAAGCGGCTGCAACTGCTCCTAGAGAACTCGGATGTATCCGGACTTGGTGAGGTGAGGTTAGATCACACCGAACCAGTTGAAAAGTGGCCTGGACAGATGCAGACGCTGAAGCGAACCCTGAGGTTTCTCCAGGCGAGACATGTGCGTGTCCTCCATTGCAGAGGGATGACTGGAGTAGACAATGGTGAGGCCTACACTAGCCTGCTATTTGTTTTACTGACCAGTGTTAAGCGGGAGCAGCTTATACATCTGCATTGCTTCAGTCGGGATTCCAGCATTGTCAGACAATGGCTGGAGAGCTTCCCAAACACTTACTTTGGTTTTACCAAGTTGGTCCATCAGTTCGTTAGGGAGCAAGATAAGGACCACATCCGTATGGTAAAGGAAATGGAGGGGTCCCGGTTGTTGTTGGAAACAGATGCTCCATATTTCCACTTCTTTGGACATAAACGGACCACGCCAGCCCTAATTGGCATGGTTGCGGAAGAAGTGGCCCGGATCAGGGGAGGCAAATGGGATGATGTGATGAAGACGGCAGTGGAAAACGCACATCGTCTTTACTTGCATCGTCAACCTCCCAAGTAAGCCGACCGAAAGGACCGGATTGCATGTAATTATGGCTTAGGGGTAAGACACTAAGCCAGATCTGGATTCGGGTCCGGGGAGTGACTTAGTACTGGTGATCCGCTTGAGTAGGCTAAAGCTTGCCCAGGAACCGTAGAAATGCTTGGAGCATCTCTTGGAAGTATGGCTTAGGTGTAAGGCACTAAACCAGAGGGGGGTTCATTGAGGGATGTAGTACTGGTTAACTGTTTATGTAGACTTGCCCAGGAAAGGTAGGAGTAAGCTTAGGTGTAAGACACCAAGCCAGTGAAGGAGTCATCGATAGACGTAGTACTGGTTAACTGTTTATGTAGGCTTGCCCAGGAAAGGTAGGAGTAAGCTTAGGTGTATGACACCAAGCCAGGGAAGGTAGGTGTAAGCTTAGGGGTAAGACACTAAGCCATAGAGGTGTTCAGGAATGGACTTAGTACTGGTTAACCGCTAAGCCTGCCCAGGAAAAGTAGAAAACTTGAAGGATACCTACTTGGGGGTCAGACACCAAGTAGGGCTAGAGAATGTCATTTCCGTCGAGAGATGTCACAAGCCGGTCAGACTGATTGTGCCTGAAGAACGTACCCATTGCCAGAAGGATGTCGAGGAAGTCCTTCCAGATAAAGTGGGGAGGAGTGTAGTGAATGGCAATATGGTTCCTATAGAGACACCGTCTGATGCGGAAGATGGACACCGTCTGGACCGGAAGTGGGGCATTCTAGATCCGGGTGTGAACGAAGCAAGCACGCCATACACGCTCTGATTATACGCCTGACAAGACGTATTTATCCACCAGAAATAGAGTAGGGTACACGATTGGTAAGTCTCTTATCCTATAGTAACTGATTCAGTATGTTACGCGAAATACATATATTTTACGATACGAAGTGGGTGACTTGCGTAACCTAGACTTGCGCCTTCTATCATGGGGTTTGGATTGTGTCTAGTTACCGGTAGTTGACGATGCAAGTTGCAACCTGAAGGAATTCTCGCTTAAGGGAGTATCCATCCCTATCCTAGATATTAACCCAAAATAAATACATTTTTAGTAAGTAAAAAACGAAAGCATTGTCACTACTTCCCTTCGTTTGCATTCAGTTGTATTTGTATATATATTGCATTCAGCTGTATTTGTATGTATTGCATTCAGTTGTATTTGTATATATTGCATTCAGCTGTATTTGTATATATTGCATTCAGTTGTATTTGTATATATTACATTCAGTTGTATTTGTATATATTGCATTCAGCTGTATTTGTATATATTACATTCAGCTGTATTTGTATATATTGCATTCAGCTGTATTTGTATATATTGCATTAAGCTGTATTTGTATATATCGCATTCAGTTGTATTTGTATATATTGCATTCAGCTGTATTTGTATATATTGCATTCAGTTGTATTTGTATATATTGCATTCAGTTGTATTTGTATATATTGCATTCAGCTGTATTTGTATATATAGCATTCAGCTGTATTTGTATGTATTGCATTCAGCTGTATTTGTATATATTGCATTAAGCTGTATTTGTATATATCGCATTCAGTTGTATTTGTATATATCGCATTCAGCTGTATTTGTATATATATCGCATTCAGTTGTATTTGTATATATCGCATTCAGCTGTATTTGTATATATCGCATTCAGCTGTATTTGTATATATAGCATTCAGCTGTATTTGTATGTATTGCATTCAGCTGTATTTGTATATATTGCATTAAGCTGTATTTGTATATATCGCATTCAGTTGTATTTGTATATATCGCATTCAGCTGTATTTGTATATATATCGCATTCAGTTGTATTTGTATATATCGCATTCAGCTGTATTTGTATATATCGCATTCAGCTGTATTTGTATATATAGCATTCAGCTGTATTTGTATGTATTGCATTCAGCTGTATTTGTATATATTGCATTCAGTTGTATTTGTATGCATTGCATTCAGCTGTATTTGTATATATTGCATTCAGCTGTATTTGTATATATCGCATTCAGCTGTATTTGTATATACTGAGTCAAAAAAGAAACGATACCTGGTGTTTATGTGTCTATAATTTCAATATTTATTAAGAAAATTCTTTGAAAACATGTTTGAAAGAGGAGCACATAAAGCATAATGAGCCTCCGAAACTGTCTGCTGTGTGATGACGTAATTCGTCGGACAGGGGTCTAATGGAGTTTTCACACAGACGTCAATACCGAGTATGGGCACCATTTGCGTCTCTCACTGCGATGCACCGCCGTCGCATCGAACGGAAGAGTGTCTGAATCTCTTGCTGGTCAATATTTGTCCACTCCTGACGCAAAATATCCCTCAGTTGGTTTAACGTTACCGGCTGACGTCGTCTGACGCGGCGGTCTAACGTATCCCACAAATGTTCTATGGGTGACAAGTCTGGTGACAAAGCAGGCCACGGCAGGGTTTCAATATTGTTCTGCTCCAATAATTTGGTGGAAATCCGAGCAGTATGACACCTGGCGTTGTCCTGTTGGAACAGTGTGACGTTTCTGTTGGCGTTAAAGAACGGCACAACAACTGGCGCAAGGATCTCATCACAGTACCGCTGGGCGTTTAGGTTCCCGTCCACCACTAACAGTTCAGTGCGACTGCCGAAGGTAATACCGCCCCACGCCATAACGCTTCCGCCCCCGAACAGATCGACCTGACGTACACATGCGTCGGCGTAACGTTCACCGCGTCTGCGATATACCCGCTCTCTGCCATCCGATCGACGCAAACAGAACCGCGATTCATCGCTAAACATCACCGAATTCCACTGTAACCGAGTCCAGCGAGCACGTTCCGTCGTCCATTCCCCCCGGTGACGTCGTGTCAGGATGGGTCCAACGTATGGCCGATAGGCACGAATGCCACGTTCACCGAGCCGGTTCCTGACTGTGCACTGATGCGATTGTTGGTCATCCCAGGAGTAACGGCAGCTGTGTGCGTAGCAGGTAGGAACCGGTCACGTAAATGTGACGTCCGAATGTGACGGTCCTGTTCACGCGTCGTCACACGTGGTCGACCAGATCTTGGACCGTCGTCCACCGATCCATGTGTTCGATAACGTCGAAGTAGACGTGTTATCGTGATCCGCGTAACCCCGAGTCGATTTGCGACGTCACGCTGACGTAAACCGCCGTCAATCATGCCAATGGCACGCATTCTCTGATTGCGGTTTAGCCTAGGCATTTTGTTAGAGGTATCAATGGGTATGTAAGGTGTTTTTCCTCGATGATAATGCAATACTAGTACAATAAACCGGTTTTCCGATTTGTTCATGTGTAGGAAGTTGTCTTTGTTGAGGAGCACGTGCAAATCGGAAATTCGGCGTTCCATGATTATCGGGTGTTTATTTACCTGTGTTTATGGTTGGCTGACGTTGCAATAAGATACCCGGTACTGATACGTAATAATATATTAAACCTTTCTATGGTTGTATCCGTTTTACGTCATTTTTAGTTTGGTATCGTTTCTTTTTTGACTCAGTATATATCGCATTCAGCTGTATTTGTATATATCGCATTCAGCTGTATTTGTATATATCGCATTCAGCTGTATTTATATATATATATATATATATCATTCATCTGTATTTGTGTGTATTGCATTCAGCTGTATTTGTACATATTGCATTCAGCTGTGTTGTATATATCGCATTCAGCTGTATTTGTATATATTACATTCAGCTGTATTGGTATATATTGCATTCAGTTGTATTTTTATATATCGCATTCAGCTGTATTTATATATATATATATCATTCATCTGTATTTGTGTGTATTGCATTCAGCTGTATTTGTACATATTGCATTCAGCTGTGTTGTATATATCGCATTCAGCTGTATTTGTATATATTACATTCAGCTGTATTGGTATATATTGCATTCAGTTGTATTTTTATATATCGCATTCAGCTGTATTTGTATATATTGCATTCAGCTGTGTTTGTATATATCGCATTCAGCTGTATTTGTATATATCGCATTCAGCTGTATTTGTATATATATATATATAGCATTCAGCTGTATTTGTATATATTGCATTCAGCTGTGTTTGTATATATCGCATTCAGCTGTGTTTGTATATATCACATTCAGCTGGATTTGTATATATCGCATTCAGCTGGATTTGTATATATCGCATTCAGCTGTATTTGTATATTGGTCCAAATACCATGGATAGAAACTCAAGTACTAGTGCTACTGTACTTCCAAAATAGAGTAATAAAGGTTATAGTGATGAACATTCGATTCAATATCCGTATTACAGGTAAGTCAGGTTGTTAGCATTAAACAATACGTCACATTACCTGTAAGTTATCGTATATTGCCCTACCTATACAGTAGTGTAATATTCCAACGGTTTTATTACTTTACTTTGAAAGCACATGAGTTCGTCTCCGTGATTGAGTGGTTATGGTCGCTGACTTGTATACCACTGTCACCTATCATCACTGATGATCACGGGTTCGAGCCCCGTGTCTCTTTATATGAAAACGTTGGCAGTTTCTTACGGAGGTTGGTGCATTTAGTACTGGTTAACCGCTGGAACCTGCATAGGAAAGGTGATGTTTTCATTTAAAGCGACATTACATCGTAAAAAGCAAACACAATTCATTTTTTCACGTACCAATCAATGCATTGCTACTACACATTCTTCCGAAAACATTCGAACACTAACATTGAATCAATAAACAGTGCTTTTTATGGTCTACAAACTATCAACGATGAAAGTAGGATTTCATATAAAGGTCATCCATGTTCATGCATTGGCATTTTTTTCTCATTGGAGTCAATACTAAACGCGTGATACTGTCATTTAGAGATAATTTAACTAATATTAGTCTACAAATGAATACTTATGAATATGCACAAATGTGAGATATAACGGTAAATCTGTACCATAACTCGTGCCATTCAGGATGCACGCGTTGTATTTCGACCCTATTTACATTATTTAGTTATATAAAGAAACCGTGTATACGACGTTTGTTTCTTAGTTGAAACACCTTACTGTTAAGGCAAATATTTGGAAACAAATTATACCATATAATAGGAAATTACATTCTGCAGAAATTTTAATTTTCACTGATGTAGTGTCGCTTTAATTATATACACAAACCAAAAAATAACATACACTGATTATACATAGTTTGGGATACATACATGTTTATACATTATGTTTTACAAATGTATTCATACATATATAGTTACGTGAGAGAAAGAGTTTGGGGAGAGTGAATGAGTGAAATAAAAAGGTGAACTTGAGAAAAAGAGAGGAATAGAGAAACATTGAAGACAGAGAGGAATAGAGAAACATTGAAGACAGAGAGGAATAGAGAAACATTGAAGACAGAGAGGAATAGAGAAACATTGAAAACAGAGAGGAATAGAGAAAACTTGAAGACAGAGAGGAATAGAGAAACATTGAAGACAGAGAGGAATAGAGAAACATTGAAGACAGAGAGGAATAGAGAAACATTGAAGACAGAGAGGAATAGAGAAACATTGAAGACAGATAGAAATAGAGAAACATTGAAGACAGAGAGGAATAGAGAGACATTGAAGACAGAGTGAGAGAGCGAGAGAGAGGGAGAGAGATAGATAGCTAGCTGTGACTTCCGGTAACCACATGTCATAGTGATATAGATCAAGAGCAATTCATGTTACAATGCAAAATGATTACCATTTTCTAATGTGCACAGTCATTGTGTTTCTCATAATGGCTAGGGGTTTTGTCTATTTTTCTTTTCTCTTTGACATAGTGTATACACTGTTCAACCTCTGGAAACGTGATGTTAGGTAAACTGCCCGTCGCTCAAATGGGCAACCGGTAGCGACGTCACAAGTTAAATAAACTTAACTTAGTTTATACAAATTTATTTTAGCTCGATTGCGAAACAAGTTATTTCAACTTATATAAATCACTCTCGAGACCTCATTCCTGATGGAATCCATCGCCACGAGGGAGAGAGAAGAAGCAACGTGGAATTTAAATGCCTTGCCTAAGGGCACAATCGTAACGGCTCCAGTGGGGCTCGAACTCCGGACCTTTCGCACCTGAAGCGAACGCGCATCCACTGCGCTATCACGACTTCCACATATCCGCATTATAAACTTAACTTAAAAAGAAGAGTAGTATGTATGAATAATTAGGTGTGTTCTACAGCAATACATTACCTATATCGGCCTTCAGAAATGTACAGTTGTTGATACCATACACATGTACTCTTTGGGTCAATATCTAGTGTTTCTTGGAAAACATGTCTAAGTCCCCGAAATGGAACATACACTATCAAGGTCAGCTGAGAACTAGAACATTCCAATAGTGAAGCATCCATGAAGGTCTCCATTGTAATTATAAACACATCAAGTATGACCAACGTGCAACATTTGCATTTTTTTGCCAAAGAAAACAAGAAATGGGTTTGTGATTACGTGGGTAATATTTACAGATACAGGGCGGACTTTCCATTTACTCACAATGCGCCTGGCTAATAGAAACATGTTCCGAACACAAATATCGCATTATGGTTAATTCAAGTAGAATGTTTCCGTATAATGGTGGATTATTAGAAACCAAATGGAGTTTGTTAAACTAAATTAGTATTGATAAAGGCATTTACGAAACACGTTCTCGGACAATATCCGGTCATATGGCATGTGTATCTCATCTATCCATGCTTCGTGGAATAATTATGACAATGGATATATTTGTTTGTAATATGTATTGAAAACAGATCAATTTTGTTTGTTTGCTATTGTTTATGTTTAACGTCACACCAACGTTGTGGGGTTATATGGCCCCTGCAAGGCATCATGGTAGAACCACCGACCTTCTGAAGCTCACACTAGAAAGTGGAATCAATTGATTTTGACTGATTAACCCTTTCAACCCCCACAGGCCTCTAAATAGGCTTATGAAAAGTGTAGATCCAGATGAGCCGGCTCGTAACGAGCCGTCTCATCAGGATCTGCACTTTTTTGCCAGTAATAATTATTACTATTTTTAGATAAAATTACCCATTTTGATAAATGAACTGGTCCAAATTGTAATTTTCTTATTAATTTATTGGTCTAAAAATAGCATGCACCAGTCCATGTCAGTTACTTGGAGTTGAATGGGTTAAAGACTATCACAAGTTGTAACAGCAATATTGTCTTAGCAATGTCTTACTTGTGTTTTGATTTCATTGTGTGTTCTATCAGTGACATGTTAGTAGTATTTTCATAAGGAATTTGCGCATAAATAAAATGGTCAATGTTTTACAGATATTGTACGACATATATATATACATTATTAAAGATATTATTAAGAATTACCGTCTTATCTTCTATATGCCATGGCTTCTCCTTGCGGTATAATAATCATGTCAAGAATATAATAGTTTTATTACAATAGTAAAGCATACATTTCGGTGGACATTGCAAACTGGCACCTAGTTATTACCAATAGCCGCTCAACTCAATCTCAAACATACAAATGTATGAAGTAAAATTCCATGTACTGTAAATATGTTAATAAATAATAGGCAGTACATTTCACAGCAACGTTCCTGTTGTAGCCGAGTAAAACGCAGTACTTTCACAAAGGGCCCGTCGTAGCCGAGTAACACGCAGTACTTGCACAGCAACGTTCCTGTTGTAGCCGAGTAAAACGCAGTACTTTCACAAAGGGTCCGTCGTAGCCGAGTAACACGCAGTACTTTCACAAAGGGCCCGTCGTAGCCGAGTAACACGCAGTACTTTCACAAAGGGCCCGTCGTAGCCGAGTAACACGCAGTACTTTCACAAAGGGTCCGTCGTAGCCGAGTAACACGCAGAACTTTCACAAAGGGTCCGTCGTAGCCGAGTAACACGCAGTACTTTCACAAAGGGCCCGTCGTAGCCGAGTAACAGTACTTTCACAAAGGGCCGTCGTTGCAGTACTTTCACAAAGGGTCCGTCGTAGCCGAGTAACACGCAGTACTTTCACAAAGGGTCCGTCGTAGCCGAGTAACACGCAGAACTTTCACAAAGGGTCCGTCGTAGCCGAGTAACACGCAGTACTTTCACAAAGGGCCCGTCGTAGCCGAGTAACATGCAGTACTTTCACAAAGGGTCCGTCGTAGCCGAGTAACACGCAGTACTTTCACAAAGGGCCCGTCATAGCCGAATGGCTAAGTGCGTTGGATTGAAATCACTTGCCCCTCATCGCTGTAGGTTCGAAACTCACAAATCAAAATTCATGAAAATGTAGACATTATGTACGGAACTGTACGATCAACATCTACACAATTCGAACATAAGAAACATATTTAGGATGTGAAGGGTAGGGGCTTACACATGTACACCGGGGTTGCAAACACAGCTGGACATATACAGACAGCTCTGAACAGGAATGTGACTTCAAATATTTCAAAAGTGTGTGTTTTAGGTTTATTGATCGTCGCTACCGGTTGCCCATATGAGCGACGCTTCCTGAAGAGATTAGTCATTTTAGATTTTTGGAGGATAGTGCAATGATACAGACAGAGACCCATTCCAGAGCCTCCTCTGGTTCTTTTACGTGCACGGTGTAAAGCACCGACATAAGACCTCGGTTTAACGTCCCATCTGAAAGACTGTTAATTTTATTAGGGTCAGGCGGGGCATCGGTCCTGCGATCCGTGGATTACCAGTCCAGCGTGTTACCACTGGACAACAGATCCGTCTGTGAAGATTTCCAAAAATGAAGAAGACATCATAATATATTATGTGGTTGCACCACCGACAACCACGGTACCCGTCACATTTGTAAGCTGTGTTTGCTTTAGCATGTATGGAGAGAAATCCATTTCTGATGTATAGATAATGCAAGCATGGTGCTTCTTCTGAGTATACATGGGGATCTCTATAAATCACTGCTTCATGATAGAGCGAGCTGGTGCGTATGATAGAGATGATAGATGGGGTGATTTCTATTTATCGAGCAGCAGTATATAGGAACAGATAGCTACTCCCGTCACCTATAACTCTTCTATACTCTAATCACTGCTTCAAACGCACGTGCTAGTTTTTGGTAATAATAGTAGTTATATTTTTAAGTTTTAAATGAAAAATGGAAATAGAAGCAGTGAAAGTACATCAGAATTTAAACATGTTTATATGAACGCAAATCTGGGACTAAATCATTTCATATTCTATCAAGACGTTTAATTTCCCCTTGTATATAATTGTAAATTATTGTCAATATGTAAATGCATTTTACTGCCAACTGAATATGCAATGCCTAACAGTTCAATTCTGATCAGAATCATTTGTATTATCATGCTATATTTTACCTAGGATTTGTATGTTAGATCATGATTACGATGGTTGGTCACGATGCATAGTTGCGATGGTTCGTCACGATGCATGCTTGCGAAGGTTCGTCACGATGCATGATTGCGATGTTTCGTCACGCTGCATGATTGCGATGGTTCGTCACGCTGCATGAATGCGATGGTTCGTCACGATGCATGATTGCGATGGTTCGTCACGATGCATGATTGCGATGGTTCGTCACGATGCATGCTTGCGAAGGTTCGTCACGATGCATGATTGCGATGTTTCGTCACGCTGCATGATTGCGATGTTTCGTCACGCTGCATGATTGCGATGGTTCGTCACGCTGCATGATTGCGATGGTTCGTCACGATGCATGATTGCGATGGTTCGTCACGATGCATGATTGTGATGGTTCGTCACGATGCATGATTGCGATGGTTCGCCACGATGCATGATTGCGATGGTTCGCCACGATGCATGATTGCGATGGTTCGCCACGATACATGATTGCGATGGTTCGTCACGTTGCATGATTGCGATGGTTGACCACGATACATGATTGCGATGGTTCGTCACGATGCATGATTGCGATGGTTCGTCACGATGCATGCTTGATATGGTTCGTCACGATGCATGATTACAATGGTTCGTCACGATGCATGATTGCGATGGTTCGTCACGATGCATGATTGCGATGGTTCGCGATGCATGATTACAATGGTTCGTCACGATGCATGATTGCGATGGTTCGTCACGATGCATGATTGCGATGGTTCGTCACGCTGCATGATTGCGATGGTTCGCCACGATGCATGATTGCGATGGTTCGTCACGATGCATGATTGATATGGTTCGTCACGATGCATGATTACAATGGTTCGTCACGATGCATGATTGCGATGGTTCGTCACGATGCATGATTGATATGGTTCGTCACGATGCATGATTACAATGGTTCGTCACGATGCATGATTGCGATGGTTCGCCACGATACATGATTGCGATGGTTCGTCACGATGCATGATTGCGATGGTTCGTCAAGATGCATGATTGCGATGGTTCGCCACGATACATGATTGCGATGGTTCGTCACGATGCATGATTGCGATGGTTCGTCAAGATGCATGATTGCGATGGTTCGTCACGATGCATGGTTGCGATGGTTCGTCACGATGCATGATTGCGATGGTTCGTCACGATGCATGATTGCGATGGTTCGTCACGATGCATGATTGATATGGTTCGACATGATGCATGATTGCGATGGTTCGTCACGATGCATGATTGATATGGTTCGTCACGATGCATGATTGATATGGTTCGCCATGATGCATGATTGCGATGGTTCGTCACGATGCATGATTGCGATGGTTCGTCACGATGCATGATTGCGATGGTTCGTCACGATGCATGATTGCGATGGTTCGTGACGCTGCATGATTGCGATGGTTCGCCATGATGCATGATTGCGATGGTTCGCCACGACGATTGCGATGGTTCGCCACGACGATTGCGGTGGTTCGCCACGATGCATGATTGCGATGGTTCGCCATGATGCATGATTGCGATGGTTCGCCACGACGATTGCGATGGTTCACTACGACGATTGCGATGGTTCGCCACGATGCATGATTGCGGTGGTTCGCCACGATGCATGATTGCGGTGGTTCGCCATGATGCATGATTGCGGTGGTTCGTCACGATGCATGATTGATATGGTTCGTCACGATGCATGATTGATATGGTTCGCCATGATGCATGATTGCGATGGTTCGCCACGATGTATGATTGCGATGGTTCGCCACGACGATTGCGATGGTTCGTCACGATGCATGATTGCGATGGTTCGCCACGATGTATGATTGCGATGGTTCGCCACGACGATTGCGGTGGTTCGCCACGACGATTGCGGTGGTTCGCCACGACGATTGCGATGGTTCGCCATGATGCATGATTGCGATGGTTCGCCACGATGTATGATTGCGATGGTTCGCCACGATGCATGATTGCGATGGTTCGCCACGATGCATGATTGCGATGGTTCGCCACGATGCATGATTGCGATGGTTCGCCACGATGCATGATTGCGGTGGTTCGTCACGATGCATGATTGCGATGGTTCGCCACGATGTATGATTGCGATGGTTCGCCACGATGTATGATTGCGATGGTTCGCCACGATGCATGATTGCGATGGTTCGCCACGATGCATGATTGCGATGGTTCGCCACGATGCATGATTGCGATGGTTCGCCACGATGCATGATTGCGGTGGTTCGTCACGATGATTGCGATGGTTCGCCACGATGCATGATTGCGGTGGTTCGCCACGATGCATGATTGCGGTGGTTCGTCACGATGATTGCGATGGTTCGCCACGATGTATGATTGCGATGGTTCGCCACGATGCATGATTGCGATGGTTCGCCACGATGCATGATTGCGATGGTTCGCCACGATGCATGATTGCGGTGGTTCGTCACGATGCATGATTGCGATGGTTCGCCATGATGCATGATTGCGATGGTTCGCCACGATGTATGATTGCGATGGTTCGCCACGATGCATGATTGCGATGGTTCGCCACGATGCATGATTGCGATGGTTCGCCACGATGCATGATTGCGATGGTTCGCCACGATGCATGATTGCGGTGGTTCGTCACGATGATTGCGATGGTTCGCCACGATGCATGATTGCGGTGGTTCGCCACGATGTATGATTGCGATGGTTCGCCACGACGATTGCGATGGTTCGCCACGATGTATGATTGCGATGGTTCGCCACGATGCATGATTGCGATGGTTCGCCACGATGCATGATTGCGGTGGTTCGCCACGATGCATGATTGCGATGGTTCGCCACGATGCATGATTGCGGTGGTTCGCCACGACGATTGCGATGGTTCGCCATGATGCATGATTGCGATGGTTCGCCACGATGTATGATTGCGATGGTTCGCCACGACGATTGCGATGGTTCGCCACGATGTATGATTGCGATGGTTCGCCACGATGCATGATTGCGATGGTTCGCCACGATGCATGATTGCGATGGTTCGCCACGATGTATGATTGCGATGGTTCGCCACGATGTATGATTGCGATGGTTCGCCACGATGGTGGTTCGCCACGACGATTGCGATGGTTCGCCACGATGTATGATTGCGATGGTTCGCCACGATGCATGATTGCGATGGTTCGCCACGATGCATGATTGCGATGGTTCGCCACGATGTATGATTGCGATGGTTCGCCACGATGTATGATTGCGATGGTTCGCCACGATGTATGATTGCGATGGTTCGCCACGATGTATGATTGCGATGGTTCGCCACGATGTATGATTGCGATGGTTCGTCACGATGTATGATTGCGATGGTTCGCCACGACGATTGCGATGGTTCGCCACAATGCACGATTACGATGATTAGTCACGATGTACGATTGCGATATTATAATAGCGATTCACGATGGCTATGGACGTTGGTACGAATACGACGTCGATCACGATGGGACGAGTGTACGATAACTATGCACGATGGAACGATCCACGATAGCAATGCACGATGGAACGATGTACGATGCAATGACGATGAGCACGATGGTGAAATGATGTGCTTACCTTCTATGACAGTTACAGACACATTGTTTAAGAAATAAAACTTGCTCGGTTCTCCTACTACATCTGATGTTGTTCGCTAAGACATATTTTATTGCTCAACAAGAAATTGAGTTGTCACATTTGCGGTATTAATTTCTGTGTATATAAAACATATGTTCTTCAAACTGACAGTTTTATTTTAGAAAAACACTAACTTTCCAGAATAAATCAAATGTATCTGCCATTTTATTGAATACATTAATGCATCTCTGGGGTTTGATAAATAATACATCCGGGTTATCAACTGGATTTATATTATGATTATAGAAGACATTCACTCCACGTGTCTGAATTACTCGTAGGTCGTTGACTTCAAATCACTTGCCCCACATCGCTGTAGATTGGAATACAACCGGGGTGTTGAATTATTGTTGAAGCTATCCAGCTGGCTTACGATAGGTCAGTGTTTCAACCTGGTGACCGTCCATGCCTGATATACTGCCGAGGGAACCCGGGGTCGTACCTCCAACATTAACAGCTGAAAGCATAAATAGACCTGGCTTCACCAACCAACCGTGCACCCATTATAATTCTAAATCAAAATTCACCTAATTCAGACATTACGCGCATAGCTGTCCACATACAATATATAAATGTCAACGTAAACACAATTCGAACCTACAGACGGATATGTAGTCCAGTGGTAACACGCTGGACTGGTAATCCAGGGATCGCAGGTTCGATCCGCCGTCTGACCCTAATAAAATTAACAGTCTTTCAGATGGGACGTTAAACCGAGGTCTTGTGTCGCTGCTTTACATCGTGCACTTAAAAGAACCAGAGTAGACTCTGGAATGGGTCTCTCTCTCTCTCTCTCTCTCTCTCTCTGTGTATCATTGCACTTTCCTCCAAAATTATTATTATTATTATTATTATATACCACACTTATATAGCGCTCTTTTCATCTAAATATAAAACGTTCAAAAGCGCTTTACAGCCTAAAATATCACAAATATTGATAAAAACTTCCACATACAATGAGATAAAACAAGACAAAATCAGCAAACACAATTACAATGGATTCTAAATATGCTATAAAATATTAGGATCTAAAATTATAACAATTAAAATATAGGTAATAATTAAATAAAATGTGTTCATTTGCAGTCTTAATCCTGATTGAGCACAGACACTGTTCGATATTTATGTTCCATATGAACATTTAAAAAGGTGTGTCTTCAAAGCCTTCTTGAAAGAACACACTGTTGTTGCACTTCTAAGATTTGATGGAAGAGAATTCCAAAGTTTTGGGGCAGCAGTCATGAAACTTCTATCTCCGTATGTGACAGTCCGACTTCTTGGTAACACAAGAGTAGCTGCTTCATTTTTAGACCGTAAGTCTCTCCTTGGTATATAAACCTCAAGCAAGTTTCTCAAATAAATCGGTGCTTCTCCATTCAATGCTTTATATGTGTGAGTCAGTATTTTATACTTTATTCTTTCTTGAACTGGTAGCCAATGAAGTTCTTTTAGAATGGGCGTTACATGACTGAAACGGGATGTTCTGGTTATGATGCGAGCTGCTGTGTTTTGAACAGTTTGTAATTTATTGGAAGTGTTTTTTGGCACGCCGTACAACAGTGAATTACAGTAGTCGAGCCTGGATGTAACGAGTGAGTTTATGAGAGTTTTCGTGGCGTCTGTTGTTAAATACTGCCGAATGTGTCCAATCCGCCGGATCTGTGCATAACATGATTTTGTCACGGAATTTACATGTTTGTCCATATCCATTCTTGAGTCTAGGAAAGCTCCTAGATTTCTCACACATGTTGATGGTTCTGTATTTGAGTCTCCTACTTTCACATTTATGTTTTCAATGTGTTGAAAATTTCGCTGACTAGAAAACATAATCATTTCAGTTTTATCAGTATTGAGTTTTAACATATTACAAATCTAAAATAACTAATCTCTTCAGGAGGCGTCGCTCATATGGGCAACCGGTAGCGACGATAAATAAACGTAAAACACACACATTTCGAACTTACAAAACAAATGAAAACCACAATATTTTCCAAAGCATTGTAAAATCACCATTATGAAGATGTGATTCTATGGAAGACAATTTGCACGTGTTTCTTCCAATTGTAATTTCTACGATTAGCTCCGTATAACTCTCTTCAATAAACTGCAATATTGAAATGTCAACTTAAACACACTCCTTCTCTGCGACACTTATAAGGATCTCGCAATCAACACCGTATTATTATTTTGTTGGCTATGAACAAATACATTAATGAAAGTGAACGTTTCTGAGAAGATGTATGCTTTCTAAGCTGCTGACATGGTGGATTCCAATCCGAATACTGTCACCATTGCCATAAACAACCGGATTATGCGACTAATGTTTCTCTATGCATGTCATAATCTATTCTTATTCTTCTTTTCGTTCTCCAGTTTCATATTTTGTGTTGCATGAACTTTCTTCAAATATTCATTTAAATGTTAACCATTTTTATTTTTTAACATCCTAACTGTTTTACCCACTAATACCATCAATTGTATGTATGTAATTATGTTCCATTAATGTCAAACCGCTTGCGGGGATCTAGACATGTTTTCCTGGGCAGGCTTAGCCGACCTAAGTGGTTAACCAGTACTAAGCAATGTGTGTGAGGTGGCTTGCACTACATACGTGGCCTGACCGAGTATCGAACCCGGGATCGTTCGATTCCAAATTCGACGCTCTACCACTGGACCACTAATACATTATTATATCTTGAATATGTTTCACGTATATTCAATGTAAAATGTATTAGGTTCTTGTCTACTGTATGACAACTAGTTGATAGGGAGAAACACTGTACACGTTGGGCAGAACTGCATTCGGTTTCTTTCGTTCTAATCCGTTTCCATTTATTGCTGTTAATTTATATGTAAAATGTTAATTCCAGTGTATATACATGTAAACTACTTAAAGCGACATTATATCGCAAAAAGCCAAACGAAAAATGCATTTGTTAACGTATACATGCAGTGCTACTACAAATTCTTCTGAATACATTCGAACACTAACAATGAATCAATATACAGTGTTGTCGTCCACAAACTTTCAAACGTGAAAGTAGGATTTCATATAACTGTCATCCATGCTCCTGAATTGACGTTTGTTATTGGAGTTAATACTAAACGCGTGATACTGTCGTCTAGAGATAATTCAACTAAGATTAGTCTACAAATAAATATACATAGACACAATTGTGTGTGAGATATAACGGTAAATCTGTACCATTTATCGAGTTATTCAAGATATTAAAAAAAATGGTGTCGCATGGATGTCGACACTATTTACATTATGTTGTTATGTCAACAAACCACGTATACAACGTTTGTTTATTAGTTGAAATACTCAGTTTTTGAGGAAAATATATGGGGAGAAAATATACCATATAATAGGAAATTACGTTCTGTAGAAATTTACGTTTTCACTGATGTAGTGTCGCTTTAATGTATCCATGGACACTGATGTAGTGTCGCTTTAATGTATCCATGGACACTGATGTAGTGTCGCTTTAATGTATCCATGGACACTGATGTAGTGTCGCTTTAAATAAGAATGCTTCAACTAAAAACAAATCTTTAAAACGTGTGAAGGGTACATGTCGGGGTCAACACTCAACGATTGAACGACCTTTGGTCCGTAATTTACAGTACCGTCGGGCGGGCGGGCAGACCTATATAAACTCGAAAACATAACAACATGTTCGAATTGCCCCCTCGTATATATAAAGCTAATATAAAGCGTGGCGACAATATACTGGCCTGTTGCTGTGGTGAGTACAGCTCATTTATCTTTCACGACTGACCAGCTGGAATGTAATTGAATCACAGACCTGTCGGAAGGATCGATCTTCATTCTAATAGTAAATAATTCCATACATCGTGCTAGTGTCAACCAAAGCCATCGTACGATCTACGCACACGTTCTAAATGTTCACAACTGTAGTGAATTCGTAAACATACAAATCTACGCACACATTCTAAATGTTCACAAATGTAGTGAATTCGTAAACATACAAATCTACGCACACATTCTAAATGTTCACAAATGTAGTGAATTCGTAAACGTACAAATCTACTCACACATTCTAAATGTTCACAAATGTAGTGAATTCGTAAACGTACAAATCTACTCACACATTATAAATGTTCACAAATGTAGTGAATTCGTAAACATACAAATCTACGCACACATTCTAAATGTTCACAAATGTAGTGAATTCGTAAACATACAAATCTACTCACACATTATAAATGTTCACAAATGTAGTGAATTCGTAAACATACAAATCAACTCACACATTCTAAATGTTCACAAATGTAGTGAATTCGTAAACATATAAATCTACTAATGAATTATAAATGTCCACAAGCTTGGTGAATGTGTGACGTCCGTGGTCCAGTGGTAGAGCGTCGGATTTGGAATTGAACGGATCCGTGTTCGATTGTAAATAT
>CM026390.1:65169978-65389536 GCA_014843695.1 Archivesica marissinica
AACAAGAAAAGCTATGACAACAATTGTTGCCATAGCAATACTCATCTGCTATAAATAATGATGTAGGGGTTAGAGAATCGAGGTATATATTAGCAAGACATCTCAACCCCCCACCCCCCATATTTAAAATCGCCATCGCATAAATGCATGTGGGCGACTAAGTTTTCTAAAACGTTTAAAATAAATACCATCTAAAAGTGATGAGCCTGACTCTCTCAATATCAAATCTCTCAGATGGGACTATAAACGAGAGACTCGCCTCGTTGCTATACAACATGCATATAAAACAACCAACGTGTGGACACTATTTAGGTGGCTCGGTAGTCCAGTGGTAACACGCTGGACTGGTAATCCAGGTATCACAGGTTCGATCCCCCGTCTGACCCTAATAAAATTAACAGTCTTTCAGATGGGACGTTAAACCGAGGTCTCGTGTCGGTGCTTTACACTGTGCACGTAAAAGAACCAGAGGAGACTCTGGAATGGGTCTCTGTCTGTATCATTGCACTATCCTCCAAAATGACTAATCTCTTCAGGAGGCGTCGCTCATATGGGCAACCGGTAACGACGATAAATAAACGTAAAACACACACTATTTATACTAAGAATAACTATGCATGGTTTACTGTTAAACACGAGAAACGACAATATAGCAAACATGTCGACAGTGTTTTAGGAAAGGGTTGTTGCACTGACTTATTTAGCTAAAGAATGCCTTTAAATCTTAATGCTAGGTCACTTGCATAAGTGGTGAAGGGTGGTAGGGGAAACCTACATTTGTATATTCGACCTGTAAATAGGGATGAAAAGGTTAGACAAGAAAGTAGCAGTTAATGGAAATTAAAAATTGGGAAGCAGTGGTTACCGGTAGGTAAAATACATTAAGACATAAAAAATATATATATTGACAAAATGTTGCTACCAAGTCATTTTGTCCTTGTTTATAAATACATGTAGGCCTACAGTCTGGTGGAAAAAACAAGGAATTTCTATAGTCAACAGTTGTGTTATCATCTGTGACCTGGGTTGGGGATTTGCGTCAGGGAATCACTTAATAACAATATTAAGAAATAAACATGTTTAATGCAAGTAAGATACTACAAATATCATCATAGTATATGACAGCAATGTTTCTACACAGATATTCAAAAAGATGCAAATCATAAAACATTGATGAACATTATTTATATACATGCAGTCTAAATACATATGCAATTGCATAAGAAATTATACATTTCTAACAACTTGAGCAAATATTTATGATGTTTTAGTTTATTAACAATAAAGTGGACCACGATGGCCCTATATCGCTCACCTGACTCCATTGTTCACACAAGGGTGTCATGCAACAACTATGAATATCATACATTGATCAATCTTACTAAATGTCGGTGGTAGATTTTCCGAAGAATTTGTAATATTTTGAGATGGAAGAATTTGTACCATGATGACAAGTAAATACTTTATAAATGGTGACTATAGACCCTATGGTTGCTGAGGAGAAGACGCTTGAACATGTTCATTGTGACGACGTCGGACGGGCGGTAACCATATATGTAGTTTCTTCAACACTTGCTAAAGTTTTTCAGGATTTGCGCATCTATAAACTACATGAGGGGATGCTATATTGTGATATCCGCTTTAAACATCGAAAAAAGGTTATTAACGGAAATAAACTAATGATCGAAAATGGATTTTGAACATTGTGCGTAATTTCCACTTGTTTTCCATAGAAACTACTGCCAATCTGTAGGAGTAAACAGGTCAAGTGGTTGGGAAATATTTCTCCATAATTTAAATATGTAATTAATTGATGGCTGTTTGGGTCAGGCAGTCAGTGATTAAGCTTGGCTGAAATCTTGGGAAGAAGTCACTTATTCCTAACTTCTTCTCACTAGTCATACAGTTAGAAATTCGAAAATGTACAGAGAAGTATAACTTCAACTACTGTGTTCAAGAATGTATGTTTAAATGTTAAACCAAATTGACCTGCATAGCCTACAGTAAATAAATATGTTATTGCTCTCTATCGTGACATGTATTTCACTAATATTTCAACACATTCAAGACACTGTATTGAGTGTTTTCCATAAATCACAATAAATGGTACAATGATCATCTTATTATTTTGCTATGTCTCATCACAGACAACCACTATGACACATTTGACTGTTCACATACGGAACGATACAGTACAACCGAACATCTGTGACCATCTGCAGCAAATATGTATTCTTGTAAAACACAATATACATTGTAAATTCTTGTTATTGTATATACAGGCCCAACAGCTGTAGATTGCTGTAATTGACATTGGCTTGCTGGTTTTAGTGTCAAAATCACTGGAATTCAAAAATAAATGCAGGAACAAAAATATAAGTTTTGGTATTATAATTTTTAGTGGCTTTACTGCGAGTACATGTGTGCACTACAATAACGTGGGTTCTTGGAAACATGATCTGATCGGACAAATCTATAATGTGGACTAATCTCCGAGTTTGTTGAATGCTAGACTTCATGTGTATTTCCAGGATCCTATCTACATGTTCCTGGTACTTGCAAAAATAATCCACCATATTGGAAATCTTAAAATCATCAAAAATTATGGGAATTATAATAGAAATAGTAAATGAATTTAAAATGGTAGACATATTGAATGGCAATTGGCAGTTTCGTGGAATCAAGTATAAGTTTTGAGAAGCGATCAAGAAAAAACGGCAGACAAGACAGGCAAAGAACATGGTATCAATTGTGAGAACAAGTTGTCAATAAATCACAAAGTTGTGATAAACTTCAGCCAAACATGTAGACGACCATTTCGTAATTGCTACAATCAACATGACCTATCCCACATCATGGCCGAGTGTGGGGCCGTTACCTTTCAGGATGATCATTACCTTGTGAACCATACCACATCACTGATCAGTCAATTGTAATCCCCCAACTCTCCTCCCCATCATATACAATTGTAAATGCTACTCTCAAGATGAATATCAAGCATTTTTGATTGGCTGATTCTGGGTATCAACCTAACACTATGGTACAGAATTTGAAAATAGTTTTATAATCCTGGACATACTATTTTTATGTTTGAATCTACATAATTTTATTTTATGCAGCAGTGCTTATTCGAAAGTGGTGACAACGGCAGGAACTTCAGGTTTATTGTTTGTCGCTCCATTTGTGAATTCGAATTATCTTAGCCGCATACCAACTTTTGTGATTTCAAAAATCTCAGACATTGGCACAATTCACTTATGGCAGGCTTGTCTATACAAGGACTGAAACTAAATGTTATGTCGATCCGTTGCATATTAATGACAATTTCTTCATATTATCATCAACATATGTAATCTGAGTTTCACTACAAACTGTGTTGGCACCCTAGAAACCATAGGCACCGATTACAGGCCATGATATTGTTATATTAATAGTTTGACACTGGTCAGGCAAATGATTAAAATGCATACAAAATCTGTCTGACATGAGGAGTATTTCTCACTAGGGTTTCAACGGTTACAAGTGTAAACGGAGCCGTGTCGTGTAATGGCAATACAAGTATACTAATTGAGTAACCGTGTACACTATCTTAATTGATGACGTTGTATAATGAAGCTTAGTGACGTAATAAAATCATAGCATCGAACGTTTCACTGAATTTTGTGAGACCTAGTACATGTAAATAATCATGGAGAAGTGAAACGACGTCATGCCGTGTACAAAGGATCATGTACACGTTTACAAAAATCTGTACATGTGGCAGCCCTATTTCTCACACAGACATGTATCAACATTACCCGACATGCCTGAAACATATGCTCTGCACATCATCTCGAGCAATATACATGTCAAGTGATTATAGGATTCCTCCAGCGGTTCAAGATATTTGAGAGGACACAAATTTGTGACGGGTAGACGGAGACCATTCTGCTATGCGTGTTAAATATACAGAGATGTTACTAACAAAGGGTATTAAATAATGAAAATAAAATTACAGAGAATGTAGAAGTGGAATTCGCAGTTACAATTGTGCAATTAGGCAAGGCACTTAAATTTCACATAAGTATTGTCTTATCTGCCTTGTGGCGATGGATTAACCCTTTCCTTCATAGAGATTTAGGTTAGTATACTATTATATCTCCATACAAACGACAGCCATTTAGTTATAGTGCAGTGGATAAGTAGTCACCATATATATCCCAACTCCATAGATATTACTGGGAAAACATGAGATTCTGGCCTGCATTATGAACATTGGTTTGGCTACTACATTGTCAATGTATGTCGTATTGGTAATGGCACCAAGAGGTGCTTCTATGAGGGAAAGGGTTAATATAAGTTGTAGGAACTTGTTTCGCAATCAAGTTAAATTGCTAAATTTGTATAAACTAAAAGTGGATTGTTTTGGCAAATACTTACACCATGATGAAATCCAAGGAATGCCATTGAGCTTGAATCTGTAACTTAACATCCTAGGTTGGAATGTCCTAAAAATAATAAAACATGTACACCAGTGAGTTGTTTAAACAGGAGCAGGGTAATACATATGTCGACGAAAACCACGCCCAGTTGAAAGTGCTGTCACCCTTTTTGAATATTTACTCATTGAAAAACAAATTAATATTAGTTTGTCTTGCTGAGAAATTGAATTTTCCATTTGGAAACTGATAGCATGTTGAGCAACGAAAACACAGATAAAACAGAAGAAACAACTTAAGATGTATATACTTTTTGGGAGTATTCAGGGATAGTAACACTGGGATATGAAGTGTTTGGAGGTACTAGTATATAAATGGTAGTTCAGGGATTCTATTCAGTAGGACGTCAGATTTCGCACTGATCAATAAAGTGGTTCTATATGCAACAATTGTAAACAAATCTGTTCCAATTATAGCACCTATCCAGAGTCTTTATATATATAATAAATGTTCTTCAAATAAAACACAATTTTAAAAATAACATGCATGTATATATGTATGTTATATAATAATTTTACAAAACGTTTGCCGCATCCAGCCAGATTTCACTCAAAAGACGCGGGTTTGTTCATCAAAAATTATAATTTTCGACGAGGTGCTTCAGTAGTGTATATTAATAATGACACAATACTAATGAAAATCACTTGACTATTTCCTGAATACCCCCCTAAAGCTACAAACAAGAAAAACACATTAATAAATTGTTGACTGCTAAAATGATTGAGCTACTTATACATGTAGTCTTTACTTTAGCCAGCGTGCAGAGTTAAATGTAGATATAATTATTACTAGTCTACACAGTAATTTACCCTTTTTTGATAATGATGGGTTTTCAGTCATCACATCTATACAGTCTGGTGGACAGTTCCGGCTTGACAGGTTCCCAGCCGCTCCCTCGTCTAAGTCAACACAACCAAGGTGGAACCCATCCATTACAAATTGTACTGCATCATCATCTTTGTATCATAATTTTGTTAGCGACAGAGGCAATGTAGCATGTTGTCTGGAACCGAATCTACCACGCTGTGTTTCCACTTCCTCGACATTGTGATGTCAACTTAGTAGAATAAAAGGTGTGTTTTGCATATAAACCGACAGTTATGAAATGCTAAACTGTCTAATCTTATCAGTGATTATTATGACATTGCAATTACTTTAGTTGGTGTCGGTTCTTCAGACTGCCCAGTTAATCCAGTTGGAAGTGTGGATGGCTTGCAAGACGGCAGCCATGTGTTCAAGCCCCCAGTACACAGGTTTTCAGGGAGTTAAACATGTTTGCTACACTCCTTGTTGTTAGTCAAAGGCATATATTATGTGGATTTGCTAAATAAACATTGGTGTTGTTGTTGTATAATTATAAGTCATTGCAGATATAGCGTGTGACTGACATTTTTTGCTTAACACCATAGGAAAGAAACTTTTGCCTTGCCAGGGGTATTTACAATGTAGCGGCATCGGTTATCTTTAGTGTTGTGGATGGTGTAAAGAACAATGAGTAGCTTTATTTTGCGAGTAATTCTCAGCATCTCATACTTGTCAGTACATTTACAAAGAACAGGAGGGAGACGTGTAGCGATTCGGCACAGTCTATACATCAGACTGCACATGCCCACTTAGGAGAGCCAACTTGCAAGCGGGTGGTCGTGGGTTCAATCCCTGCACCATTTTACTTTTTTGTATGCATGTATGTTCCATTAATATCAAACCCCTTGCACGGACCTAGCCATGTTTTCATGGGCAGGGTTAGCCGACCAATACTAAGCAATGTGTGTTAGGTGCCTTGCAACAATGTGACCTGACCGATCATACATAGTAACAACCCGGGACAGTTCCATACCAAATCCGACGCTCTACAAGGACGCCACCCATTTTTCTTCAACAAATTGACAATTCAATGGGAAATCCAGGTGTAATTGTAAAACAGTTTTTAAAAGATCCCAACATACCCAAACTCATTAAATGCATTAAACAATGCAAAAAACACACCATGCAACATAATAATATTATATTAACATACGAATTTAATGATGTATGACGGGAACAAATATGTTTTAACAAAATACCCCACCCACCACAGACTTACAGAGACGTTCAAGTCTTTGATAAATAATACGCATTAATGCCGTTATGTAACAGGACAATAGTTCGTACCTGGTGGAAACTAATAATTATAGGCGCACTTGTTGCACTATTTATATGTTGCGACCTTCAAGATAAATGGGTTTATCTCTGATAAATGACAAATATCAGGATCTGAATGTCAGACTGGTCAAGAAAAAGATTTTATGTACAAAACAGTTCAATGTAACTGAATGCTATGATCTTTGGAAAGTAGGTCAACACTGAAAAACAGGTTCTAATAAGTACGCCAAATAGACTACAACTACCAGTACCATAAAGAAATATTTCCTAAATGAAAACGATATTACTTACTTGTTATTAGACACATAACGTTGCTAACATTATATGACAGGCAGCCAGGCTGCAAAAACCGGTCTATTCTGTTCACCGTAAAATGGTGCTATTTTTTAATTGTACATGTATGCAATTACTGAGTAGTGATTTGTTTGCCAACACCAAACATATTTTCCCAATAACAACTCACTAACATTTCACCTCATGGATTGATGTTCCTAAACTTAACGGACTATTATAAATAAACAAATATAACAAAAGTATATGGAATTATTTTGATTTTAGTGATTTCATTTGTGAGGTCGGTCGATTCTATTACACAGATGGCGGAGATGGGTTTTTATCTGCATTTACAGACACTGATATTATACATAAATAAAGTTATATCATTTTAATAACATATTAATACTAGAGGAACGACTTACTAAGTTAATAATATGACAAGAAATGACATAAATAGAACATGTTTGACGTATATACAACATTGTTATACTTTATTACATCCCTAATTGCTGGGTAAATCCATTTTTACCCCAATACCAATTATACATAAAGAATGGTTATACATAATTGTTATTCGTATGAAAAATGTAATCTACTCACCAGCAATAATTGTAAAATTATATACATGTATTCATCAATTTTGTAAATATCCACACATTTCCATGACATATTGTTGGTGCAGATTTAACAGTCTCCATTAGAGGTCATACGAATATACATAAGGTATAATGTAATGTATGTAATGGTCCATTAATAGCAAACCCCTTGCGGGGACGTAGACGTGTATTCCTAGCAAGCTAAGCCGACCTAAGTGGTTAACCAGTACTAAGCAATGTGTGTGAGGTGCCTTGCTCAATGACACTACATACGTGGCCTGACCGAGTATCGAACACGGGACCGATGGATTCCAAATCCGACGCTCTACCACAGGACCACGGATGCCACACTTATAGTATAGTATAATTAACTGTTGAGTATAAAAAAAAAGTCCAACGCGATATGTGAAATATGTGTATAAACAGAAAACCAATAAAATAACCACGATATAGGTGATCCAGGTAGTTGGTATCGATCAGGTATAATGAATGATATACGATCACTTAGTCAAAATAAAAGCGTGATTCACTATATCTTAGTGTAATGGTATCGTCCTCAATATCGCGTTGCATTTAACGGTAAGTTTATTACACTCAGTTTCGGGTACATACACAATTGTCTGTAATCCTATAATACCCGTATCCATAAAGTGCACTATCCATAATCGTATGCAAATAATAGTTAACTGAGACAGGTGAATTTGCACCAACTATACTAAACTATTAGATCGTGCATCTTTTTGACACATAAATATTTGTATAAATAAAACAAAAACGAGTGTTTGTATGATCCGTAACTGTCCACGAAGACTTAGACTGTGTATAAATTTAGTGTTGCTAAGAACACTATGTTATGAAAATGTTGTTACTTTTTATAACTGATATGCATTCAGAAATGGTATCACAGTTGGCATTAAATATATGTATAGGATATAAGCCGAAAAGGATCCAATAATTAAAATATTGGACAGTACCAATAGTTTACATATTGGATCCGCTTGAGGTTTATGTCTTACTTAAAACACACTTATATAACAAGATCCTACTAATTAAAATTGTTAATTTCGTACCGGTACGCCTAGGATTTTATATAATACCCTGGCCATTTGACAGCAATCCAATAGTATTAATAATAGACTGCAAGTACAGATGTATGACGTCACGACAGTGTTTTAATAGTGACTATTATTGAAGTTAGTATGAATCATTACACTTGGCAGCTATTGCCGTAGCTCGTGTGTTAACAAGACAGTTTATTCACGAGTTTTACGTGACTTGCAGTGATTTCTCGACATACATTAATTGGTTCTGAATAAGAACGAACATGTTCCCATTTAGGCAGGTAATGTGTCGCGCCGCTGCGAGATAGCAAAGCCTGGTAATTTCGTCTAAATTTTATACAAAATTGCTATGATATATTAAACAAGCTATATTTAAGCAAGCCATACGTATTGGAATTACTCGTCTACGTAGGGCCTACGTGATTTGTTCCGCCAAATATATGGCATTAATTGGAGATATGAAGCAGTCGTGATCAGCCCCAATATCATGTTTACCATCGTCTGCAGTATTCCGTAGTATACATATCAGCTTTAGTCATAAATAGCAGATACTATTTCATGAAAGTTCAAACTGTTCATATTTATTCATTCTTTTCGTTATCTTGCTCAAAAACAGCCTCTCTTTGAACGATATCTGACTTCCCGTGTCAACTTTGTGTTTTACTTTTCTTTATCGTCGCTACCGGTTGCCCATATGAGCGACGCCTCCTAAAGAGATTAGTCATTTTAGATTTTTGGAGGATAGTGCATGATACAGACAGAGTCCAGGGTTCGATCCCCCATCTGACCCTAATAAAATTAACAGTCTTTCAGATGGGACATTAAACCGAGGTATCGTATCGGTGGTGCACATCGTGCACGTAAAAGAACAAGAGGATAATCTGGAATGGGTCTCTGTCTGTATCAGTGCACTATCCTCCAAAAATCTAAAATGACTAATCTCTTCAGGAGGCGTCGCTCATATGGGCAACCGGTAGCGACGATAAATAAGCGTAAAAAAACAACACAAAACGACACGCATACAATCCTCGATAGTACACGATATAATACTAGGGAAGGGGATGGGAGGAAACACATCACCGATGTTCCTAGCATGCCATCGACTATATCCCAGAATGTTCCTAGCATGCCATCGACTATATCCCAGAATGTTCCTAGCATGCCATCGACTATATCCCAGAATGTTCCTAGCATGCCATCGACTATATCCCAGAATGTTCCTAGCATGCCATCGACTATATCCCAGAATGTTCCTAGCATGCCATCGACTATATCCCAGAATGTGGACTATATTCATATAATATAAATGTCACACAACGTTGATTTATATTCATATTTCGGTGTAAATAAGATATATAAACGTGATCTGGTGCCCGGCTGATAGCCGCCCTGTCGGCTGTGTAGCCACATTATATACAATATATTCTCATAACTTAAAAATGATACAAAACCAATCTCGTGTTTGTGTACATTTTAGCATGCAATTTGGTGGTTGAATCGGATATTATTCCACCATACAACCATTTCCCCCGTTGTAGCCGCAATTTGGTGGATGAATCGGATATTATTCCATCATACCACCATTTGCCCCTTTGTAGCCGCAATTTGGTGGATGAATCGGATATTATTCCATCATATCACTATTTACCCCGTTGTAGCCGCAATTTGGTGGATGAATCGGATATTATTCCATCATATCACTATTTTCCCCGTTGTAGCCGCAATTTGGTGGTTGAATCGGATATTATCCATCATACCACCATTTTCCCCGTTGTAGCCGCAATTTGGTGGGTGAATCGGATATTATTCCATCATACCACCATTTTCCCCGTTGTAGCCGCAATTTGGTGGTTGAATCGGATATTATTCCATCATACCACCATTTTCCCCGTTGTAGCCGCAATTTGGTGGTTGAATCGGATATTATTCCATCATACCACCATTTGCCCCGTTGTAGCCGCAATTTGGTGGGTGAATCGGATACTATTCCATCATACCACCATTTTCCCCGTTGTAGCCGCAATTTGGTGGTTGAATCGGATAGTATTCCAATATACCACCATTTTCCCCGTTGTAGCCGCAATTTGGTGGTTGAATCGGATATTATTCCATCATACCACCATTTTCCCCGTTGTAGCCGCAATTTGGTGGTTGAAATGGATAGTATTCCAATATACCACCATTTTCCCCGTTGTAGCCGCAATTTGGTGGTTGAATCGGATAGTATTCCATCATACCACCCTTTTCCCCACTGTAGCCGTAATAAAGACATAAATGTTGTACATACTAACTTTTAGTAATGATTTACAGATCTCCCGGCATCATCCCTTCTCTAAAGTATTAATAGTTCTCTGTATCCTTCCTTCTCTCTGGGCTGTCCGATTAGCGCGTTCGCTTCTCACCAATGCAACCCGGGTTCGATCCTCGGACCGGGAAGTATGTGAGATGATACGGTGGTCGCCATATCGGTTTTCTCCGGGTACTCCGGTTTCCCCCCACACGAATGACCACATTTACGCTTTCATCCGCGCCAACGAGAGTGATTAATATAAGTTGTTAGAACTTGCTTAGCAATCGTTGTAAATAAAATTTAAACTTTCTCTCTGGAGTATTAACAGTTCTCTGTATCCTTCCTTCTCTCGGGAGTATTAACCGTTATCTGTATCCTTCCTTCTCTCTGGAGTATTAACAGTTATCTGTATCCTTCATTCTCTATGGAGTATTAACCATTCTCTGTATCCTACCTTCTCTATGGAGTATTAACCGTTCTCTGTATCCTTCATTCTCTATGGAGTATTAACCGTACTCTGTATTCTACCTTCTCTATGGAGTATTAACCATTATCTGTATCCTTCATTCTCTATGGAGTATTAACCATTCTCTGTATCCTACCTTCTCTATGGAGTATTAACCGTTCTCTGTATCCTTCATTCTCTATGGAGTATTAACCGTTCTCTGTATTCTACCTTCTCTATGGAGTATTAACCGTTATCTGTATCCCTCCTTCTCTATGGAGTATTAACCGTTATCTGTATCCTTCCTTCTCTATGGAGTATTAACCGTTATCTGTATCCTTCCTTCTCTCTGGAGTATTAACCGTTATCTGTATCCTTCCTTCTCTCTGGAGTATTAACCGTGTTCTGTATCCTTCCTTCACTCGGGAGTATCAACCGTTCTCTGTATCCTTCCTTCTCTCTGGAGTATTAACCGTTATCTATATCCTTCCTTCTCTCGGCAGTATTAACCGTTATCTGTATCCTTCCTTCTCTCTGGAGTATTAACAGTTCTCTGTATCCTTCCTTCTCTCTGGAGTATTAACCGTTCTCTGTATCCTTCCTTCTCTATGGAGTATTAACCGTTATCTGTATCCTTCCTTCTCTATGTAGTATTAACCGTTCTCTGTATCCTTCCTTCTCTCGGGAGTATTAACCGTTATATGTATCCTTCCTTCTCTATGGAGTATTAACCGTTCTCTGTATCCTTCCTTCTCTATGGAGTATTAACCATTCTCTGTATCCTTCCTTCTCTATGGAGTATCAACCGTTATCTGTATCCTTCCTTCTCTATGGAGTATTAACAGTTCTCTGTATCCTTCCTTCTCTATGGAGTATTAACCGTTCTCTGTATCCTTCCTTCTCTATGGAGTATCAACCGTTCTCTGTATCCTTCCTTCTCTATGGAGTATCAACTGTTATCTGTATCCTTCCTTCTCTATGGAGTATTAACAGTTCTCTGTATCCTTCCTTCTCTATGGAGTATTAACCGGTTCTCTGTATCCTTCCTTCTCTATAGAGTATTAACAGTTCTCTGTATCCTTCCTTCTCTCTGGAGCATTAACAGTTATCTGTATCCTTCCTTCACTCGAGAGTATCAACCGTCCTCTGTATCCTTCCTTCACTCGGGAGTATTAACTGTTCTCTGTATCCTTCCTTCTCTCTGAAGTATTAACCGTTCTCTGTATCCTTCCTTCTCTCTGGGGTATTAACCGTTCTCTGTATCCTTCCTTCTCTATGCAGTATTAACCGTTCTCTGTATCCTTCCTTCTCTATGGAGTATTAACTGTTCTCTGTATCCTTCCTTCTCTATGCAGTATTAACCGTTCTCTGTATCCTTCCTTCTCTATGGAGTATTAACTGTTATCTGTATCCTTCCTTCCCTCTAGAGTATTAACTGTTATCTGTATCCTTCCTTCCCTCTAGAGTATTAACTGTTATCTGTATCCTTCCTTCCCTCTAGAGTATTAACCGTTATCTGTATCCTTGCTTCCCTCTAGAGTATTAACTGTTATCTGTATCCTTCCTTCCCTCTAGAGTATTAACTGTTATCTGTATCCTTCCTTCCCTCTAGAGTATTAACTGTTATCTGTATCCTTCCTTCCCTCTAGAGTATTAACCGTTATCTGTATCCTTCCTTCCCTCTAAAGTATTAACCGTTATCTGTATCCTTCCTTCCCTCTAGAGTATTAACTGTTATCTGTATCCTTCCTTCCCTCTAGAGTATTAACTGTTATCTGTATCCTTCCTTCCCTCTAGAGTATTAACTGTTATCTGTATCCTTCCTTCCCTCTAGATTATTAACTGTTATCTGTATCCTTCCTTCCCTCTAGAGTATTAACTGTTATCTGTATCCTTCCTTCCCTCTAGAGTATTAACTGTTATCTGTATCCTTCCTTCCCTCTAGAGTACTGTTGAATAATTATGTCAGAGTTCACTGTTTATGTGTGATTCAACTTCATTAATTATGTCAGAGTTTCGTTGATGTGTAATTCAGATGTAGCACTCTACCAACAAACTGCATATATAGAACTATACAACCCCGTTATGCACATTTACGTTTGCTCGATTGTGAAACAAGTTCTTGCAACATTAGTTTAATCTCGAGATAGAGAAGATGTAATGTGGATTTAAGTGCCTTGCCCGAGGACTCCATCACCATGGTTCTGGTGGGGCCCAAATTCATATCCCTCTCGATATCGTGACCCCATTCCTTATGGAATGCATCGTCATGAGAGAGAGGGATGAGTCAAGGTGGATTTAAGTCGTGTACATCATTGCTCTGGTTCTGACGGGGCTCAAACTTACCACCCAGCCTGCTCTCGAGACATCAGCTCAAACTTACCACCCAGCCTGCTCTCGAGACATCAGCTCAAACTTACCACCCAGCCTGCTCTCGAGACATCAGCTCAAACTTACCACCCAGCCTGCTCTCGAGACATCAGCACAAACTTACCACCCAGCCTGCTCTCGAAACATCAGCTCAAACATACCACCCAGCCTGCTCTCGAGACATCAGCTCAAACTTACCACCCAGCCTGCTCTCGAGACATCAGTCCTGATGGAATCCATCATCATTAGAGAGAGAGACGAGTCAATGTGGATTTAAGTGTCTTGCACAATGGTACCAACCACCATGGCTCTGGTGGGACTCAACTCACACTCCCCCAGTTACTCGACAAACTCTGTATCCTTTGCATCACGAAGGTTCCGATAAATCTGAGAAATGTCATTTATTTGCGTAAAGATTGATTTTAATAATAAAGAGGAACAATGTACATGTTGATACATTAAGACAAGATATCACAACCATATATAACATATAAAAAACAGTTACCTATACTTTAAAAACAAAACAAAATAATTAAAACATAATATATACGTTTAAACATTATAATTAACTACCTATACAAACAGAATAAATATTTGAACGAATAATAGTCCGCTATAAAGTAAGAGATGACCAATACATGTATATTGAAATTAATGTAATATATTGCATTTTCCCATTCTTAGAAACATATTTCAAAATTAAATATATGTATAATTACGTACATGTATTATATACAATTAAACTTCTAAAAAGAGACTAGCATAAAGATACAAGCAAATAACAAGATAATTCAGTGGATTTATAGTTTATACAAATTTATTTTTTAGCTCGATTGCGAAACAAGTTCTTATGACTCCAGCAGGGCTCGAACTCGGTGTCTTTTTGCACCTCTAGCGAACACGCTACCACAGTGCTATCACCACCTCAGTGGATTTATGCTCCTAGATTTAGTGAGGTACACATGTGTCAAGATTCAGAAGTATGCACAGAGTGGATCCAGACAAGCAAGCTTGTCATAAACTTTAACCATATTTGCCAAGTGAAAAACGGGGGTAACTTTGTTAAAATGGTGAACAGTGATGCTGAAATGGACTACCTAATATTACAAATAATACATCTTTTCCTAGGAAACCCAAATTTATTGTGTTCAAAGTTTCAAGGCGACACTACATCGGTGAAAACGCAAATGTCTGCAGAATGTAATTTCCTATTATATGGTATAATATTTTTCCAAATATTTGCCTCAAAAACTGAGTATTTCAACAAATTAACAAACATTGTATACACGGTTTGTTGACATAACAAAATAATGTAAATATGGTCGACATTGATGCGTAATACAATGTGTTTATCCTGAATAACACGAGTTATTGTACATATTTATCGTGATATCTCACATGTGTGCCTATCCATATTTATTTGTAGACTAATCTTAGTTAAATTATCTCTAAACGAAAGTATTGCATGTTTAGTATTGACTTCAATGACAGCAAACGTCAATTCAGGAGCAGGGATGGCAGTTATACAAAATCCTACTTTCACTCTTGAACGTTTGTGTACCACAAAAACACTGTTTATTGATTCAATGTTAGTGTTCGAATGTATTCAGAAGAATTTGTAGTAGCAATGCATTTATAAGTGAAAAAAATGCATTTTATATGATTTTTGTGATGTAATGTCGCTTTAACGAGGCGCCGGTACAACCAGTGTCGTAGCTTTCATAAGACCATGCGATGATATGTCGCTTTAACAGATCAAGTAAGTATAATACGGTTCAATGTACAATCATTCTCAGTCTAAATAACACTGCTGAAATAAAGCACTGTTTCAATTTAACCCTTTCCTTCATAGAGGTTTTGGTTAATATACTATTATATCTCCATACAAACGACAGCCATTTAGCTATCATGGAGTGGATAAGTAGTTGCTATATCTATCCCACCTCCATAGATATTACTGGAATTACCTGAGATTCTGGCCTTTATTATGAACATTGGTTTGGCTACTACATTGTTAATGTATATCGTATTGGTAATGACGTCAAGAGGTGCTTCTACGAGGGAAAGGGTAAATAAATATGACAAAAGCATATTGAGCAGTTCCATTATTGACAAGTTAAGTAATGTGTGTTACTATCATTTTCACGTGGCATCACTGAGTTTTCTCCCTTGGGTACATACAGGCCTTCTTCCTCAATACATTTCAGATGGATACGTAGTCCAGTGGTTAACACGATGGACTGGGAATCCAGGGATCGCAGGTTCGATCCAGCGTCTGACCCTAATACAATTAAGAGTCTTTCAGTTGGGACTTTAAACCGATGTCTTGTGTCGGTGCTTTACACCGTGCACGTAAAAGAACCAGAGGAGATTCTGTAATGGGTCTATGTCTGTATCATTGCACTATTGTCTAATAAAATCTAAAATGACTAATCTCTTCAGGATGCGTCGCTCATATGGGCAACCGGTAGCAACGATAAATAAACGTAAAACACACACCATACATTTCAGATAGTTACAACCACCCGAGTTATTGTTTCTACATATTTAGTTTACATCATATTTTATTTCAATATGTGTACATACATTGTCATCAATAATGTACATTGTGTGGACAGGATTGAGAAGAAAGTATAAAATACTTCTGTAGAACTCTCCTATATACGTTGTGGAATGTTGAAAGTCACATGGTAATTGGTAAGGTTATTGTGATCTATGCATTACAACGACGAGGGGGGTTATTGACCTGTCCGCCATCATGTGTGTGGAGATATATCGATGGATGCATTTACACACAGCTAGATGTTCTGTTTATCAATGGTTTAACCATTGTGATCCATGTCTACCAACTGGTCGTGCATAAGCAATTAGAGAGAATGTACAAACACAAAGTTACTCTAGTACAGAATGGAGAAAACACTAAATATACCGTACAATTCAGGTGCGAAAGGCCCAGAGTTTGCGGCCCAGCTGTAGCCGTTACGAGTGTGCCCTTAGGCAAGGCATTTAATTTCCACATTGCCTCTTCTCTCTCTCTCGTGACGATTGATTCCATTAGGAATGAGGTCTCGAGAGTGATTAATATAAATTGTAGGAACTTGTTTCGTAATCGAGCTGAAGTAAAAAATAAAACAACTAAGACAGGTTTGTACGAGTAATGCAACTGGTATTATATGGCCTTGCTTTCACCAAAATGCTTCAGAAAAAATGTAATTGCACAAATAAAATATATAACATGCATAATTGCCATTGTCTATGACCATTGTGCATAACAGAAAATTTGAAAAATGGCAAAGACTTCGACAATAATAACTATGTCTTATGATATATAGAGAATATTAGGTTAGAGCCTCGCCTTGTATATTGTCTCCGACTCGCCTAATAAATTAAAATTTATAAGACAGTAACCTAATATTCTATTTATCCTACATTCTGAGTGTGCACCCGACACAAAAACAAACAAACTAGCCATGACAGCTTACAAACTCGCTACGCACTTGGTAATATGTTGCGCATTGATATTTCTATTTTATAGATAAATGATAAATGACATTTCTCCGACAACAGTAGTTTCCAGAGAGGTCTCATCGAGTGCTGTTAATTCATCCCAAACAACCTGAAAGTTTGCCTGTACACAACTTTCTTCTTGGGACATTTTCCAAACTCAGCAGACAACACAATGTGACGACAGACGCTTTGTTTATTTACAAACTGTAATCTGGGTCATAAAAGTAGTCCATCACGAAAGCTTTATTAGGCACTGACTAATAAAGCAAAATTTATTAGGCAGGCCGTTTTTGTACGTTATTTCGCATGATGGTAGGATCAAAAGATTTATAAGATTGAACAAAACGTAAAAACATCGCTGTAAAGAAAATTTCTAGAGTAACTATATACATGTACAAGTATAGATTTACACCCCGCCAACCCGTACCCACACAGGGGAACATTGCAACTTCCATACCGGCAATTGTTTTGGAAACCAACAAATCTACCTATAACATTAAGCATATATGTGTAAACAATAATTTAAAGAAAACAACAGAAACATATATATCAGAACCAATTGAAAATCAAAATACAATGTTGAATAATGTTAACCAATAAAGACCGGTTATCGCCCTAAAATTGCCGATGTGCCCTAAATTATAAAGACCGGTTATCGCCCTAAAATTGCCGATGTGCCCTAAATTATAAAGACCGGTTATTGCCCTAAAATTGCCGCTGTGCCCTAAATTATAAAGACCGGTTATCGCCCTAAAATTGCCGATGTGCCCTAAATTATAAAGACCGGTTATTGCCCTAAAATTGCCGATGTGCCATAAATTATAAAGACCGGTTATCGCCCTAAAATTGGCGCTGTGCCCTAAATTTGAAGTTGCGTTGTGATAAGTTCATTGTCTTTAATGATAAAATATAAACATTTTGAGTCTTACAGCAAACATTGCCATGGAAACAACATGTACAGAACATTTTAAAACATGCAGCTTATGCCATTTTTCATATTTACCATATACATATGCTCATCACCTTTATATTCTATTACGTGACACGTCTGTACCCACTACAAGTGTGGACAAACTTTATATTCTATTACGTGACAAGTACCACGTCAACACGTTGATAAATATCGTCCATAACTGCAGATGCCTTCGAATCTACTAAAAAATGTACATTATACATGTACTATGCAAAATGCATGAAATTGGAGAAAGAAAAGTTCATTTTTGAGCAGCTACCATGGTTACGGAATTGCATTTTTCAGTTTACCCAGAGTATAAATACAGTGAAAAATGCATAGAAATTATGTGATAAACTGGGAGTTGGTAAAGTGCATCCTTTTTATGGCAATTAAGTGTTCTGATGTAGAAGTCATGATAGCACAGTGGATGCGCGTTCGCTTCAGGTGCAAACGGTTCGGAGTTCGAGCCCCGCTTGAGCCATTACGATTGTGCCCTTCGGCAAGGCATTTAAATTCCAAGTTACCTCTTCTCTCTCCCTCGTGGCGATGGATTCCATCAGGAATGAGGTCTCGAGAGTGATTAATATAAGTTATCAGAACTTGTTTCGCAATCGAGCTAAAATAAATTTGTATAAACTAAACTAATTAATGGGTTCTTCTAGTGCATACCACATACATGTGCACACCATTCAGGGAGGACTTCCCGTTTGAGAGGGTCCAAATGTCATTACAATCCGCTATATTTTCACATAAATATACAAAGTTATGGTTGAGAATGCCCCGGCTCTTCCTTCTTGCTTTACTCTATATAAGTACTGCATCTTAGAAGTTCTTCTCTGGAATGTCCCCATTGACCTCTAGAAATGATGAACATGTATGCCACCTGGTATCCTTATAGTATTAGGGGAAACAGAATTCATCTCAATACATAACTTCAAAATGACAAGCACGTTGCTCCATATTGCTCCTGCTAGTCAATCTGGAGCACGTTATTATTGCTCCTGCTAGTCAATCTGGAGCACGTTATTATTGCTCCTGCTAGTCAATCTGGAGCACGTTATTAATGCTCCTGCTAGTCAATCTAGAGCACGTTATTAATGCTCCTGCTAGTCAATCTAGAGCACGTTATTAATGCTCCTGCTAGTCAATCTGGAGCACGTTATTAATGCTCCTGCTAGTCGATCTGGAGCATGTTATTATTGCTCCTGCTAGTCGATCTGGAGCACGTTATTAATGCTCCTGCTAGTCAATCTGGAGCACGTTATTATTGCTCCTGCTAGTAGAACACGTTATTATTGCTCCTGCTAGTCGATCTGGAGCACATTATTATTGCTCCTGCTAGTCGATCTGGAGCACGTTATTATTGCTCCTGCTAGTCAATCTGGAGCACGTTATTATTGCTCCTGCTAGTCGATCTGGAGCACGTTATTATTGCTCCTGCTAGTCAATCTGGAGCACGTTATTATTGCTCCTGCTAGTCAATCTGGAGCACGTTATTATTGCTCCTGCTAGTCGATCTGGAGCACATTATTATTGCTCCTGCTAGTCGATCTGGAGCATGTTATTATTTCTCCTGCTAGTCGATCTGGAGCACGTTATTATTGCTCCTGCTAGTCAATCTGGAGCACGTTATTATTGCTCCTGCTAGTCGATCTGGAGCACGTTATTATTTCGCCTGCTAGTTGATCTGGAGCACGTTATTATTGCTCCTGCTAGTCAATCTGGAGCACCTTATTATTGCTCCTGCAAGTGGAGCACGTTATTATTGCTCCTGCTAGTGAAGCACATTATTATTGCTCCTGTCTTCGTGTTATAGCCTATACAACTACTTTAAATCATTTTGTAATCATACAAATAACCTTTCATTCACTTCCTAATGAGCAAAGTACACACAAGAAGTGTCTTCATTTGTGTCTGTGTCACGTCTAGTTCAAAGTTGACAAATTATTAATTTTCATCGGAAATCCAAGATGGCTGCCAATGGAGCCCGTGGAACAATATTAAGAAACATCAAAATTCGTTTACTAGACACCTTGAGGATTACAAAAATGTTAGTTCAAAAAATCTTTCGTGTGCACGGGGACCCTATCTTCAAACTCGACTATTACAGCATGTGGTAATGCAACATCCACTATTTGAAAATGACTGTGTGTACAGTTTATATTGTGTGCAGATCACAACCAACACCACTAGGTGATCACTTTGAACATGAGAACAACCACAGATACATAAACAGATTATGTCTTTGAATATACAGTAGATAAACATGTGCGCATTAGATTTCAAACATAACATAACAATAATATACATTTACATAGTTACACAATTCTAACCGAGGAATGCTTCAGTGCCATTTTAACGTCTAATGACTAATGGCATAATGCTCTAGACATGAATAAATGTGTATACATTAGACAATCACTGTTTTTGGAGAGACATAATTTAAAACACAATTCTATGAAATCTAAGTTTGTCTCTAAAGAAGAAATACCGGTAAGGCCATTTAACCCTTTCCTTCATAGAGATTTCGGTTAATATACTATTATATCTCCATACAGACAACAGCCATTTAGCTATCATGCAGTGGATAAGTAGTCGCCATATCTATCCCACCTACATAGATATTATTGGGACTACATGAGATTCTGACCTTTATTATGAACATCGGTTTGACTACTACATTGTCAATGTATGTCGTATTGGTAATGGCGTCAAGAGGTGCTTCTATGAGGGAAAGGGTTAAATAAATAGACTGGTTCAGAAAATGCAAACTGTAGGTGCACATATGAGTAATTTTGTTTTAAAACCACACTGATCATGACACTGCGGGTGTAAACATCAACTAACCGAGATTATTTCCCACACAAGTAGAACATAGATATTACTGGGACTACATGAGATTTTGGCCTTTATTATGAACATTGGTTTGGCTACTACATTGTCAATGTATGTCTTATTGGTAATGGCGTCAAGAGGTGCTTCTATGGGGGGAAAGGTTAAGATTGTCAGGCGCAGTCTAGAACAGTTAATTATCTAAAATGTTATGTGCAAGTTAAAAAGATAAAAGGATCTACAAAGCTATAGTTAAAAGCACAGTACATAAATTAGAGAGAGTTCGAGTCCAGTCTGCTAACAATGGTCGACATACTGGGACTCGACTGTATATATGTCGGTAGACTGTTCCATAGTCTTATTGTTCTGGGGGAAAATGAGTTGGCATGATATTGGGTTTTTGACTGTGGGATTAGATAGTTAAGGTTTCTTGTGGGTGTATGGTGATGGCGATCTACAGCAACTAATTCATTTCTTAGGCTTGGTTTCGTCTATGTTCTAATGTTAAAATGGATAGATACCATTTGTGATACACTACTAATGTAGTTGTAATCATTGAATATATATCTGGCTGCAGATCTTTGGACCATTTCTATTTTGTAGGTGAGGTGTTTCTGCCAGGGGTTCCAGACTGTGGAGCAGTATTCAACATGTGGGCAGACACAAGTGATATATGCGTTTTCTTTGACCTGTTGTTGTTATGACATTCATTTTGATTAAGCAGAGGGTGTTGTTAGCTTTTGAGGTAATATTATTGATGAACATTGGGCCCAGTTAATGTTCTTACTAATGGTGACTCCGAGATATTTGGAGTGTTCTGTTGACCTTAATTGTGTGTTATGTAACATGTATGGGTAAATGATGGGGTTTCTTTTCCTATGGATTCTTAATATTTCGCATTTATCAGAATTAAATTCCATTGACCATTCCTTATCCCAAGATTCTAAGAGGTGTAGGTTATGGTGTCGCCAGCAAAGAGGCCGTCGCGTATTTTGATACTGTTTGGTAGGTCATTTATATAAGATAGAAAGAGACAGTGCCCCAGGACGAACCCTTGTGGGACACCTGAGAGAACTGGTAACCTGTCGGAGCATTTACCTTCGACGAGAACCTGTTGTGACCCGTTTTTGAGAAAAGAGTGTATCCATGATGTGGTTTTATCATTTATACCAACATTTTGGGAAGGGCCGTTTTCTAATGTTGGTTATAACTTGTGGCCCGACCCTTTTGCAATGTTACACAAATGTATGTATGCATCTTATACATTGTTAATTTCTATTCTGTATCATGCATGTATGTCAACTGTACTGTTTAATATGCATACCGTATTTAGCTATGTATAGTGCGCACATTTCTTACTGAAATCCTCATCCATTTTATCTACTGCGCATTATACACCAGTACAGACATCAGGACATTTTTTTCCGGACCAAAATTTCATGAAATTCGACCCGAACGGGCCCCACAGTCATTCTATAATTTGTTACATTCGACAAACGTTATAAACTAGCTATTAAAACCAGTTGCCGATAGTCTATATAAATAAATGAAATGAATAAGACCACAAAATTAGCATATATTGCGTTTATTTTGGCAAACTTTGAAGAATTTAATTGAAATTACTAAATGCATAAAAAATGGCGATTTGATAACATCACGTGGTTTTATCGTATGTAATATTTCCCGTACTTTTCGTGTACTTCGCCGCATAAAGTGACGCTGCCTTCGTACGATATCATAGAGATAAAGAAACTTTGTAATTATAGTTTATTTGATTTAATATACCGCATGTTTTTAAATACGACATGATTAAAGACACGATGTGTTGGTTATTTTTATGGGAAATATTTACTATGTATGCATTGCATAAAAAAAAAACTTTTTTTGGCTGCAGTATTTCAATTGTTTGTAGCGATAATTAATTTCGACAAACCATTCACAATGGGTCCCAGTTAATTAGGTAGGCTACACGTGTTGAGAAGTTTGAGCATCTGCTGACATGTTTGAGAACGTGTTGAGATGTTTGAGAACGATATGCATGTAATTTTCATGAAATCATGCCTGAGTGCGTTACCGTTCCTCGATGAGGTATCTCGAGTGGTTAATATAAGTTGTAAAAATCACGAGCACAATTTTTAGCGATTCTTGAGAAATGTTAAATTTTGACTTGGAAAATTGCGTTTTTCACGTGCGCAGTATACATCGGAACTCAGTTTTTCCCCCAGTTTTCGTGCCAAATCGTGGGTGCGCATTATACACGATAGCTCACTATACATAGCTAAATACGGTATGCAATAAAATATTGTTAAATCAAACACCAAAATGTTTGAGTTTATGGATGAGCTTGTGGTGATCTACTTTGTTGAATGCTTTACTGAAATCCATTATGATGACATCCGTCTGGTGACCGAGCTCGAGATTATCAGCTATCTCTAAATCTATGGGAAAGTACTCATTCTGTGACAGAAATGTATATTCCAGATACATTTATCTCCCTTACATCTAAATAAACACATATGGGCAGCAAAATTGCAGCGGAGCAATCGCAGTGTATTAAAGTAATATTTTCAGATTTATTTTCACTCTTTAAATGCTCTTGGTTCCCAGCAGCTACAATTTAAATATTGTGGCAGTGAATAAATTTGGAATCAATTTGTCCACAATCTCATCTAAAATCAATAAGTTAGAACCAGGGTTGCATTGGTTTCTATAGCAACAAAACACTTACAAGCATAATATAAAAATTTAATAAGTGTATAGATTTCACTACTGAACATTGCCAGTAGTATTGTGGCATCCATTTATCGATGCTATTTCTGCTCAACCCATGACCTAGTTGTGTATATCATCACAACATTCAGTTTCGTTGAGGTTTCAGAACTTGCACACGATGATCAGTACCAAAAGTAAATGAAACAAGACCCTCCAAATCTAAGTGAGATACTCCAAATCTAAGTGAGATGCTCCAAGCCTAAGTGAGATGCTCCAAGCCTAAGTGAGATGTCCCAAGCCTAAGTGAGATGTCCCAAGCCTAAGTGAGATGCTCCAAGCCTAAGTGAGATCCTAAGTGAGATGCTCCAAGCCTAAGAGAGACCCTCCAAATCTAAGTGAGATACTCCAAGCCTAAGTGAGATGCTCCAAGCCTAAGTGAGATGCTCCAAGCCTAAGTGAGATGCTCCAAGCCTAAATGAGATGCTCCAAGCCTAAGTGAGATGCTCCAAATCTAAGCGAGATGCTCCAAGCCTAAGAGAGATGCTCCAAATCTAAGTGAGACCCACCAAATCTAAGTGAGATACTCCAAGCCTAAGTGAGATGCTCCAAGCCTAAGAGAGATGCTCCAAGCCTAAGTGAGATGTTCCAAACCTAAGTGAGATGCTCCAAGCCTAAGTGAGATGCTCCAAGCCTAAGAGAGATGCTCCAAATCTAAGTGAGACCCTCCAAATCTAAGTGAGATACTCCAAGCCTAAGTGAGATGCTCCAAGCCTAAGAGAGATGCTCCAAATCTAAGTGAAATGCTCCAAGCCTAAGTGAGATACTCCAAATCTAAGTGAGATGCTCCAAGCCTAAGTGAGATGCTCCAAGCCTAAGTGAGATACTCCAAGCCTAAGAGAGATGCTCCAAATCTAAGTGAGATGCTCCAAGCCCAAGCCTAAGTGAGATGCTCCAAATCTAAGTGAGATGCTCCAAGCCTATGCTCCAAGCCTAAGCGAGATGCTCCAAGCCTAAGTGAGATGCTCCAAGCCTAAGTGAGATGCTCCAAGCCTAAGTGATTTGCTCCAAGCCTAAGCGAGATACTCCAAGCCTAAGTGAGATATTCCAAGCCTAAGTGAGATGCTCCAAATCTAAGTGAGACTGCAAATCTAAGCGAGATGCTCCAAATCTAAGTGAGATGCTCCAAATCTAAGCGAGATACTCCAAGCCTAAGTGAGATACTCCAAGCCTAAGTGAGATACTCCAAGCCTAAGTGACATGCTCCAAGCCTAAGCGAGATGCTCCAAGCCTAAGTGAGATACTCCAAGCCTAAGTGAGATGCTCCAAGCCTAAGTGAGATGCTCCAAGCCTAAATGAGATGCTCCAAATCTAAGTGAGATGCTCCAAGCCTATGCAAGATGCTCCAAGCCTAAGCGAGATGCTCCAAGCCTAAGCGAGATGCTCCAAGCCTAAGCGAGATGCTCCAATCCTAAGAGAGATGCTCCAAGCCTAAGTCAGATGCTCCAAGCCTATGCGAGATGCTCCAAGCCTAAGAGAGATGCTCCAAGCCTAAGAGAGATGCTCCAAGCCTAAGAGAGATGCTCCAAGCCTATGCGAGATGCTCCAAGCCTAAGAGAGATGCTCCAAGCCTAAGAGAGATGCTCCAAGCCTAAGAAAGACCCTCCAAGCCTAAGTGATACCATCCAAGACCAAACGATACCCTCCAAGCCCAAGCGGTACACTCCAGGACCAATTGATACCCTCCAAGCCCAATCGATACCCTCCAGGACCAAACGATACCCTCCAGGACCAAACAATACCCTCCAAGCCCAAACGATACCCTCCAGGACCAAACGATACCCTCCAGGACCAAACGATACCCTCCAGGACCAATCGATACCCTCCAGGACCAAACGATACCCTCCAGGACCAAAGGATACCCTCCAAGACCAAACGATACCCTCCAGACCAAACAATACTCTCCAGGACCAAACGATACCCTCCAGGACCAAACAATACCATCCAGGACCAAATGATACCCTCCAGGACCAAACGCTACCCTCCAAGACAAAAAACGATACCCTCCAAGACCAAACGATACACTCCAGAACCAAACGATACCCTCCAAGACCAAACGATACCCTCCAGGACCAAACGATACCCTCCAAGACCAAACGATACCCTCCAGGACCAAACAATACCTTTCAAGACCAAACGATACCCTCCAAGACCAAACGATACCTTTCAAGACCAAACGATACCCTCCAAGACCAAACGATACCCTCCAAGACCAAACGATACACTCCAGGACGAAACGATACCGTCCAAGACCAAACGATACCCTCCAGGACCAAACGAATACCTCCAGGACCAAACGATACCCTCCAGGACCAAACGATACCTTTCAAGACCAAACGATACCCTCCAAGACCAACCGATACCCTCCAAGACCAAACAATACCTTTCAAGACCAAACGATACCCGCCAAGACCAAACGATACCCTCCAGGACCAAACGATACACTCCAGGACCAAACGATACCTTCCAAGACCAAACGATACCCTCCAGGACCAAACGAATACCTCCAGGACCAAACGATACCCTCCAGGACCAATTGATACCCTCCAGGACCAAACGATACCCTCCAGGACCAAAGGATACCCTCCAAGACCAAACGATACCCTCCAGACCAAACAATACCCTCCAAGACCAAACGATACCCTCCAAGACCAAACGATACCCTCCAAGACCAAACGATACCCTCCAAGCCCAAACAATACCCTCCAAGACAAAAAACGATACCCTCCAAGACCAAACAATACCCTCCATGACCAAACGATACCCTCCAAGCCCAAACAATACCCTCCAAGACCAAACGATACCCTCCAAGACCAAACGATACCCTCCAGGACCAAACAATACCTTTCAAGACCAAACGATACCCTCCAAGACCAAACGATACACTCCAGGACCAAATGACATCGTCCAAGCTCAAATGACACACTCCAAGTTCAGTCATGCATATCATACTCTTTTGTTTATGTCACATGATATTTATACCAACAGATAAGTGTGGGGGGGGGAACCATGCGCATTAGATTTGTCCAAAGGAAAGTATGATATATCTACAATAATATGAACATAATTTCAGAGTGCAGCAAAGTTTGGAACATTTTCCGCTGGAGTTTCTTGAAAACAGGATGCTGGAAATCGGATAGCAACTTGTGTGACAAATAGTACTGTCCAAGCCTGCTTGGTCTACTCTTCATGCCATGTTTCTTCTAAATGAATTCTCCCTGCCATGCCATACTAGGCACAGGATATTTCCAGCGCACAGACATCTTTCTAAAATCGGTTAGTGTCTCTTCAAAATCGTAAAAGCCAAGGTTGTCCAACACTTCATAGACACCTGCACGACCACCAACCTGTAAAATTGCATGAAGCTGTGTTATGTATACATGTGAGACAAATCAGCAGTAGTCACAGACGGATCTGTAGTCCAGTGGTAGAATATATTTCACGTATTTTCATTGTTATATATATTATTTTCCTGCCTATTGTATATCAATCAATTGATAGGGAGAAGAACTATATAAATTTTCTTTCGTTCTAATCCCTTTCAGTCTACTGCTGTTAAATTATATGTAAAATGTTCATTTCTTGATTACATGTACACATACTGAAATAAATAATGTTTAAACTAACTTTATTTATTTTACAACGATTGCGAAGCAAGTCCTAACAACTTATATTAATCACTTTCGTTGCATCTTTGTGCCTACATGTATATAAATGAACAGGAGTGGAGCAAATGGTGAGGGGCAACACATGCACAGTGGGAGCGGGGAGCATGAAAGCATATACATTTATGTGGTCATTAGTGTGGGAGGAAACCGGAAACCAACCTGTCTGATCTGGCGACCACCGTACCATCTCACATACTTCCTGGTCCGAGGATCGAACCCTGGTTGCATTGGTGAGAAGCGAGCGCGCTAACCACTGTGCTAATAAATATGTAAAATAGAAAAGAAAACCTCTTTCATCCAGCGACTAAATGGTCGCTTCCAGTGATTGTGAGCATCACAGTGAAGGTAGGCATTGAACAAGATGAGATAGACATAGCGCTGTAAGTACAGTATCGACAGGCACAATATCTCATCCTTAGCACGGGCCGTCTTGCACTTCTTCAACTGTACAAAAATAAAGAATAACCATAAACTTCTGATACTCACCCTATTGGTCAAATTTAACTTGACTGCATGCTTAGTTTACACAAATTTATTTTAGCTCGATTGCGAAACAAGTTCTTACAACTTATATTAATCACTCTCGAGACCTCATTCCTTACGGAATCCATCGCCATGAAGGAGAGAGAAGAGGCAACGTGGAATTTAAATGCCTTGCCTAAGGGCACAATCGTAACGGCTCCAGTGGGGCTCGAACTCCGGACCTTTCGCACCTGAAGCGAACGCACATCCACTGCGCTATCACGACTTCATAACAATAAATTGTGTGTTTGTTCCTTTCAAATAATAACTACAGTCTTCAATAATATTATTGCTCCATTCAACTATTGAAAATATATTGAATGAATCCCCTCTCCATTCCTCATTTTATTTGATCAGTATGTAAGGTAAAAACAAGCGTTTACAAGAACATCACAGACGGATCTGTAGTCCAGTGGTTAACACGCATGACTGGTTATCCAGGTATCGCAGGTTCGATCTCCCGTCTGACCCTAATAAAATTAACAGACTTTCAGATCGGACTTTAAACCAAGGTCTCGTGTCAGTGCTTTACACCGTGCACGTTAAAGAGCCAGAGGAGACTCTGGAATGGGTCTCTGTCTGTATCATTGCACTATCCTCCAAAACTTTTAAAATGACTATTCTGTTCAGGAGGCGTTGCTCATATGGGCAACCGGTAGCGACGATAAATAAACGTAAAACACACATACAAGAACTTTGACCAGATGATTTTGCCAGTGGGTGAGCTAGTGGGTGACCCACCTTATTGCCAGGGAGACCAGATGATTTTGCTAGTGGGTGAGCTAGTGGGTTACCCACCTTATTGCCAGGGAGACCAGATGATTTTGCTAGTGGGTGAGCTAGTGGGTGACCCACCTTATTGCCAGGGAGACCAGATGATTTTGCTAGTGGGTGAGCTAGTGGGTGACCCACCTTATTGCCAGGGAGACCAGATGAGTTTGCTAGTGGGTGAGCTAGTGGGTGACCCACCTTATTGCCAGGGAGACCAGATGATTTTGCTAGTGGGTGAGCTAGTGGGTGACCCACCTTATTGCCAGGGAGACCAGATGATTTGGCCAGTGGGTGACCCATCTTATTGCCAAGGAGACCAGATGATTTTGCCAGTGGGTGACCCACCTTATTGCCAGGTAGACCAGATGATTTTGCCAGTGGGTGACCCACCTTATTGCCAGGGAGACCAGATGATTTTGCCAGTGGGTGACCCACCTTATTACCAGGGAGACCAGATGATTTTGCCAGTGGGTGACCCACCTTATTGCCAGGGAGACCAGATGATTTTGCCAGTGGGTGACCCACCTTATTGCCAGGGAGACTCACAATGCTGCCACATATACCCATCATACTATCAGTAAGATACATCTTATTGTCAGGGAGATGCACCATGTTGCCATGAAGACCCATGTTGCCAGGGAGATGAACATTATTGCCATGAGACCAACCTTGTTATAGGTGACGAAAATGATTTCCCTCATATGGAACATCATGGGTGTCATCGTGTCGAAGATCTCATCCAAGATGAAGTCCACCTCTCTCTTCACCTGGTGACCATTCGGCAGCATTCTCACCAACTTCTGCACAATCTGCATGTGTAAAACATCTAGTATTCCAAAATTGATTACAGAATGCATTGACACAAAGTTACACCATGAGCTTCAGGGAGCTGCATGGATCCTGTTTGTGTCCCTTATAATTGTCAAACAATGGGGTGCGGGATACTCTCTAATATTTACATTGCTATTGCATTTCATTCGATGAACGTATGTGCCCTGATTGCATACAATTTCGTATGAAGGTTTCCAACTAATGATATGCAGCTGACATGCGCACGCGATGTTATGGGCATGCGCATTCGCAGTGTTAGGTTGACAAACGTTTGTCGCGTCAAAAGGTGTGTCTTACAGTTTATGCTGTCCCCGCCACACGGTAAGTCGCAAATTTGTGAAAAGTGTGATATTTTTTTCTTTGTCACATTGAAAAGAATAATTAATGTAAAGTGGGTTAATAGTTTCCATCAGAGCTATGGAGCTATGCAATGGCAAGAGCACCTATAACAGCGAGCTACCACTTGTTTTATGTTATTTCCATTTGCTTACCGTTTCGTCAACACTATTACGTTATTCATATAGCATCCGGGGAGAGGCGGTGAGGGATACATCAGTGCCCCCCCCCGGTGTGATGCCCGTGTACACTAGCACTCGGCATAGTATCAGGCAACAGATTTATAATGGTGGAAAACACTAGAAAGCAATTTCATATTCTTCGACCACACTGCTCCAACCCACACTATTCAGATTGGTTGTCCAACATGCTCAAAGGCAACTTGCTGCATTATATAACAAACCAGTTTCAACACCAATCTATCTAGAAAATGGGAGAACAAAAACCCTTAGTCGAAACCCCAGTCTCATTCTAAATAGTGATGAATCTTCAAAAACCTGAAGGTCACAGCAAAGGTCATCAGTAATCTGTATTCAATCAATACACTCTGCAGTTTCTGTAACCATAAATATCAAATCCATTACAGCATGTAATGAAAACACATTAGTAGCACCTGGAAACATGTGATATCTGTCTTGGCTACAAGATTAATGACCCCAGGATCAATTGTAATATCTACAGTCTAATCTTGCATTGAACTTTCTGTTATTTAATCAGACTATTCTATGACTAGATTTTGATGATTATGCTGAGAAAGAAGAACCCAATGTGGAGGAACAAGAAACGTAATCTATTCTGAAACAGGTTAATAATTGAAACAATGGCACTAAAGAAATAAACATTCCCATGTGATTTTCAATGCATATTTCGAATCCAATTGATGTTGAAAAGCATAGTGTGGCTCAGTGGCCATTATTTCTTTTTTTATTGCTGTGGCGCTGCACCAGAAGTCATAGTGAAGACAACTGCTGCCGCCTCAATAATTTGCCGAGTAACCAGGCAAAAATGATATAAGAAGTTATTTTGTGAACAATGATGAAAATAAATATAGAAAGATTTTTATATATAATTTGGCAACTGAGGGACAGTGGTTTCATTGACCGTGATGACTGAGGGGCAGTGGTTTCATTGACCATGACGACTGAGGGACAGTGGTTTCATTGACCATGATGACTGAGGGACAGTGGTTTCATTGACCGTGACGACTGAGGGACAGTGGTTTCATTGACCGTGACGACTGAGGGACAGTGGTTTCATTGACCGTGATGACTGAGGGACAGTGGTTTCATTGACCGTGATGACTGAGGGGCAGTGGTTTCATTGACCGTGATGACTGAGGGACAGTGGTTTCATTGACCGTGATGACTGAGGGACAGTGGTTTCATTGACCATGATGACTGAGGGACAGTGGTTTCATTGACCGTGATGACTGAGGGACAGTGGTTTCATTGACCGTGATGACTGAGGGGCAGTGGTTTCATTGACCATGACGACTGAGGGGCAGTGGTTTCATTGAGCGTGATGACTGAGGGGCAGTGGTTTCATTGACTGTGATGACTGAGGGGCAGTGGTTTCATTGAGCGTGATGACTGAGGGGCAGTGGTTTCATTGACTGTGATGACTGAGGGGCAGTGGTTTCATTGAGCGTGATGACTGAGGGGCAGTGGTTTCATTGACTGTGATGACTGAGGGACAGTGGTTTCATTGAGCGTGATGACTGAGGGGCAGTGGTTTCATTGACTGTGATGACTGAGGGACAGTGGTTTCATTGAGCGTGATGACTGAGGGACAGTGGTTTCATTGAGCGTGATGACTGAGGGACAGTGGTTTCATTGAGCGTGATGACTGAGGGACAGTGGTTTCATTGAGCGTGATGACTGAGGGGCAGTGGTTTCATTGACTGTGATGACTGAGGGACAGTGGTTTCATTGAGCGTGATGACTGAGGGACAGTGGTTTCATTGACCATGATGACTGAGGGACAGTGGTTTCATTGAGCGTGATGACTGAGGGACAGTGGTTTCATTGAGCGTGATGACTGAGGGGCAGTGGTTTCATTGACTGTGATGACTGAGGGACAGTGGTTTCATTGACCGTGATGACTGAGGGACAGTGGTTTCATTGACCGTGATGACTGAGGGACAGTGGTTTCATTGACCGTGATGACTGAGGGACAGTGGTTTCATTGACCATGATGACTGAGGGACAATGGTTTCATTGACCGTGATGACTGAGGGACAGTGGTTTCATTGACCATGATGACTGAGGGACAGTGGTTTCATTGACCGTGATGACTGAGGGACAGTGGTTTCATTGACCATGATGACTGAGGGACAGTGGTTTCATTGAGCGTGATGACTGAGGGACAGTGGTTTCATTGACCGTGATGACTGAGGGGCAGTGGTTTCATTGACCATGATGACTGAGGGGCAGTGGTTTCATTGACCATGACGACTGAGGGGCAGTGGTTTCATTGACCGTGATGACTGAGGGGCAGTGGTTTCATTGACCATGACGACTGAGGGGCAGTGGTTTCATTGACCATGACGACTGAGGGGCAGTGGTTTCATTGACCGTGATGACTGAGGGGCAGTGGTTTCATTGACCATGACGACTGAGGGGCAGTGGTTTCATTGACCGTGATGACTGAGGGGCAGTGGTTTCATTGACCGTGATGACTGAGGGGCAGTGGTTTCATTGACCATGATGACTGAGGGACAGTGGTTTCATTGACCGTGATGACTGAGGGGCAGTGGTTTCATTGACCGTGATGACTGAGGGGCAGTGGTTTCATTGACCATGATGACTGAGGGACAGTGGTTTCATTGACCATGATGACTGAGGGACAGTGGTTTCATTGACCGTGATGACTGAGGGACAGTGGTTTCATTGACCATGATGACTGAGGGACAGTGGTTTCATTGACCGTGATGACTGAGGGGCAGTGGTTTCATTGACCATGATGACTGAGGGACAGTGGTTTCATTGACCGTGATGACTGAGGGGCAGTGGTTTCATTGACCGTGATGACTGAGGGGCAGTGGTTTCATTGACCATGATGACTGAGGGACAGTGGTTTCATTGACCATGATGACTGAGGGACAGTGGTTTCATTGACCGTGACAACTGAGGGACAGTGGTTTCATTGACCGTGATGACTGAGGGGCAGTGGTTTCATTGACCGTGATGACTGAGGGGCAGTGGTTTCATTGACCGTGATGACTGAGGGACAGTGGTTTCATTGACCGTGATGACTGAGGGGCAGTGGTTTCATTGACCGTGATGACTGAGGGACAGTGGTTTCATTGACCGTGATGACTGAGGGGCAGTGGTTTCATTGACCGTGATGACTGAGGGGCAGTGGTTTCATTGACCGTGATGACTGAGGGGCAGTGGTTTCATTGACCGTGATGACTGAGGGGCAGTGGTTTCATTGACCGTGATGACTGAGGGACAGTGGTTTCATTGACCGTGATGACTGAGGGGCAGTGGTTTCATTGACCGTGATGACTGAGGGGCAGTGGTTTCATTGACCATGATGACTGAGGGGCAATGGTTTCATTGACCATGATGACTGAGGGACAGTGGTTTCATTGACCATGATGACTGAGGGACAGTGGTTTCATTGACCATGACGACTGAGGGGCAGTGGTTTCATTGACTGTGATGACTGAGGGGCAGTGGTTTCATTGACCGTGACGACTGAGGGGCAGTGGTTTCATTGACCGTGATGACTGAGGGGCAGTGGTTTCATTGACCATGATGACTGAGGGGCAATGGTTTCATTGACCATGATGACTGAGGGACAGTGGTTTCATTGACCATGATGACTGAGGGACAGTGGTTTCATTGACCATGACGACTGAGGGGCAGTGGTTTCATTGACTGTGATGACTGAGGGGCAGTGGTTTCATTGACCGTGACGACTGAGGGGCAGTGGTTTCATTGACCGTGATGACTGAGGGGCAGTGGTTTCATTGAGCGTGATGACTGAGGGGCAGTGGTTTCATTGACTGTGATGACTGAGGGGCAGTGGTTTCATTGACTGTGACGACTGAGGGGCAGTGGTTTCATTGACTGTGACGACTGAGGGGCAGTGGTTTCATTGACCATGACGACTGAGGGGCAGTGGTTTCATTAACCGTGACGACTGAGGGGCAGTGGTTTCATTGACCGTGATGACTGAGGGGCAGTGGTTTCATTGACTGTGACGACTGAGGGGCAGTGGTTTCATTGACCATGACGACTGAGGGGCAGTGGTTTCATTGGCTGTGATGACTGAGGGGCAGTGGTTTCATTGACCATCCCGACTGAGGGGCAGTGGTTTCATTGACCGTGATGACTGAGGGGCAGTGGTTTCATTGACCATGACGACTGAGGGGCAGTGGTTTCATTGACCATCCCGACTGAGGGGCAGTGGTTTCATTGACCATGATGACTGAGGGGCAGTGGTTTCATTGACTGTGGCGACTGAATGGCAGTGGTTTCATTGACCGTGATGACTGAGGGGCAGTGGTTTCATTGACTGTGATGACTGAGGGGCAGTGGTTTCATTGACTGTGATGACTGAGGGGAAGTAGTTTCATTGACTGTGACGACTGAGGGGCGATGGTTTCATTGACTGTGATGACTAAGGGGCAGTGGTTTCATTGACCATGATGACTGAGGGGCAGTGGTTTCATTGACTGTGATGACTGAGGGGCAGTGGTTTCATTGACAGTGAAGAGACCATGACGACTGAAGGGCAGTGGTTTCATTGACTGTGACACCTGTGTCTATAGTCTGTCTTGTATCGATGGATAGTTTGTTCATCTTTGCTGATACCTATTTTGATGGCTGACAAAGACCTGTATTGCTATAGCAACTCTAGTTGCATCATGACCAATTGTGCTATTTATTTTTTAATTGCAAAACATTTTCTGACTACAATAATAGACTACTCAAAGCTAGGTTAATCCCCATTTCCCTCCTCAGTAGATACAGAATAAGCAATATCAATCATTTACTTATTCTGCATGAAAACAACACAAATCAAGCATGAATAATTCAGTGCCCTCGATTCATTGCTGTAAAACATGATCTTCTTTCATGTGAATAACCAATTAGAGACAAGTTCCCCCTCCAAATGAAATTAGTATAAAGTTTAGATATTTACAATAAAATAGATTGTTTATTATCATTGGATCTAGTCTAGCATTGGAATAGTCTGAATATGCTATAAAAACAATGTGGCACACACAAGTTATTCCATCTGCCACACACACAAGTTATTCCATCTGCCACACACACAAGTTATTCCATCTGCCACACACAGTTATTCCATTTGCCACACACAGTTATTCCATCTGCCACACACAGTTATTCCATCTGCCACACACACAAGTTATTCCATCTGCCACACACAAGTTATTCCATCTGCCACACACACAAGTTATTCCATCTGCCACACAGAAGTTATTCCATCTGCCACACACACAAGTTATTCCATCTGCCCCACACAAACGTTATTCCATCTGCCACACACAAGTTATTCCATCTGACACACACACACAAGTTATTCCATCTGCCACACACAAGTTATTCCATCTGCCACACACAGGTTATTCCATCTGCCACACACAGAAGTTATTCCATCTGCCACACACAAGTTATTCCATCTGCCACACACACAAGTTATTCCATCTGCCCCACACAAACGTTATTCCATCTGCCACACACAAGTTATTCCATCTGACACACACACACAAGTTATTCCATCTGCCACACACAGGTTATTCCATCTGCCACACACAGAAGTTATTCCATCTGCCACACACAGAAGTTATTCCATCTGCCACACACACAAGTTATTCCATCTGCCACACACACAGAAGTTATTCTATCTGCCACACACACAAGTTATTCCATCTGCCACACACAAGTTATTCCATCTGCCACACACACAAGTTATTCCATCTGCCACACACACAAGTTATTCCATCTGCCACACACACAAGTTATTCCATCTGCCACACACAAGTTATTCCATCTGCCACACACAAGTTATTCCATCTGCCACACACAAGTTATTCCATCTGCCACACACACAAGTTATTCCATCTGCCACTCAAACAAGTTATTCCATCTGCCACACACACTAGTTATTCCATCTGCCACACACACAATTTATTCCATCTGCCACACACCAAGTTACCTGCACTTTTTTGCCAGTAATATTACTATTTTTAGAGAAACTTACCCATTTTGATAAATGAACTGGTCCAAATGTAATTTCCTTATTAATTTATTGGTCTAAAAATATCATGGACCAGTCCATGTTAGTTACTTGGTGTTGAATGGGTTAAACAGAGTAAGAATTCTATACCAATAAGGATTGTATCAACTAATGTTGCTTATTTGGACACATTATTTTTAACGTACACAATATAAGCAGATGTCTTTAACCGTTTGCCTGCTAAGTAAATAAAATCACATTTGCAAACAACATAGATCCAGACCAGCCGCGGCGCTTCACCGCATCTGATCAGGCTCTATGCTGTTTGCTATTCAGCTATCCGAATAGCAACCAGCATAGAGCCTCATCATTTTACTGTTTGCAAGTGATTTTACCTGCCGCTAGCGTGCAAAGGGTTAATATAATTGTCTCCGTGGCCTAGTGGTTAAGGCGTCCGCCTACGGAGCGGGAGGTCGAAGGTTCAAACCATGTCAGGGGTTCGTACTGATATTGCCGGTTGGTGAGCCGCCAGCTAGTTAAATAATAGTTACCAATTGCATACCAGCCTGACGCCTGGCATACAAACATAGGATTCGGGAAGTACGGATGTTCATAACAAGAGGTGTCTCATAAGTCAGAAATGGCTGGCCCTTAAATAGGGGTGACAATAAACAAACTTAAACTTATAATATCATTATTCTCAAGGCTTCTAAAACTCTATTGGTTATTCAAGGATTTTTGACACAGAAGCCTGATTCTAAGAATCCCAAAACAATTCCAATGTGGCCCATACATTTTCAAACACTTCCGAAATTATTCTGCTTCATGACAAAGACTCCAACCAGGATGCGTGACACTAGTTCTGATCAACCAAGTGAAGTTATTACACATATGGATTATGTAATAAACGTTGCATACAACAGCAGACAGCTTTCGGTAATTGGTCTCACGGTGCAATATAGCAGTCGTGTGACATATCTGGATAAAGCCGCAAGTGTTATTAGCAACATAAACTTACAAACAACCTGTCAAAGTGTTTGGGTGCTAAGACTTAATTCACATGATCAGGGGTAGATGGTGCATCAGCTCAATCACAAAAGAATAATATTTTGAGAAAAATCTAATTCTAGTCAAATTGTGCAGACTGATGTTAAGCATGCAAGTTTTCCCGCTCTTTTCAAGAGGACAACAAGAGAAATACGGTGAAACCTGTAGTAGGTGGCCGCTATGAAACTCCTTAAAAACTCCCTCTATCAGTGCCAGCGGTAATATATACATACAATGAACTTCTCAGTGCCAGCAGTAATACATACATCCAATGAACATCTCAGTGCCAGCAGTAATACATACAACCAGTAATACATACATCCAATGAACTTCTCAGTGCCAGCAGTAATACATACAACCATTGAACTTCTCAGTATCAGCAGTAATACATACAACCATTGAACTTCTCAGTGCCAGCAGTAATACATACAACCAGTAATACATACAACCATTGAACTTCTCAGTGCCAGCAGTAATACATACAACCAGTAATACATACATCCAATGAACTTCTCAGTGCCAGCAGTAATACATACAACCATTGAACTTCCCAGTGCCAGCAGTAATACATACATCCAATGAACTTCTCAGTGCCAGCAGTAATACATACAACCATTGAACCTCTCAGTGCCAGCAGTAATACATACAACCAATGAACTTCTCAGTGCCAGCAGTAATACATACAACCAGTAATAAATAAATCCAATGAACTTCTCAGTGCCAGCAGTAATACATACAACCATTGAACTTCTCAGTATCAGCAGTAATACATACAACCAGTAATACATACAACCAGTGATCTTCTCAGTGCCAGCAGTAATACCTACAACCAGTAATACATACAACCAGTGAACTTCTCAGTGCCAGCAGTAATACATACAACCAGTAATACATACAACCAGTAATACATACAACCAGTGAACTTCTCAGTGCCAGCAGTAATACATACAACCAGTAATACATACAACCAGTGAACTTCTCAGTGCCAGCGGTAATACATACAACCAGTAATGCATACAACCAATAATACATACAACCAATGAACTTCTCAGTGCCAGCAGTAATACATACAACCATTGAACTTCTCAATGCCAGCAGTAATACATACAACCAGTAATACATACAACCAGTAATACATACAACCAATGAACTTCTCAGTGCCAGCAGTAATACATACAACCAGTAATACATACAACCAGTAATACATACAACCAGTAATACATATAACCAATGAACTTCTCAGTGCCAGCAGTAATACATACAACCAGTAATACATACAACCAATGAACTTCTCAGTGCCAGCAGTAATACATACAACCAGTAATACATACATCCAATGAACTTCTCAGTGCCAGCAGTAATACATACAACCATTGAACTTCTCAGTGCCAGCAGTAATACATACAACCAGTAATACATACAACCATTGAACTTCTCAGTGCCAGCAGTAATACATACAACCAGTAATACATACATCCAATGAACTTCTCAGTGCCAGCAGTAATACATACAACCATTGAACTTCTCAGTGCCAGCAGTAATACATACAACCAATGAACTTCTCAGTGCCAGCAGTAATACATACAACCATTGAACCTCTCAGTGACAGCAGTAATACATACAACCAATGAACTTCTCAGTGCCAGCAGTAATACATACAACCAGTAATACATACATCCAATGAACTTCTCAGTGCCAGCAGTAATACATACAACCATTGAACTTCTCAGTGCCAGCAGTAATACATACAACCAATGAACTTCTCAGTGCCAGCAGTAATACATACAACCAGTAATACATACAACCAGTGAACGTCTCAGTGCCAGCAGTAATACATACAACCAGTAATGCATACAACCAGTAATACATACAACCAATGAACTTCTCAGTGCCAGCAGTAATACATACAACCATTGAACTTCTCAATGCCAGCAGTAATACATACAACCAGTAATACATACAACCAATGAACTTCTCAGTGCCAGCAGTAATACATACAACCAGTAATACATACAACCAGTGAACTTCTCAGTGCCAGCAGTAATACATACAACCAGTGAACATCTCAGTGCCAGCAGTAATACATACAACCAGTGAACTTCTCAGTGCCAGCAGTAATACATACAACCAGTGAACTTCTCAGTGCCAGCAGTAATACATACAACCAGTAATACATACAACCAGTAATACATACATACAACCAGTAATACATACAACCAGTAATACATACAACCATTGAACTTCTCAGTGCCAGCAGTAATACATACAACCAGTAATACATACAACCAGTAATACATACAACCAGTGAACTTCTCAGTGCCAGCAGTAATACATACAACCAGTGAACTTCTCAGTGCCAGCAGTAATACATACAACCAGTAATACATACAACCAGTAATACATACATACAACCAGTAATACATACAACCAGTAATACATACAACCATTGAACTTCTCAGTGCCAGCAGTAATACATACAACCAGTAATACATACAACCAGTAATACATACAACCAATGAACTTCTCAGTGCCAGCAGTAATACATACAACCAATGAACTTCTCAGTGCCAGCAGTAATACATACAACCAGTGAGTGCCAGCAGTAATACATACAAACATTGAACTTCCCAGTGCCAGCAGTAATACATACATCCAATGAACTTCTCAGTGCCAGCAGTAATACATACAACCATTGAACCTCTCAGTGCCAGCAGTAATACATACAACCAATGAACTTCTCAGTGCCAGCAGTAATACATACAACCAGTAATAAATAAATCCAATGAACTTCTCAGTGCCAGCAGTAATACATACAACCATTGAACTTCTCAGTATCAGCAGTAATACATACAACCAGTAATACATACAACCAGTGATCTTCTCAGTGCCAGCAGTAATACCTACAACCAGTAATACATACAACCAGTGAACTTCTCAGTGCCAGCAGTAATACATACAACCAGTAATACATACAACCAGTAATACATACAACCAGTGAACTTCTCAGTGCCAGCAGTAATACATACAACCAGTAATACATACAACCAGTGAACTTCTCAGTGCCAGCGGTAATACATACAACCAGTAATGCATACAACCAATAATACATACAACCAATGAACTTCTCAGTGCCAGCAGTAATACATACAACCATTGAACTTCTCAATGCCAGCAGTAATACATACAACCAGTAATACATACAACCAGTAATACATACAACCAATGAACTTCTCAGTGCCAGCAGTAATACATACAACCAGTAATACATACAACCAGTAATACATACAACCAGTAATACATATAACCAATGAACTTCTCAGTGCCAGCAGTAATACATACAACCAGTAATACATACAACCAATGAACTTCTCAGTGCCAGCAGTAATACATACAACCAGTAATACATACATCCAATGAACTTCTCAGTGCCAGCAGTAATACATACAACCATTGAACTTCTCAGTGCCAGCAGTAATACATACAACCAGTAATACATACAACCATTGAACTTCTCAGTGCCAGCAGTAATACATACAACCAGTAATACATACATCCAATGAACTTCTCAGTGCCAGCAGTAATACATACAACCATTGAACTTCTCAGTGCCAGCAGTAATACATACATCCAATGAACTTCTCAGTGCCAGCAGTAATACATACAACCATTGAACCTCTCAGTGCCAGCAGTAATACATACAACCAATGAACTTCTCAGTGCCAGCAGTAATACATACAACCAATGAACTTCTCAGTGCCAGCAGTAATACATACAACCACTGAACTTCTCAGTGCCAGCAGTAATACATACAACCAATGAACTTCTCAGTGCCAGCAGTAATACATACAACCAATGAACGTCTCAGTGCCAGCAGTAATACATACAACCAGTAATGCATACAACCAGTAATACATACAACCAATGAACTTCTCAGTGCCAGCAGTAATACATACAACCATTGAACTTCTCAATGCCAGCAGTAATACATACAACCAGTAATACATACAACCAATGAACTTCTCAGTGCCAACAGTAATACATACAACCAGTAATACATACAACCAGTGAACTTCTCAGTGCCAGCAGTAATACATACAACCAGTGAACTTCTCAGTGCCAGCAGTAATACATACAACCAGTGAACTTCTCAGTGCCAGCAGTAATACATACAACCAGTGAACTTCTCAGTGCCAGCAGTAATACATACAACCAGTAATACATACAACCAGTAATACATACATACAACCAGTAATACATACAACCAGTAATACATACAACCATTGAACTTCTCAGTGCCAGCAGTAATACATACAACCAGTAATACATACAACCAGTAATACATACAACCAGTGAACTTCTCAGTGCCAGCAGTAATACATACAACCAGTGAACTTCTCAGTGCCAGCAGTAATACATACAACCAGTAATACATACAACCAGTAATACATACATACAACCAGTAATACATACAACCAGTAATACATACAACCATTGAACTTCTCAGTGCCAGCAGTAATACATACAACCAGTAATACATACAACCAATAATACATACAACCAATGAACTTCTCAGTGCCAGCAGTAATACATACAACCAATGAACTTCTCAGTGCCAGCAGTAATACATACAACCAGTGAGTGCCAGCAGTAATACATACAAACAATGAACTTCTCAGTGCCAGCAGTAATACATACAACCAGTGAGTGCCAGCAGTAATACATACAACCAATGAACTTCTCAGTGCCAGCAGTAATACATACAGCCAATGAACTTCTCAGTGCCAGCAGTAATACATACAACCAATGAACTTCTCAGTGCCAGCGGTAATACATACAACCAATGAACTTCTCAGTATCAGCAGTAATACATACAAACAATGAACTTCTCAATGCCAGCAGTAATACATACAACCAATGAACTTCTCAATGCCAGCAGTAATACATACAACCAATGAACTTCTCAGTGCCAGCAGTAATACATACAACCATTGAACTTCTCAGTGCCAGCAGTAATACATACAACCAATGAACTTCTCAGTGACTGCGGTAATACATACAACCAATGAACTTCTCAGTGCCAGCAGTAATACATACAACCATTGAACTTCTCAGTGCCAGCAGTAATACATACAACCAATGAATTCTCAGTGCCAGCAGTAATACATACAACCATTGAACTTCTCAGTATCAGCAGTAATACATACAACCAATGAACTTCTCAGTATCAGCAGTAATACATACAACCAATGAACTTCTCAGTGCCAGCAGTAATACATACAACCAATGAACTTCTCAGTGCCAGCAGTAATACATACAACCAATGAACTTCTCAATGCCAGCAGTAATACATACAACCAATGAACTTCTCAGTGCCAGCAGTAATACATACAACCAATGAACTTCTCAGTGCCAGCAGTAATACATACAACCAATGAACTTCTCAGTGCCAGCAGTAATACATACAACCAATGAACTTCTCAGTGCCAGCAGTAATACATACAACCAATGAACTTCTCAATGCCAGCAGTAATACATACAACCAATGAACTTCTCAATGCCAGCAGTAATACATACAACCAATGAACTTCTCAGTGCCAGCAGTAATACATACAACCATTGAACTTCTCAGTGCCAGCAGTAATACATACAACCAATGAACTTCTCAGTGACAGCAGTAATACATACAACCAATGAACTTCTCAGTGCCAGCAGTAATACATACAACCATTGAACTTCTCAGTGCCAGCAGTAATACATACAACCAATGAATTCTCAGTGCCAGCAGTAATACATACAACCATTGAACTTCTCAGTATCAGCAGTAATACATACAACCAATGAACTTCTCAGTATCAGCAGTAATACATACAACCAATGAACTTCTCAGTGCCAGCAGTAATACATACAACCAATGAACTTCTCAGTGCCAGCAGTAATACATACAACCAATGAACTTCTCAGTGCCAGCAGTAATACATACAACCAATGAACTTCTCAGTGCCAGCAGTAATACATACAACCAATGAACTTCTCAGTATCAGCAGTAATACATACAACCAATGAACTTCTCAGTGCCAGCAGTAATACATACAACCAATGAACTTCTCAGTATCAGCAGTAATACATACAACCAATGAACTTCTCAGTGCCAGCAGTAATACATACAGCCATTGAACTTCTCAGTGCCAGCAGTAATACATACAACCAGTAATACATACAACCATTGAACTTCTCAGTGCCAGCAGTAATACATACAACCAGTAATACATACATCCAATGAACTTCTCAGTGCCAGCAGTAATACATACAACCATTGAACTTCTCAGTGCCAGCAGTAATACATACATCCAATGAACTTCTCAGTGCCAGCAGTAATACATACAACCATTGAACCTCTCAGTGCCAGCAGTAATACATACAACCAATGAACTTCTCAGTGCCAGCAGTAATACATACAACCAGTAATACATACATCCAATGAACTTCTCAGTGCCAGCAGTAATACATACAACCATTGAACTTCTCAGTGCCAGCAGTAATACATACAACCAATGAACTTCTCAGTGCCAGCAGTAATACATACAACCAGTAATACATACAACCAGTGAACGTCTCAGTGCCAGCAGTAATACATACAACCAGTAATGCATACAACCAGTAATACATACAACCAATGAACTTCTCAGTGCCAGCAGTAATACATACAACCATTGAACTTCTCAATGCCAGCAGTAATACATACAACCAGTAATACATACAACCAATGAACTTCTCAGTGCCAGCAGTAATACATACAACCAGTAATACATACAACCAGTGAACTTCTCAGTGCCAGCAGTAATACATACAACCAGTGAACTTCTCAGTGCCAGCAGTAATACATACAACCAGTGAACTTCTCAGTGCCAGCAGTAATACATACAACCAGTAATACATACAACCAGTAATACATACATACAACCAGTAATACATACAACCAGTAATACATACAACCATTGAACTTCTCAGTGCCAGCAGTAATACATACAACCAGTAATACATACAACCAGTGAACTTCTCAGTGCCAGCAGTAATACATACAACCAGTGAACTTCTCAGTGCCAGCAGTAATACATACAACCAGTAATACATACAACCAGTAATACATACATACAACCAGTAATACATACAACCAGTAATACATACAACCATTGAACTTCTCAGTGCCAGCAGTAATACATACAACCAGTAATACATACAACCAGTAATACATACAACCAATGAACTTCTCAGTGCCAGCAGTAATACATACAACCAATGAACTTCTCAGTGCCAGCAGTAATACATACAACCAGTGAGTGCCAGCAGTAATACATACAAACAATGAACTTCTCAGTGCCAGCAGTAATACATACAACCAGTGAGTGCCAGCAGTAATACATACAACCAATGAACTTCTCAGTGCCAGCAGTAATACATACAGCCAATGAACTTCTCAGTGCCAGCAGTAATACATACAACCAATGAACTTCTCAGTGCCAGCGGTAATACATACAACCAATGAACTTCTCAGTATCAGCAGTAATACATACAACCAATGAACTTCTCATGCCAGCAGTAATACATACAACCAATGAACTTCTCAATGCCAGCAGTAATACATACAACCAATGAACTTCTCAGTGCCAGCAGTAATACATACAACCATTGAACTTCTCAGTGCCAGCAGTAATACATACAACCAATGAACTTCTCAGTGACTGCGGTAATACATACAACCAATGAACTTCTCAGTGCCAGCAGTAATACATACAACCATTGAACTTCTCAGTGCCAGCAGTAATACATACAACCAATGAATTCTCAGTATCAGCAGTAATACATACAACCAATGAACTTCTCAGTATCAGCAGTAATACATACAACCAATGAACTTCTCAGTGCCAGCAGTAATACATACAACCAATGAACTTCTCAGTGCCAGCAGTAATACATACAACCAATGAACTTCTCAATGCCAGCAGTAATACATACAACCAATGAACTTCTCAGTGCCAGCAGTAATACATACAACCAATGAACTTCTCAGTGCCAGCAGTAATACATACAACCAATGAACTTCTCAGTGCCAGCAGTAATACATACAACCAATGAACTTCTCAGTGCCAGCAGTAATACATACAACCATTGAACTTCTCAGTGCCAGCAGTAATACATACAACCAATGAACTTCTCAGTATCAGCAGTAATACATACAACCAATGAACTTCTCAGTATCAGCAGTAATACATACAACCAATGAACTTCTCAGTGCCAGCAGTAATACATACAACCAATGAACTTCTCAGTGCCAGCAGTAATATATACATTATATGAACTTCTCAGTGCCAGCAGTAATACATACAACCAATGAACTTCTCAATGCCAGCAGTAATATATACATTATATGAACTTCTCAGTGCCAGCAGTAATACATACAACCAATGAACTTCTCAATGCCAGCAGTAATATATACATTATATCAACTTCTCAGTGCCAGCAGTAATACATACAACCAATGAACTTCTCAATGCCAGCAGTAATATATACATTATATCAACTTCTCAGTGCCAGCAGTAATACATACAACCAATGAACTTCTCAATGCCAGCAGTAATATATACATTATATCAACTTCTCAGTGCCAGCAGTAATACATACAACCAATGAACTTCTCAGTGCCAGCAGTAATACATACATCATATGAACTTCTCAGTGCCAGCAGTAATACATACAACCAATGAACTTCTCAGTGCCAGCAGTAATACATACAACCATTGAACTTCTCAGTATCAGCAGTAATACATACAACCAATGAACTTCTCAGTGCCAGCTTAACACAGGTTTATCTGTATTTTAAACATCTAAACACATATTATTATTATTAACAATTTGATTTTTGTTACACAAACATCTTGCAGAAATAAAGACTTAGAAATAGATTTACATTCATATTAGATTTCACATCCTGAGCTATTTACTGAGCTAATTCAGGTATATCTCATCTAGCAGTCAGTCTGACCAAATCACAGAGCTTCAGGAGGAGAAGTCCAAAATAGATTTTCAATATTTACTTATTGGATTGGTTGTTTTTGTTTCATATTATAGTCATCTCAATACAAGGTGGATATTTGTTTGTTTCAGAGAACGATCAAATTATATTTCATCAAATGAACATTGAAAGCATTATTATCATGAGTGGTGCTAGCCATGAGTATAGCTAGTCAGGAGTACACCTATCCACAAGTACATCTAGCCATGAGTACATCCAGCCATGAGTACAGCTAGCCACGAGTATAGCTAGCCACAAGTACATCTAGCCACGAGTATAACTAGCCACGAGTACAGCTAGCCACGAGTATAGCTAGCCACGAGTACATCTAGCCATGATTATAGCTAGCAAGGAGTACATCTAGCCACGAGTATAACTAGCCACGAGTACAGCTAGCCACGAGTATAGCTAGCCACAAGTACATCCAGCCACAAGTACATCCAGCCACAAGTACATCTAGCCACAAGTACATCTAGCCACAAGTACACCTATCCACAAGTACATCTAGCCACAAGTACACCTATCCACAAGTACATCTAGCCACAAGTACATCCAGCCACAAGTACATCTAGCCACAAGTACATCCAGCCACAAGTACATCTAGCCACAAGTACATCCAGCCACAAGTACATCTAGCCACAAGTACATCCAGCCACAAGTACATCTAGCCACAAGTACATATAGGCACGAGTACAGTTAGCCACGAGTACATAGAGGCACGAGTACAGCTAGCCAGGCATACAACTAGCCACGAGTACATATAGGCACGAGTACAGTTAGCCACGTGTACATATAGGCACGAGTACAGCTAGCCAGGCGTACAACTAGCCACGAGTACATATAGGCACGAGTACAGCTAGCCAGGCATACAACTAGCCGCAAGTACATATAGGTATGAGTACAGCTAGCCACGAGTACATATAGGCATGAGTACAGCTAGCCACAAGTACATATAGGCATGAGTACAGCTAGTCACGAGTACATATAGGCATGAGTAGAGCTAGCCACAAGTACATATAGGCATGAGTACAGCTAGCCACGAGTACATATAGGCAGGAGTACAGCTAGCCACAAGTACATATAGGCAGGAGTACAGCTAGCCACAAGTACATATAGGCAGGAGTACAGCTAGCCACGAGTACATATAGGCATGAGTACATCTAGCGACGAGTATAGCTAGCCATGAGTACATATAGGGACGAGTACAGCTAGCCAGGCGTACAACTAGCCATGAGTACAGCTAGCCACAAGTACATATAGGCACGAGTACAGCTAGCCAGGCGTACAACTAGCCACGAGTACATCTAGCCACGAGTACATATAGGCATGAGTACAGCTAGCCACAAGTACATATAGGCAGGAGTACAGCTAGCCAGGTGTACAACTAGCCGCGAGTACAGCTAGCCATGAGTACATATAGGCACGAGTACAGCTAGCCAGGCGTACAACTAGCCACGAGTACATATAGGCACGAGTACATATAGGCACGAGTACAGCTAGCCAGGCGTACAGCTAGCCACGAGTACATATAGGCACGAGTACATATAGGCACGAGTACAGCTAGCCAGGCATACATATAGGCACGAGTACAGCTAGCCAGGCGTACAGCTAGCCACGAGTACATATAGGCACGAGTACAGCTAGCCAGGCGTACAGCTAGCCACGAGTACATATAGGCACGAGTACAGCTAGCCAGGCGTACAGCTAGCCACGAGTACATATAGGCACGAGTACAGCTAGCCAGGCGTACAGCTAGCCACGAGTACATATAGGCACGAGTACAGCTAGCCAGGCGTACAGCTAGCCACGAGTACATATAGGCACGAGTACAGCTAGCCAAAAGTACATATAGGCAGGAGTACAGCTAGCCAGGCATACAACTAGCCGCGAGTACAGCTAGCCACAAGTACATATAGGCACGAGTACAGCTAGCCAGGCATACAACTAGCCACGAGTACATATAGGCACGAGTACAGCTAGCCAGGCGTACAACTAGCCACGAGTACATATAGGCACGAGTACATATAGGCACGAGTACATATAGGCACGAGTACATATAGGCACGAGTACAGCTAGCCAGGCGTACAACTAGCCACGAGTACATATAGGCACGAGTACAGCTAGCCACAAGTACATATAGGCAGGAGTACAGCTAGCCAGGCGTACAACTAGCCGCGAGTACAGCTAGCCACAAGTATATATAGGCACGAGTACATATAGGCATGAGTACAGCTAGCCAGGCGTACAGCTAGCCACAAGTACATATAGGCACGAGTACAGCTAGCCAGGCGTACAACTAGCCACGAGTACATATAGGCACGAGTACATATAGGCACGAGTACATATAGGCACGAGTACATATAGGCACGAGTACAGCTAGCCAGGCGTACAGCTAGCCACGAGTACATATAGGCACGAGTACATATAGGCACGAGTACAGCTAGCCAGGCGTACAGCTAGCCACAAGTACATATAGGCACGAGTACAGCTAGCCAGGCGTACAACTAGCCACGAGTACATATAGGCACGAGTACAGCTAGCCACGAGTACATATAGGCACGAGTACAGCTAGCCACGAGTACATATAGGCACGAGTACAACTAGCCACGAGTACATATAGGCACGAGTACATATAGGCACGAGTACAGCTAGCCAGGTGTACAACTAGCCACGAGTACATATAGGCACGAGTACAGCTAGCCACGAGTACATATAGGCACGAGTACAGCTAGCCAGGCGTACAACTAGCCACGAGTACATATAGGCACGAGTACATATAGATATAGGCACGAGTACAGCTAGCCACGAGTACATATAGGCACGAGTACATATAGGCACGAGTACAGCTAGCCACGAGTACATATAGGCACGAGTACATATAGGCACGAGTACATATAGGCACGAGTACAGCTAGCCAGGTGTACAACTAGCCGCGAGTACAGCTAGCCATGAGTACATATAGGCACGAGTACAGCTAGCCAGGCGTACAACTAGCCACGAGTACATATAGGCACGAGTACATATAGGCACGAGTACAGCTAGCCAGGCGTACATATAGGCACGAGTACAGCTAGCCAGGCGTACAGCTAGCCACGAGTACATATAGGCACGAGTACAGCTAGCCAGGCATACATATAGGCACGAGTACAGCTAGCCAGGCGTACAGCTAGCCACGAGTACATATAGGCACGAGTACAGCTAGCCAGGCGTACAGCTAGCCATGAGTACATATAGGCACGAGTACAGCTAGCCAGGCGTACAGCTAGCCACGAGTACATATAGGCACGAGTACAGCTAGCCAGGCATACAGCTAGCCACGAGTACATATAGGCACGAGTACAGCTAGCCAGGCGTACAGCTAGCCACGAGTACATATAGGCACGAGTACAGCTAGCCAGGCGTACAACTAGCCACGAGTACATATAGGCACGAGTACAGCTAGCCACAAGTACATATAGGCAGGAGTACAGCTAGCCAGGCGTACAACTAGCCGCGAGTACAGCTAGCCACAAGTACATATAGGCACGAGTACAGCTAGCCAGGCGTACAACTAGCCACGAGTACATATAGGCACGAGTACAGCTAGCCAGGCGTACAACTAGCCACGAGTACATATAGGCACGAGTACATATAGGCACGAGTACATATTGGCACGAGTACAGCTAGCCAGGCGTACAACTAGCCACGAGTACATATAGGCACGAGTACAGCTAGCCACAAGTACATATAGGCAGGAGTACAGCTAGCCAGGCGTACAACTAGCCGCAAGTACAGCTAGCCACAAGTACATATAGGCACGAGTACATATAGGCATGAGTACAGCTAGCCAGGCGTACAGCTAGCCACAAGTACATATAGGCACGAGTACAGCTAGCCAGGCGTACAACTAGCCACGAGTACATATAGGCACGAGTACATATAGGCACGAGTACATATAGGCACGAGTACATATAGGCACGAGTACAGCTAGCCAGGCGTACAGCTAGCCACGAGTACATATAGGCACGAGTACATATAGGCACGAGTACAGCTAGCCAGGCGTACAGCTAGCCACAAGTACATATAGGCACGAGTACAGCTAGCCAGGCATACAACTAGCCACGAGTACATATAGGCACGAGTACAGCTAGCCACGAGTACATATAGGCACGAGTACAGCTAGCCAGGTGTACAACTAGCCACGAGTACATATAGGCACGAGTACAGCTAGCCACGAGTACATATAGGCACGAGTACAGCTAGCCAGGCGTACAACTAGCCACGAGTACATATAGGCACGAGTACATATAGATATAGGCACGAGTACAGCTAGCCACGAGTACATATAGGCACGAGTACATATAGGCACGAGTACAGCTAGCCACGAGTACATATAGGCACGAGTACATATAGGCACGAGTACATATAGGCACGAGTACATATAGGCACGAGTACAGCTAGCCACGAGTACATATAGGCACGAGTACATATAGGCACGAGTACAGCTAGCCAGGCGTACAGCTAGCCACGAGTACATATAGGCACGAGTACAGCTAGCCAGGCGTACATATAGGTATGAGTACAGCTAGCCACGAGTACACATAGGCATGAGTACATCTAGCCACGAGTACAGCTAGCCATGAGTACATCTAGCGACGAGTATAGCTAGACATGAGTACATATAGGCACGAGTACATCTAGCCACGAGTACAACTAGCCATGAGTACATATAGGCACGAGTACATATAGGCACGAGTACAGCTAGCCACGAGTACATATAGGCACAAGTACATATAGGCACGAGTACAGCTAGCCACGAGTACATATAGGCACGAGTACATATAGGCACGAGTACATATAGGCACGAGTACATATAGGCACGAGTACATATAGGCACGAGTACAGCTAGCCACGAGTACATATAGGCACGAGTACATATAGGCACGAGTACAGCTAGCCACGAGTACATATAGGCACGAGTACATATAGGCACGAGTACAGCTAGCCAGGTGTACAACTAGCCGCGAGTACAGCTAGCCATGAGTACATATAGGCACGAGTACAGCTAGCCAGGCGTACAACTAGCCACGAGTACATATAGGCACGAGTACAGCTAGCCACGAGTACATATAGGCACGAGTACATATAGATATAGGCACGAGTACAGCTAGCCACGAGTACATATAGGCACGAGTACATATAGGCACGAGTACAGCTAGCCACGAGTACATATAGGCACGAGTACATATAGGCACGAGTACATATAGGCACGAGTACATATAGGCACGAGTACATATAGGCACGAGTACAGCTAGCCACGAGTACATATAGGCACGAGTACATATAGGCACGAGTACAGCTAGCCAGGCGTACAGCTAGCCACGAGTACATATAGGCACGAGTACAGCTAGCCAGGCGTACATATAGGTATGAGTACAGCTAGCCACGAGTACACATAGGCATGAGTACATCTAGCCACGAGTACAGCTAGCCATGAGTACATCTAGTGACGAGTATAGCTAGCCATGAGTACATATAGGCACGAGTACCTCTAGCCACGAGTACAACTAGCCATGAGTACATATAGGCACGAGTACATATAGGCACGAGTACAGCTAGCCACGAGTACATATAGGCACAAGTACATATAGGCACGAGTACAGCTAGCCACGAGTACATATAGGCACGAGTACATATAGGCACGAGTACATATAGGCACGAGTACATATAGGCACGAGTACATATAGGCACGAGTACAGCTAGCCACGAGTACATATAGGCACGAGTACATATAGGCACGAGTACAGCTAGCCAGGCGTACAGCTAGCCACGAGTACATATAGGCACGAGTACAGCTAGCCAGGTGTACATATAGGTATGAGTACAGCTAGCCACGAGTACACATAGGCATGAGTACATCTAGCCACGAGTACAGCTAGCCATGAGTACATCTAGCGACGAGTATAGCTAGCCATGAGTACATATAGGCACGAGTACATCTAGCCACGAGTACATATAGGTACGAGTACATCTAGCCACGAGTACAGCTAGCCATGAGTACATCTAGCGACGAGTACATCTAGCCACAAGTACATCTAGCCATGAGTATAGCTAGCCACAAGTACATCTAGCCATGAGTATAGCTAGCCACAAGTACATCTAGCCATGAGTATAGCTAGCCACGAGTACATCTAGCCATGAGTACAGCTAGCCACGAGTACATCTAGCCACAAGTACAGCTAGCCACGAGTACAGCTAGCCACAAGTACATCTAGCCACAAGTACATCTAGCCATGAGTACAGCTAGCCATGAGTATAGCTAGCCATGAGGACAGCTAGCCACAAGTACAACTAGCCACGCTCAAACCGTGTCTCTTTATATGAAAAGGTTGGCAGTTTCTTACGGAGGTCGTGCATCAAGTACTGGTTAACCGCTGGAGCCTGCCCAGGAAAGGTGTTTTTTAAGTAAACTGCCCATCGCTCATATGAGCAACTGATAGCCACGATAAATAAACTTAAAAAAAAGAAATTAAAAAAGATACTCACAATAAAGTCTCCCTTGGTATACTGAGCATTAGGGCAGCTAATACGTTCCTGTTCTCCTTTCTGGGAACCCCTTGGAAAACCCTTAAAGGTAGGATATACATTAATGGTTGGTCTCAAACAGATGAGTGACTTCACATGACAAAATGCAAGGTTGCCTACAGCCATAGTGAGTGTTAAGTGACATCATATGACATGATGCAAGGTTGCCTACAGCCATAGTGAATGTTGAGTGACTTCACATGATAAAATGCAAGGTTGCCTACAGCCATAGTGAATGTTGAGTGATGTCACATGACAAAATGCAAGGTTGCCTACAGCAATAGTGAATGTTGAGTGACTTCACATGATAAAATGCAAGGTTGCCTACAGCCATAGTGAATGTTGAGTGACTTCACATGATAAAATGCAAGGTTGCCTACAGCCATAGTGAATGTTGAGTGATGTCACATGACAAAATACAAGGTTGCCTACAGCCATAGTGAATGTTGAATGACTTCACATGACAAAATGCAAGGTTGCCTACAGCCATAGTGAATGTTGAGTGACGTCACATGACAAAATGCAAGGTTGCCTACAGCCATAGTGAGTGTTAAGTGACATCATATGACATGATGCAAGGTTGCCTACAGCCATAGTGAACGTTGAGTGACGTCTCATGACAAAATGCAAGGTTGCCTACAGCCATAGTGAACGTTGAGTGACTTCACATGACAAAATGCAAGGTTGCCTACAGCCATAGTGAATGTTGAATGACGTCACATGACACAATGCAAGGATGCCTACAGCCATAGTGAATGTTGAGTGACTTCACATGACAAAATGCAAGGTTGCCTACAGCCATAGTGAATGTTGAATGACGTCACATGACAAAATGCAAGGTTGCCTACAGCCATAGTGAATGTTGAGCGACTTCACATGACAAAATGCAAGGTTGCCTACAGCCATAGTGAATGTTGAGTGACTTCACATGACAAAATGCAAGGTTGCCTACAGCCATAGTGAATGTTGAATGACTTCACATGACAAAATGCAAGGTTGCCTACAGCCATAGTGAATGTTGAATGACTTCACATGACAAAATGCAAGGTTGCCTACAGCCATAGTGAATGTTGAATGACTTCACATGACAAAATGCAAGGTTGCCTACAGCCATAGTGAATGTTGAATGACTTCACATGACAAAATGCAAGGTTGCCTACAGCCATAGTGAATGTTGAGTGACTTCACATGGTACAATGCAATGTTGCATACAGCCATACCGAATGTTGAGCAATATTTACCTTTATATGGCACAATGCAAGGCCGCCTACAGCCATAGCAAATGTTGAGCGACTTTTACCGGTTCGACAGAAGAAGACGAAGGCTGTACTTGTATTGTTCTTCAGACGTTCCTGCTTACAATGGTTACACATGACTTTCATCAGACCATCAATATCCTGAATATATAACGCAATGATTCATATGCATCTACTTAACAAATATGTACTTGTTGTGATGCCATAGTAAAGTATATGTGATGCCATAGTAAAGTACTTGTTGTGATGTCATAGTAACGTACTTGTTGTGATGTCATAGTAACGTACTTGTTGTGACGTCATAGTAACGTACTTGTTGTGATGTCATAGTAAAGTACTTGTTGTGTCGTCATAGTAACGAACTTGTTGTGTCGTCATAGTAACGAACTTGTGACGTCATAGTAATGTACTTGTTGTGTCGTCATAGTAAAGTACTTGTTGTGTCGTCATAATAAAGTACTTGTTGTGTCGTCATAGTAAAGTACTTGTTGTGACGTCATAGTAAAGTACTTGTTGTGTCGTCATAGTAAAGTACTTGTTGTGTCGTCATAGTAAAGTACTTGTTGTGACGTCATAGTAAAGTACTTGTTGTGTCGTCATAGTAAAGTACTTGTTGTGACGTCATAGTAAAGTACTTGTTGTGTCGTCACAGTAAAGTACTTGTTGTGACGTCATAGTAAAGTACTTGTTGTGATGTCATAGTAAAGTACTTGTTGTGATGTCATAGTAACGTACTTGTTGTGATGTCATAGTAAAGTACTTGTTGTGATGTCATAGTAAAGTACTTGTTGTGTCGTCATAGTAACGAACTTGTTGTGACGTCATAGTAATGTACTTGTTGTGTCGTCATAGTAAAGTACTTGTTGGTTGTCATAGTAAATTACTTGTTGTGTCGTCACAGTAAAGTACTTGTTGTGACGTCATAGAAAAGGACTTGTTGTGTCATCATAGTAAAGTACTTGTTGGTTGTCATAGTAAAGTACTTGTTGTGTCGTCATAGTAAAGGACTTGTTGTGTCGTCATAGTAAAGTACTTGTTGTGTCGTCATAGTAAAGTATTTGTTGTGTCGTCATAGTAAAGGACTTGTTGTGTCGTCATAGTAAAGTACTTGTTGTGTCGTCATAGTAAAGTACTTGTTGTGTCGTCATAGTAAAGGACTTGTTGTGTCGTCATAGTAAAGTACTTGTTGTGTCGTCATAGTAAAGGACTTGTTGTGTCGTTATAGTAAAGTACTTGTTGTGTCGTCGTAGTAACGAACTTGTTGTGACGTCATAGTAATGTACTTGTTGTGTCGTCATAGTAAAGTACTTGTTGGTTGTCATAGTAAATTACTTGCTGTGTCATCACAGTAAAGGACTTGTTGTGTCATCATAGTAAAGTACTTGTTGGTTGTCATAGTAAAGTACTTGTTGTGTCATCATAGTAAAGGACTTGCTGTGTCATCATAGTAAAGTACTTGTTGTGTCGTCATAGTAAAGGACTTGTTGTGTCGTCATAGTAAAGTACTTGTTGTGTCGTCATAGTAAAGTACTTGTTGTGTCGTCATAGTAAAGGACTTGTTGTGTCGTCATAGTAAAGTACTTGTTGTGTCGTCATAGTAAAGGACTTGTTGTGTCGTCATAGTAAAGTACTTGTTGTGTCGTCATAGTAAGGTACTTGTTGTGATGTCATAGTAAAGTACTTGTTGTGTCATCATAGTAACGAACTTGTTGTGTCGTCATAGTAATGAACTTGTGACGTCATAGTAATGTACTTGTTGTGTCGTCATAGTAAAGTACTTGTTGTGTCGTCATAGTAAAGTACTTGTTGTGTCGTCATAGTAAAGTACTTGTTGTGACGTCATAGTAAAGTACTTGTTGTGTCATCATAGTAAAGTACTTGTTGTGTCGTCATAGTAAAGTACTTGTTGTGACGTCATAGTATAGTACTTGTTGTGTCGTCATAGTAAAGTACTTGTTGTGACGTCATAGTAAAGTACTTGTTGTGTCGTCATAGTAAAGTACTTGTTGTGACGTCATAGTAAAGTACTTGTTGTGATGTCATAGTAAAGTACTTGTTGTGATGTCATAGTAACGTACTTGTTGTGATGTCATAGTAAAGTACTTGTTGTGATGTCATAGTAAAGTACTTGTTGTGTCGTCATAGTAACGAACTTGTTGTGACGTCATAGTAATGTACTTGTTGTGTCGTCATAGTAAAGTACTTGTTGGTTGTCATAGTAAATTACTTGTTGTGTCGTCACAGTAAAGTACTTGTTGTGACGTCATAGTAAAGGACTTGTTGTGTCATCATAGTAAAGTACTTGTTGGTTGTCATAGTAAAGTACTTGTTGTGTCGTCATAGTAAAGGACTTGTTGTGTCGTCATAGTAAAGTACTTGTTGTGTCGTCATAGTAAAGTACTTGTTGTGTCGTCATAGTAAAGTACTTGTTGTGTCGTCATAGTAAAGTACTTGTTGTGTCGTCATAGTAAAGTACTTGTTGTGTCGTCATAGTAAAGTACTTGTTGTGTCGTCATAGTAAATTACTTGTTGTGTCGTCACAGTAAAGTACTTGTTGTGACGTCATAGTAAAGGACTTGTTGTGTCATCATAGTAAAGTACTTGTTGTGTCGTCATAGTAAAGGACTTGTTGTGTCGTTATAGTAAAGTACTTGTTGTGTCGTCATAGTAACGAACTTGTTGTGACGTCATAGTAATGTACTTGTTGTGTCGTCATAGTAAAGTACTTGTTGGTTGTCATAGTAAATTACTTGTTGTGTCGTCACAGTAAAGTACTTGTTGTGACGTCATAGTAAAGGACTTGTTGTGTCATCATAGTAAAGTACTTGTTGTGTCGTCATAGTAAAGGACTTGTTGTGTCGTTATAGTAAAGTACTTGTTGTGTCGTCATAGTAACGAACTTGTTGTGACGTCATAGTAATGTACTTGTTGTGTCGTCATAGTAAAGTACTTGTTGGTTGTCATAGTAAATTACTTGTTGTGTCATCACAGTAAAGGACTTGTTGTGTCATCATAGTAAAGTACTTGTTGGTTGTCATAGTAAAGTACTTGTTGTGTCGTCATAGTAAAGGACTTGTTGTGTCATCATAGTAAAGTACTTGTTGTGTCGTCATAGTAAAGGACTTGTTGTGTTGTCATAGTAAAGTACTTGTTGTGTCGTCATAGTAAAGTACTTGTTGTGTCGTCATAGTAAAGGACTTGTTGTGTCGTCATAGTAAAGTACTTGTGGTGTCGTCATAGTAAAGTACTTATTGTGTCGTCATAGTAAAGGACTTGTTGTGTCATCATAGTAAAGTACTTGTTGTGTCGTCATAGTAAAGGACTTGTTGTGTCGTCATAGTAAAGTACTTGTTGTGTCGTCATAGTAAAGTACTTGTTGTGATGTCATAGTAAAGTACTTGTTGTGTCGTCATAGTAACGAACTTGTTGTGTCGTCATAGTAACGAACTTGTGACGTCATAGTAATGTACTTGTTGTGTCGTCATAGTAAAGTACTTGTTGTGTCGTCATAGTAAAGTACCTGTTGTGTCGTCATAGTAAAGTACTTTTTGTGACGTCATAGTAAAGTACTTGTTGTGTCGTCATAGTAAAGTACTTGTTGTGTCGTCATAGTAAAGTACTTGTTGTGACGTCATAGTAAAGTACTTGTTGTGTCATCATAGTAAAGTACTTGTTGTGACGTCATAGTAAAGTACTTGTTGTGTCGTCACAGTAAAGTACTTGTTGTGACGTCATAGTAAAGTACTTGTTGTGATGTCATAGTAAAGTACTTGTTGTGATGTCATAGTAACGTACTTGTTGTGATGTCATAGTAAAGTACTTGTTGTGATGTCATAGTAAAGTACTTGTTGTGTCGTCATAGTAACGAACTTGTTGTGACGTCATAGTAATGTACTTGTTGTGTCGTCATAGTAAAGTACTTGTTGGTTGTCATAGTAAATTACTTGTTGTGTCGTCACAGTAAAGTACTTGTTGTGACGTCATAGAAAAGGACTTGTTGTGTCATCATAGTAAAGTACTTGTTGGTTGTCATAGTAAAGTACTTGTTGTGTCGTCATAGTAAAGGACTTGTTGTGTCGTCATAGTAAAGTACTTGTTGTGTCGTCATAGTAAAGTACTTGTTGTGTCGTCATAGTAAAGGACTTGTTGTGTCGTCATAGTAAAGTACTTGTTGTGTCGTCATAGTAAAGTACTTGTTGTGTCGTCATAGTAAAGGACTTGTTGTGTCGTCATAGTAAAGTACTTGTTGTGTCGTCATAGTAAAGGACTTGTTGTGTCGTTATAGTAAAGTACTTGTTGTGTCGTCATAGTAACGAACTTGTTGTGACGTCATAGTAATGTACTTGTTGTGTCGTCATAGTAAAGTACTTGTTGGTTGTCATAGTAAATTACTTGTTGTGTCGTCACAGTAAAGGACTTGTTGTGTCATCATAGTAAAGTACTTGTTGGTTGTCATAGTAAAGTACTTGTTGTGTCATCATAGTAAAGGACTTGCTGTGTCATCATAGTAAAGTACTTGTTGTGTCGTCATAGTAAAGTACTTGTTGTGTCGTCATAGTAAAGTACTTGTTGTGTCGTCATAGTAAAGGACTTGTTGTGTCGTCATAGTAAAGTACTTGTTGTGTCGTCATAGTAAAGGACTTGTTGTGTCGTCATAGTAAAGTACTTGTTGTGTCGTCATAGTAAAGTACTTGTTGTGATGTCATAGTAAAGTACTTGTTGTGTCATCATAGTAACGAACTTGTTGTGTCGTCATAGTAATGAACTTGTGACGTCATAGTAATGTACTTGTTGTGTCGTCATAGTAAAGTACTTGTTGTGTCGTCATAGTAAAGTACTTGTTGTGTCGTCATAGTAAAGTACTTGTTGTGACGTCATAGTAAAGTACTTGTTGTGTCATCATAGTAAAGTACTTGTTGTGTCGTCATAGTAAAGTACTTGTTGTGACGTCATAGTATAGTACTTGTTGTGTCGTCATAGTAAAGTACTTGTTGTGACGTCATAGTAAAGTACTTGTTGTGTCGTCATAGTAAAGTACTTGTTGTGACGTCATAGTAAAGTACTTGTTGTGATGTCATAGTAAAGTACTTGTTGTGATGTCATAGTAACGTACTTGTTGTGATGTCATAGTAAAGTACTTGTTGTGATGTCATAGTAAAGTACTTGTTGTGTCGTCATAGTAACGAACTTGTTGTGACGTCATAGTAATGTACTTGTTGTGTCGTCATAGTAAAGTACTTGTTGGTTGTCATAGTAAATTACTTGTTGTGTCGTCACAGTAAAGTACTTGTTGTGACGTCATAGTAAAGGACTTGTTGTGTCATCATAGTAAAGTACTTGTTGGTTGTCATAGTAAAGTACTTGTTGTGTCGTCATAGTAAAGGACTTGTTGTGTCGTCATAGTAAAGTACTTGTTGTGTCGTCATAGTAAAGTACTTGTTGTGTCGTCATAGTAAAGTACTTGTTGTGTCGTCATAGTAAAGTACTTGTTGTGTCGTCATAGTAAAGTACTTGTTGTGTCGTCATAGTAAAGTACTTGTTGTGTCGTCATAGTAAAGTACTTGTTGTGTCGTCATAGTAAAGTACTTGTTGTGTCGTCATAGTAAAGTACTTGTTGGTCGTCATAGTTTACTTGTTGTGTCGTCACAGTAAAGTACTTGTTGTGACGTCATAGTAAAGGACTTGTTGTGTCATCATAGTAAAGTACTTGTTGTGTCGTCATAGTAAAGGACTTGTTGTGTCGTTATAGTAAAGTACTTGTTGTGTCGTCATAGTAACGAACTTGTTGTGACGTCATAGTAATGTACTTGTTGTGTCGTCATAGTAAAGTACTTGTTGGTTGTCATAGTAAATTACTTGTTGTGTCGTCACAGTAAAGTACTTGTTGTGACGTCATAGTAAAGGACTTGTTGTGTCATCATAGTAAAGTACTTGTTGTGTCGTCATAGTAAAGGACTTGTTGTGTCGTTATAGTAAAGTACTTGTTGTGTCGTCATAGTAACGAACTTGTTGTGACGTCATAGTAATGTACTTGTTGTGTCGTCATAGTAAAGTACTTGTTGGTTGTCATAGTAAATTACTTGTTGTGTCATCACAGTAAAGGACTTGTTGTGTCATCATAGTAAAGTACTTGTTGGTTGTCATAGTAAAGTACTTGTTGTGTCGTCATAGTAAAGGACTTGTTGTGTCATCATAGTAAAGTACTTGTTGTGTCGTCATAGTAAAGGACTTGTTGTGTTGTCATAGTAAAGTACTTGTTGTGTCGTCATAGTAAAGTACTTGTTGTGTCGTCATAGTAAAGGACCTTGTTGTGTCGTCATAGTAAAGTACTTGTGGTGTCGTCATAGTAAAGTACTTGTTGTGTCGTCATAGTAAAGGACTTGTTGTGTCATCATAGTAAAGTACTTGTTGTGTCATCATAGTAAAGGACTTGTTGTGTCGTCATAGTAAAGTACTTGTTGTGTCGTCATAGTAAAGTACTTGTTGTGATGTCATAGTAAAGTACTTGTTGTGTCGTCATAGTAACGAACTTGTTGTGTCGTCATAGTAACGAACTTGTGACGTCATAGTAATGTACTTGTTGTGTCGTCATAGTAAAGTTTTTGTTGTGTCGTCATAGTAAAGTACCTGTTGTGTCGTCATAGTAAAGTACTTTTTGTGACGTCATAGTAAAGTACTTGTTGTGTCGTCATAGTAAAGTACTTGTTGTGTCATCATAGTAAAGTACTTGTTGTGACGTCATAGTAAAGTACTTGTTGTGTCATCATAGTAAAGTACTTGTGACGTCATAGTAAAGTACTTGTTGTGTCGTCATAGTAAAGTACTTGTTGTGACGTCATAGTAAAGTACTTGTTGTGATGTCATAGTAAAGTACTTGTTGTGTTGTCATAGTAACGTACTTGTTGTGATGTCATAGTAAAGTACTTGTTGTGATGTCATAGTAAAGTACTTGTTGTGTCGTCATAGTAACGAACTTGTTGTGATGTCATAGTAATGTACTTGTTGTGTCGTCATAGTAAAGTACTTGTTGGTTGTCATAGTAAATTACTTGTTGTATCGTCACAGTAAAGTACTTGTTGTGACGTCATAGTAAAGGACTTGTTGTGTCATCATAGTAAAGTACTTGTTGGTTGTCATAGTAAAGTACTTGTTGTGTCGTCATAGTAAAGGACTTGTTGTGTCGTCATAGTAAAGTACTTGTTGTGTCGTCATAGTAAAGTACTTGTTGTGTCGTCATAGTAAAGGACTTGTTGTGTCGTCATAGTAAAGTACTTGTTGTGTCGTCATAGTAAAGTACTTGTTGTGTCGTCATAGTAAAGTACTTGTTGTGTCGTCATAGTAAAGGACTTGTTGTGTCGTCATAGTAAAGTACTTGTTGTGTCGTCATAGTAAAGGACTTGTTGTGTCGTCATAGTAAAGTACTTGTTGTGTCGTCATAGTAAAGTACTTGTTGTGTCGTCATAGTAAAGTACTTGTTGTGTCGTCATAGTAAAGGACTTGTTGTGTCGTCATAGTAAAGTACTTGTTGTGTCGTCATAGTAAAGGACTTGTTGTGTCGTTATAGTAATGTACTTGTTGTGTCGTCATAGTAAACGACTTGTTGTGTCGTCATAGTAAAGGACTTGTTGTGACGTCATAGTAATGTACTTGTTGTGTCGTCATAGTAAAGTACTTGTTGGTTGTCATAGTCCATTACTTGTTGTGTCGTCACAGTAAAGGACTTGTTGTGTCATCATAGTAAAGTACTTGTTGGTTGTCATAGTAAAGTACTTGTTGTGTCGTCATAGTAAAGGACTTGTTGTGACGTCATAGTAAAGTACTTGTTGTGTCGTCATAGTAAAGGACTTGTTGTGTCATCATAGTAAAGTACTTGTTGTGTCGTCATAGTAAAGTACTTGTTGTGTCGTCATAGTAAAGGACTTGTTGTGTCGTCATAGTAAAGTACTTGTTGTGTCGTCATAGTAAAGTACTTGTTGTGTCGTCATAGTAAAGTACTTGTTGTGACGTCATAGTAAAGTACTTGTTGTGTCATCATAGTAAAGTACTTGTTGTGACGTCATAGTAAAGTACTTGTTGTGTCGTCATAGTAAAGTACTTGTTGTGACGTCATAGTAAAGTACTTGTTGTGATGTCATAGTAAAGTACTTGTTGTGTTGTCATAGTAACGTACTTGTTGTGATGTCATAGTAAAGTACTTGTTGTGATGTCATAGTAAAGTACTTGTTGTGTCGTCATAGTAACGAACTTGTTATGACGTCATAGTAATGTACTTGTTGTGTCGTCATAGTAAAGTACTTGTTGGTTGTCATAGTAAATTACTTGTTGTGTCGTCACAGTAAAGTACTTGTTGTGACGTCATAGTAAAGGACTTGTTGTGTCATCATAGTAAAGTACTTGTTGGTTGTCATAGTAAAGTACTTGTTGTGTCGTCATAGTAAAGGACTTGTTGTGTCGTCATAGTAAAGTACTTGTTGTGTCGTCATAGTAAAGTACTTGTTGTGTCGTCATAGTAAAGGACTTGTTGTGTCGTCATAGTAAAGTACTTGTTGTGTCGTCATAGTAAAGTACTTGTTGTGTCGTCATAGTAAAGTACTTGTTGTGTCGTCATAGTAAAGTACTTGTTGTGTCGTCATAGTAAAGGACTTGTTGTGTCGTCATAGTAAAGGACTTGTTGTGTCGTCATAGTAAAGTACTTGTTGTGTCGTCATAGTAAAGGACTTGTTGTGTCGTCATAGTAAAGGACTTGTTGTGTCGTCATAGTAACAAACTTGTTGTGTCGTCATAGTAAAGTACTTGTTGTGTCGTCATAGTAAAGGACTTGTTGTGTCGTCATAGTAAAGTACTTGTTGTACTACTAACCTACCATAAGCCAGTCACACTGGGCAGTATTATAGGCACCAGCGGGTAAATAGGAAGTACTACTAACCTACCATAAGCCAGTCACACTGGGCAGTATTATAGGCACCAGTGGGTAAATAGGAAGTACTACTAACCTACCATAAGCCAGTCACACTGGGCAGTATTATAGGCACCAGCGGGTAAATAGGAAGTACTACTAACCTACCATAAGCCAGTCACACTGGGCAGTATTATAGGCACCAGTGGGTAAATAGGAAGTACTACTAACCTACCATAAGCCAGTCACACTGGGCAGTATTATAGGCACCAGCGGGTAAATAGGAAGTACTACTAACCTACCATAAGCCAGTCACACTGGGCAGTATTATAGGCACCAGTGGGTAAATAGGAAGTACTACTAACCTACCATAAGCCAGTCACACTGGGCAGTATTATAGGCACCAGCGGGTAAATAGGAAGTACTACTAACCTACCATAAGCCAGTCACACTGGGCAGTATTATAGGCACCAGCGGGTAAATAGGAGGTACTACTAACCTTCCATAAGCCAGCTGGATAGCTTCCTCACACGACAGCATTTAACACGGCTGTCCGATTAGCGCAGTGGTTAGCGCGCTCGCTTCTCACCAATGCAACTCAGGTTTGATCCTTTGAACAGTAAGTATGTGAGATGGTACGGTGGTCACCAGATTGGACAGTTGGGTTTTCTCCGGGTACTCCGGTTTCCTCCCACACGATTGACTACATTTAGGCTTTTATCCGTGCCAATGGGAGTGATTAATATAATTTGTTAAAACTTGCTTCGTAATTGTTGTAAAATAAATAAAGTTTAACCCTTTCAACACCACATACCTCTAAATAGGCTTACAAAAAATGTAGATCCAGATGAGCCGGCTCGTGACGAGCCGTCTCATCAGGATCTGCACTTTTTGCTAGTAATATTACTATTTTTAGACAAAATTACCCATTTTGGTAAATGAACTGGTCTAAAAGTAATTTTATTATTAATTTATTGGTCTAAAAATATCATGGACCAGTCCATGTCAGTTACTTGGTGTTGAATGGGTTAAATTACACCTATGCTGGGATTCAAAGCTATCGGTAGTGAGAGGCAAGTGAATTACAGCCAATTACTGTAACAACTTGGCCATCAATGCCTTTCCCTTTCCCACACCGAAGCCCCTCTTTACACCATTACCAATACCACATACATTAAAAATGTGGCAGCCAAACCAACATTCATAATAAAGGTCAGAATCTCATGTAGTTCCAGTAATATCTATGGAGATGGGATAGATATGCTGACTGCTTATCCGCTGATTGATAGTTAACTGGCTGTTGTATGTATAAACATATACATTATGTATGTCGGTATGTTATATGTGAACTATGTCTTGCAATAACTACTGTTTAAACCAAACATATACAGTGAAACCCCTCCCAAACCCCCTCCAAACTGGAATTCCCTCAAAACCCAAAACATTTTTGGTTGCGAATTTTTTCATTCTTTGTAGTTGTATAAAATCTCTGTAAACTGGAACCCTCTTTTCCGAATAGCGAACAGAAGTTTTTAGAAATACGTGCATTTTCAACTGTAATTTACATGTAAACTGAGCAGCAACGTACTTGTCTTCAACAAATATAAAACTGGCTATTCTTTTAAATGTACAACTTTCAGCTATTTTATTTTCAGAATATTGTATCATACACTTACTGTAATATTAATCAGTTCTTTACAAACAGCAAACTATAAACATGTATCAACTTCCATCTAAACACTGCAGATAAATTGTTAATTTAGGAGAAATCTACCATCCCATGACAACCCCTCTATACCGAAAACCCCTCCAAACCGAACATGACCTCTGGTCCGGGGACCATTCAGTTTAGAGGGGTTTCACTGTAGTAATATATTAGCCTAAATCTCTATGTGAAAAACCCTCTGATAGACCTCTATATCTCCATGCATCCCTGATAGACCTCTATATCTCCATGCATCCCACAGTCATTTAGCTATCAATCAGTTGATACGAGGCCAGCATATCTACCCCACCTCCACACAATGTCAGCAAAGGCTTACAGTTTCTGAAGGACATTCATCACAGAGCATGGGTACTCTATAGTAAGTCATGTCCAGTGTCTGCAGGCGCTGGTTATCAGCAAGGTCTAGTGTGGTGTATGCCTTGCTTACGTCACGCTCCAATGGAGGATCTCCCAGCTCATTGTATATCTATAAGAATGAGAATAGGAAATTGTATATCCTTAACAATGAGAATATGAAATTGTATATCCTTAACAATGAGAATAGGAAATTGTATATCCTTAACAATGAGAATAGGAAATTGTATATCCTTAACAATGAGAATAGGAAATTGTATATCCTTAACAATGAGAATAGGAAATTGTATATCTATAAGAATTAGAATAGGAAATTGTATATCTATAAGAATTAGAATATGAAATTGTATATCTATAAGAATTAGAATATGAAATTGTATATCTATAAGAATTAGAATAGGAAATTGTATATCTATAAGAATTAGAATAGGAAATTGTATATCTATAAGAATTAGAATATGAAATTGTATATCTATAAGAATTAGAATATGAAATTGTATATCTATAAGAATTAGAATATGAAATTGTATATCTATAAGAATTAGAATAGGAAATTGTATATCTATAAGAATATGAAATTGTATATCTATAAGAATTAGAATAGGAAATTGTATATCTATAACAATGAGAATAGGAAATTGTATGTCTATAACAATTAGAATAGGAAATTGTATATCTATAACAATGAGAATAGGAAATTGTATGTCCTTAACAATGAGAATAGGAAATTGTATATCTATAACAATTAGAATAGGAAATTGTATGTCTATAACAATTAGAATAGGAAATTGTATGTCCTTAACAATGAGAATAGGAAATTGTATATCTATAACAATTAGAATAGGAAATTGTATGTCTATAACAATTAGAATAGGAAATTGTATGTCCTTAACAATGAGAATATGAAATTGTATATCTATAAGAATTAGAATAGGAAATTGTATGTCCTTAACAATGAGAATAGGAAATTGTATGTCTATAACAATTAGAATAGGAAATTGTATATCTGTGACAATGAGAATAGGAAATTGTATATCTATAACAATTAGAATAGGAAATTGTATATCTGTGACAATGAGAATAGGAAATTGTATATCTATAACAATTAGAATAGGAAATTGTATATCTGTGACAATGAGAATAGGAAATTGTATATCTATAACAATTAGAATAGGAAATTGTATATCTGTGACAATGAGAATAGGAAATTGTATATCTATAACAATTAGAATAGGAAATTGTATATCTGTGACAATGAGAATAAGAAATTGTATATCCTTAAAAATTGTATATGTATAACAATTAGATAGGAAATGAATAATGTATTTGAGGACAAGATCTCGAGCACCGTATCCCGCTGTGCAAGGTAAGCTTGTCAAGGGAAATGCACTGATATCAGGGTAATTCCTTAGACACTATAAAAAAAATAATGCGAGTGGACATTGTTTGCTTTTAGTTTAAACAATATTTTATTTCAATGAATATACATAATATAATGATCACAATAAGAAAATACATGTAGGTTTGCTTTTCATAACAGCAATAAATCGGAGCGAACAAATCTTGTTGATATCCAGGAAGTAGATCAGCAGAAATAGTGCTGCCAATTTATGTTCTTAACAAGCTTGAAAGGTACATACCTCCCATCACATACCTCCCATCACATACCTCCCATCACATACCTCCCATCACATACACTAGACCACCCACCCCCAGTTTACTACACCCCAGCACGATGTTGCAACTCAAATAGTCAAAATACTTTGTAGCATCAATGAAATAGCATTTCTAGTCAGAAACATATATTTCTGAGAAAACAAACTTGGCTTAGTACTCAATCAGTGTGTGTATGTTAGGAGAGAGCAGAAATAACGTGACGTGGAAACAGTGGAAGTCGTGATAGCACAGTGGATGCGCGTTCGCTTCAGGACCTAAAGGTTCAGAGTTCGAGCCCCGCTTGAGCCGTTACGATTGTGCCCTTACATTGTAGGCAAGGCATTTAAATTCCACGTTGGCTCTTCTCTCTCCCTCGTGGCGATGGATTCCATCAGGAATGAGGTCTCGAGAGTGATTAATTAATATAAGTTGTAAGAACTTGTTTCGCAATCGAGCTAAAATAAATTTGCATAAACTAAATAGCCTGCCTCATGGATACACAGCTTAAGAAGAGAGGGAGAGGGAGGAACACAGAATGCGGAGAACAATATTTATCTGTAAGGTAATAAATACTAAAATATGTTTGATATTTTTCTACCAAGTCTTCTAATTGCATGCATGCAGTTGCAACGTAAACTAAACCTATTTAACTCTTTCAACCCCAAGTAACTGACATGGACTGGTGCATGCTATTTTTAGACCAATAAATTAATAAGAAAATTACCTTTGGACCAGTTCATTTATCAAAATGGGTAATTTTATCTAAAAATAGTAATAATTATTACTGGCAAAAAAGTGCAGATCCTGATGAGACGGCTCGTTACGAGCCGGCTCATCTGGATCTACACTTTTCATAAGCCTATTTAGAGGCCTGTGGGGTTGAAAGGGTTAATAAGTATTTCCCCCATAAGCCATTGGGCATAAATAACACATCATGATAATCCAATGTTCTCCAAATGAGACAAAACAAAGAAGAACACGTTCCAAGAAACAGAACTATCCCCTGACACTTTGTTCAATGGAGAGACAAATACCTTAATAGTGTACATAGTTATATATCCCCTGACACTTTGTTCAATGGAGAGACAAATACCTTAATATTGTACATAGTTATATATCCCCTGACACTTTGTTCAATGGAGAGACAAATACCTTAATATTGTACATAGTTATATATCCCCTGACACTTTGTTCAATGGAGAGACAAATACCTTAATATTGTACATAGTTATATATCCCCTGACACTTTGTTCAATGGAGAGACAAATACCTTAATATTGTACATAGTTATATATCCCCTGACACTTTGTTCAATGGAGAGACAAATACCTTAATATTGTACATAGTTATATATCCCCTGACACTTTGTTCAATGGAGAGACAAATACCTTAATATTGTACATAGTTATATATCCCCTGACACTTTGTTCAATGGAGAGACAAATACCTTAATATTGTACATAGTTATATGGGAGATTGTACATAGTTTATGAGAGATTGTACATAGTTTATGGGAGATTGTACATAGTTATATGGGAGATTGTACATAGTTTATGGGAGATTGTGCATAGTTTATGGGAAATTGTACATAGTTTATGGGAGAGTGTACATAGTTTATGGGAGATTGTACATAGTTTATGGGAGAGTGTACATAGTTTATGTGAGATTGTACATAGTTAATGGGAGAGTGTACATAGTTTATGGGAGAGTGTACACAGTTATATGGGAGATTGTACATAGTTAATGGGAGAGTGTACATAGTTTATGGGAGAGTGTACACAGTTATATGGGAGATTGCACATAGTTAATGGGAGATTGTACATAGTTTATGGGAGTTTGTACATAGTTTATGGGAGATTGTACATAGTTATATGGGAGATTGTACACAGTTATATGGGAGTTTGTACACAGTTATATGGGAGTTTGTACATAGTTTATGGGAGAGTGTACATAGTTTATGGGAGATTGTGCATAGTTAATGGGAGATTGTGCATAGCTATATGGGAGATTGTACATAGTTTATGGGAGATTGTGCATAGTTATATGGGAGATTGTACATAGTTATATGGGAGAGTGTACATAGTTTATGGGAGATTGTACATAGTTAATGGGAGGTTGTGCATAGTTATATGGGAGATTGTACATAGTGTATGGGAGTTTGTACATAGTTTATGGGAGAGTGTACATAGTTTATGGGAGATTGTGCATAGTTATATGGGAGATTGTGCATAGTTATATGGGAGATTGTACATAGTTTATGGGAGTTTGTACATAGTCTATGGGAGATTGTACATAGTTTATGGGAGATTGTGCATAGTTATATGGGAGATTGTACATAGTTATATGGGAGATTGTACATAGTTTATGGGAGATTGTACATAGTTTATGGGAGATTGTACATAGTTTATGGGAGAGTGTACATAGTTTATGGGAGAGTGTACATAGTTTATGGGAGATTGTACATAGTTTATGGGAGATTGTACACAGTTATATGGGAGATTGTACATAGTTTATGGGAGACTGTACATAGTTTATGGGAGATTGTACATAGTTAATGGGAGAGTGTACATAGTTTATGGGAGAGTGTACACAGTTATATGGGAGATTGTACATAGTTAATGGGAGATTGTACATAGTTTATGGGAGTTTGTACATAGTTTATGGGAGATTGTACATAGTTATATGGGAGATTGTACACAGTTATATGGGAGATTGTACACAGTTATATGGGAGTTTGTACATAGTTTATGGGAGATTGTACATAGTTTATGGGAGATTGTACATAGTTAATGGGATATTGTGCATAGTTATATGGGAGATTGTACATAGTTTATGGGAGTTTGTACATAGTTTATGGGAGATTGTACATAGTTTATGGGAGATTGTGCATAGTTATATGGGAGATTGTACATAGTTATATGGGAGATTGTACATAGTTATATGGGAGATTGTACATAGTTTATGGGAGTTTGTACATAGTTTATGGGAGATTGTGCATAGTTATATGGGAGATTGTACATAGTTATATGGGAGATTGTACATAGTTTATGGGAGTTTGTACATAGTTTATGGGAGATTGTGCATAGTTATATGGGAGATTGTGCATAGTTAATGGGAGATTGTGCATAGTTATATGGGAGATTGTACATAGTTTATGGGAGTTTGTACATAGTTTATGGGAGATTGTACATAGTTTATGGGAGATTGTGCATAGTTATATGGGAGAGTGTGCAGTTATATGGGAGATTGTACATAGCTATATGGGAGATTGTACATAGTTTATGGGAGTTTGTACATAGTTTATGGGAGATTGTACATAGTTTATGGGAGATTGTGCATAGTTATATGGGAGATTGTACATAGTTATATGGGAGAGTGTACATAGTTTATGGGAGTCTGTACATAGTTTATGGGAGTTTGTACATAGTTTATGGGAGATAATGCTGTAATATCTAAATACAGTGTTTCACATTTGTTAATTGTTTAATATTTCTCTTGTGATTCTAGAGTTATTGAGTGGACACGAAAAGTATGTGACCTTGAACAGACATTGCTGAAACCTGTGTGTTATGCACATCATTCTCATTTTATAATTCCAAACAAATTGATTCTGGCCTGGATGGATGGACAGACAGATAGACAGGTGGATGGAGAGATTCTGTTCCTATTTCCCATTTCTGTTATGCAGTAGAGAGGATACAAAAATAAAGATGGCATTTATTGGATTGACATTCTCTGCAGACAATGATGGTAGAAAAAGATAATAAAATAATAAAATTAACATTTTTAGCTGTCAGCCTATCACTTGTAGAAATTCAAGGACTTGAAGTCTAGACTAAGTGAAGGGTTGAGAGAATATTGGTTGGACATAAGCCAGTATGAGGACACATATATCAAATTAAAGTAAAGTGTTTGTTTATAGTGTCATTTCTGACTTATGAGACACCTTTATTTATGAACATCAGTACTTTCCCCGAATCCTATGCTTGTAGGTCAGGCAACAGGCTGGTAGGCAATCGGTAACCATTATTTAACTAGCTGGTGGCTCACCAACCGGCCATATCAGAACGAACCGGCCATATCAGAACGAACCCCTGACTAGGTTCAAACCTTCGACCTCCGCTCCGTAAGCGGCTGCATTAACCACTTGACCATGGAGATTTGTTTCAAATATGATCAAATTTCATCGGTAGCGGATCAGTGGTCCAGTGGTTGAGATGCTGGACTTGTAATTCATGTCTCGCAGGTGCGATCCCCACTATACAATACTAAAATGACTCATCATAGTCTTTCGGACGAGACTTTAAATCGAGGTCTCGTGTCGGTGCTTTACACCTTTCACGTAAAAGAACCAGAGAAGATTCTGGAATGGGTCACTTTCTCTATCATTGCACTATCCTCCAAAATTACTAATATCTTCAGCAGGCATCACTCATATGGGCAACTGGTAGCGATGATAAATAAACGTAAAACACACTCAAATTTCATTCAAGATATTTGCAAGGTCGGAATTATTTAGCAATTCAAACAATGCAATAACTAAGAAGTTACTGAGGAAATTTAAAGACTATTTGGCAGAATATGCAGGCTAATACACAATACAAACAATTATTGCATAGGTTACTATGAATAGTAACAAATTTAATGGTAGAAAAGCAAAATATCTGGTCGAAGCAGGCAATATATTTCGATTTTCGGCTCTGCCGGGCCAATATCCGAGAATAATATAATAATAATAATATCACGCGCCGAGAACGAATCACGAGCACATGTCACAGGTAGCAACAACATAGTAACTACATTGTGTAAACATGGCCGCCGAAGCAGCACTAAAGTCGTTGTCTGACAGATTGTTGTCTCTTGACGGTAAAATGGCTGAGCGAAATAAGCAAATAACAGCAGAAGAAACATACGGCTATGTAGAGAAAATGAAAAACGGACACACAAAGGCTACAACTCAAACCGTTAAGGTATTCAATAAAGAAGTTATTAAACGGCTGCGGTGGGCCATTTGTGGATATTGGCGCACCTATCCGATATTGGCCCTCGGGCCAATATCTCCATAGGGTGTGCCAATATCCACAAATGGCCCACCTCCGCGGTTTAATAACCTCTAAATATAATTCAATTCCATTAAAACATTTTTCAGATATGCCTGGACAGATATTTTCCAGTAATTTACTGGCAATAACCTTGGAGTTAATAAGGATACTGGGACAATATTTGGTTGGATGCAAGTCAGAATGGTGATACAATGTACATAATTTTACCTAATATAATTAAATTCTATCGATCTATTTTTAAAATATTGGTCCAAACGGATATTTGTTTAGTAATTCAAGGGCAATAACGCTGCCATTACTGAGAGGATTAGAAAAGATGGCTGCTGCATGTTCTAAGGAATGGATATTATTTCTGTGGCTACTCCATTGTTTTCCCTTTAGTTACTTTAACCACATAAAACCATTTATAGCCATAAACGTCAATGTACCCACAAAATAACCATCCTAATTCTTCAAATCGCAAGCTAAAATAGCTAGGGTAAGATTCAATCTCCTATTAACCCATTCAATACTAAGTAACTGACATGGACTGGTGCATGATATTTTTAAACAAATAAATTAATCAGACAATTACATTTGGACCAGTTCATATGTCTAAAAATAGTAAAATTACTGGCCAACAATACAGATCCTGATGAGATAGCTTGCTATGAGCCGGCTCATCTGGATCCATGTGAGTGTTTTACGTTTATTTATCATCGCCACCGGTTGCCCATATGAGCTACGCCTCCTGAAGAGATTTGTCATTTTAGATTATTGGAGGATAGTGTAATGATACAGACAGAGACCCATTCCAGTCTCCTCTGGTTCTTGTACATGCACGGTGTACAACACCGACACGAGACTTTGGTTTAATGTCCCATCTGAAAGACTGTTAATTTTATTAGGGTCAGACAGGGGATCAAACCTGCGATCCTTGGATTACAAGTCCAGCATGTTACCACTGGACTACAGATCCGTCTGTATCTGTATCTGGATCCACACTTTTTGTAAGCCTATTTTAGAGGTCTGTAGTGTTGAAAGGGTTAACAACAGTTCTCTATATACGAGCAAGTTACTTACCTGGAATGTTTTGTATTTTCTGATTATTCTTTTCAAGTCTTCTTCTCTGTCCTGATATACATGAAGATAAAGTTCAATTCATATCTCAAACTAATTATTTCCATATTTCACTTCAACTCAAATCTTCAATTAATTGCTTAACGCTTTCTATCATAGAAGCACCTCTTGATGCCATTACCAATACGACATACATTGACAATGTAGTAGCCAAACCAATGTTCATAAACCCTTTCCCTCATAGAAGCACCTCTTGACGCCATTACCAATACGACATACATTGACAATGTAGTAGCCAAACCAATGTTCATAAACCCTTTCCCTCATAGAAGCACCTCTTGATGCCATTACCAATACAACATACATTGACAATGTAGTAGTCAAAACCAATTGTCATAATTAAGGCCAGAATCTCATGTAGTCCCAGTAATATCTATAGAGGTGGGATAGATATGGCGGCTACTTATCCACTACATGATAGCTAAATGGTTATCGTTTGTATGGAGATATAACAGTATATTAACCTAAATCTCTATGAAGGAAAGGGTTAAATATTTTGGCTTAACTCAATTTTTCAATTAATACTTCAATAAATATACCGTTCATCAAGACAACTTTACCTCTAGCTCTGTTTTGCAGAAACCTGGAAATATGATGGGTTCATCCATTTTGCTTCCATCGCGTACACTGTATGTGGCATCATCTAGCTCCACCATGAGATCATTACGTAGATTGATGACAACAACATGTGTATGCTTCACTTTCAGATTCAATAGGTGATTCACTACTTTAGACACTCCCTGAAAACAAAGAAACGGTTGATTCACAACCTTAGATCTCCATGGCAACAAAAGAATGGCAGACATTAAACACTCACTAGTAACGAAAGCATGGGGATTCATAACATTAGACACTCTTTGGTAACAAAAGAACGGGTGATTCGCAAACGTTAGACACTCACTTGTAACAAAAAACGGGTGATTCGCAAACGATAGACACTCGCTTGTAACAAAAAATGGGTGATTCGCAAATGATAGACACTCACTTGTAACAAAAAACGGGTGATTGGCAAACGATAGACACTCACTTGTAACAAAGAACGGGTGATTCGCAAACGTTAGACACTCACTTGTAACAAAGAACGGGTGATTCGCAAACATTAGACACTCCCTTGTAACAAAGAACGGGTGATTCGCAAACGATAGACACTCACTTGTAACAAAGAACGAGTGATTCGCAAATGATAGACACTCACTTGTCCAAAAAAACGGGTGATTCGCAAACGATAGACACTCACTTGTAACAAAGAACGGGTGATTTGCAAACGTTAGACACTCACTTGTAACAAAGAACGGGTGATTCGCAAACGATAGACACTCACTTGTAACAAAGAACGGGTGATTTGCAAACATTAGACACTCCCTTGTAACAAAGAATGGGTGATTCGCAAACGTTAGACACTCACTTGTAACAAAGAATGGGTGATTCGCAAACGATAGACACTCACTTGTAACAAAGAACGGGTGATTCGCAAACATTAGACACTCACTTGTAACAAAGAACGGGTGATTCGCAAACGTTAGACACTCCCAGGTAACAAAGAATGGGTGATTCACAAACGTTAGACACTCCCAGGTAACAAAGAATGGGTGATTCGCAAACATTAGACACTCCCAGGTAACAAAGAATGGGTGATTCACAAACGTTAGACACTCCCAGGTAACAAAGAATGGATGATTCACAAACGTTAGACACTCCCAGGTAACAAAGAATGGGTGATTCGCAAACATTAGACACTCCCAGGTAACAAAGAATGGGTGATTCACAAACGTTAGACACTCCCAGGTAACAAAGAATGGGTGATTCGCAAACGATAGACACTCACTTGTAACAAAGAACGGGTGATTCGCAAACGTTAGACACTCCCAGGTAACAAAGATTGGGTGATTCGCAAATGTTAGACACTCCCAGGTAACAAAGAATGGGTGATTCACAAACGTTAGACACTCCCAGGTAACAAAGAATGGATGATTCGCAAACGTTAGACACTCCCAGGTAACAAAGAATGGATGATTCACAAACGTTAGACACTCCCAGGTAACAAAGAATGGGTGATTCGCAAACGTCATACACTCACTTGTAACAAAGAATGTGTGATTCGCAAACGTCATACACTCACTTGTAACAAAGAATGGGTGATTCGCAAACGTTAGACACTCCCAGGTAACAAAGAATGTGTAATTCGCAACTTTTAAGCAGTCACTGGTAACAAAATTGAATAAAACAAAATTTTAAAAATGACCAATTTTATACATACATCACTGGTAGGCTGTGCCATGCCATATATTGGTAGATCTTTGATGTTGATTTTTCGGAAATTTGCAACGCGTACGTCCATCTGTGAGCCAAGCAAATCCAGACCAACATAGTTGTCTGACACCTGAAATTGTAAATAACACAATGTGATCAGTAAACCAATGTCCCCCCGTGTGATGATGGCTTGATGAAAGCTAGAAACTGCAACAATAATTCAGTGAAAATATGCACATGTGGGGTTAAGACTGACACGTAGAGCTGTCCATATCACCATTCACTTAGAATTAACAGTGTGTGTGTGTTTTACGTTTATTTATCGTCACTACCGGTTGCCCATATGAGCGACGCCTCCGGAAGAGATTAGTAATTTTAGATTTTTGGAGGATAGTGCAATGATACAGACAGAGACCCATTCCAGAGTCTCCTTTGGTTCTTTTAGTTGCACAGTGTACAACACCGACACGAGACCTCGGTTTAAAGTCCCATCTGAAAGACTGTTAATTTTATTAGTGTCAGAACAGGGATAACCTGCGATCCCTGGAATACCAGTCCAGCGTGTTACCACTGGACTACAGATCCGTCTGTGAGAGACATTAAGAAATAACAGGATACAATATCAAGGTTACTGGTATTTACATTAATTTTAATTTTTTTCTGGACGAATGAGAATTCATGTGATAGGAATTACTGCTATGTATTCGTATTATAGGTATTAAAATTGTCCAATTGTTTTCAGTGAACTAGTTTCAAGCTTTCACTGGTTTGCGCATAGAAATACAGACTTGAGCTGGAATCCAGAAATGGCCAGGTCAATCTATTTACGTAGCTTGAATTCTGCAACAATATTTGGTTCCCATATGATTCGCGGATGTTCCAGCAGAGATGTGGTATATACTATTATGTTGGGCAGGGTTTCATGTTATTGTCAAAATGTTTGCATTTAATTACTAAATTATGCACTTTTTATTCTATCCGAGTGTGTATTATGCAGAGTGAGTTTTCAATCGTCCTATTACATATTATGTAATAGTTTTTCTTGTTAACCCTTTCAACACCACAGACCTCTAAATAGGCTTACAAAAAGTGTAGATACAGATGAGCCGGCTCGTGACGAGCCGTCTCATCAGGATCTGCACTTTTTGCCAGTGATATGACTATTTTTAGACATAATTACCCATTTTGATAAATGAACTTGTCCAAATGTGATTTTCTGATTCATTTATTGGTTTATGAATATCATGGACCAGTCCATGTGAGTTACTTGGTGTTGAATGGGTTAAAGGTGTGACAATTTTAATTAAGTATCAAATACTAGGGCGACAAAAGGCTCATTTTCTTCAGTTCAAATACACGGGCTACATTGGAATTAACAGAGTCTGTATTTGCTGTTGTGTCGCTGCAGTTTATGTATGGTCCAATCATTCAAAAGATTCCGAGACAGCAGTCAAACACAAATATCTGGAGTTCTCAATTACCCATGATTCATCGTGGCAGTGTTCCAAGGTACCAGTTGCGAAGACACAGACGACAGCTCTTAGAGAAACATGTCACATGGTTTAGTCATTCAGAGGAGAATGATTGAGGGACGACATAGGATCGTAATTTAGCCGATTCTGAACATTATTTACTGCAGCAATTTCATGGTGATCAGGTTCTTCCACTTCATAAGCAGCACATTGTGTCCAGTCTGCCAAAATCTATCCTTGCATCCATCGTGTCCAGTCTGCCACAACCTATCCGTGCATCCATCGTGTCCAGTCTGCCACTACCTATCCTTGCATCCATCGTGTCCAGTCTGCCACAACCTATCCGTGCATCCATCGTGTCCAGTCAGCCACAACCTATCCATGCATCCATCGTGTCCAGTCTGCCACAACCTATCCGTGCATCCATCGTGTCCAGTCTGCCACAACCTATCCGTGCATCCATCGTGTCAAGTCTGCCACTATATATCCGTGCATCCATCGTGTCCAGTCTGCCACAACCTATCCTTGCATCCATCGTGTCCAGTCTGCCACAATCTATCCGTGCATCCATCGTGTCCAGTCTGCCACAATCTATCCTTGCATCCATCATGTCAAGTCTGCCACAACCTATCCATGCATCCATCGTGTCAAGTCTGCCACAATCTATCCGTGCATCCATCGTGTCCAGTCTGCCACAATCTATCCGTGCATCCATCGTGTCACGTCTGCTACAATCTATCCGTGCATCCATCGTGTCCAGTCTGCCACAATCTACCTGTGCATCCATCGTGTCAAGTCTGCCACAATCTATCCGTGCATCCATCGTGTCCAGTCTGCCACAATCTATCCTTGCATCCATCATGTCCAGTTTGCCACTACCTATCCGTGCATCTATCGTGTCCAGTCTGCCACAACCTATCCGTGCATCCATCGTGTCCAGTCTGCCACAACCTATCCGTGCATCCATCATGTCCAGTCTGCCACTACCTATCCGGGCATCCATCGTGTCCAGTCTGCCACTACCTATCCGTTCATCCATTGTGTCCAGTCTGCCACAACCTATCCGTGCATCCATCGTGTCCAGTCTGCCACAACCTATCCTTGCATCCATCATGTTCAGTCTGCCACAACCTATCCGTGCATCCATCGTGTCCAGTCTGCCACAACCTATCCGTGCATCCATCATGTCCAGTCTACCACTACCTATCCGTGCATCCATCGTGTCCAGTCTGCCACAATCTATCCTTGCATCCATCATATCCAGTCTGCCACTACCTATCCATGCATCCATCATGTCCAGTCTGCCACAATCTATCCTTGCATCCATCATGTGAAGTCTGCCACAACCTATCCTTGCATCCATCATGTCCAGTCTGCCACAATCTATCCGTGCATCCATCGTGTCCAGTCTGCCACAACCTATCCGTGCATCCATCATGTCCAGTCTGCCACTACCTATCCGTGCATCCATCGTGTCCAGTCTGCCACTACCTATCCTTGCATCCATCGTGTCCAGTCTGCCACAACCTATCCATGCATCCATCATGTCCAGTCTGCCACAATCTATCCTTGCATCCATCATGTCCAGTCTGCCACTACCTATCCATGCATCCATCATGTCCAGTCTGCCACAATCTATCCTTGCATCCATCATGTGAAGTCTGCCACAACCTATCCTTGCATCCATCATGTCCAGTCTGCCACAATCTATCCTTGCATCCATCGTGTCCAGTCTGCCACTACCTATCCATGCATCCATCGTGTCCAGTCTGCCACAATCTATCCTTGCATCCATCATGTGAAGTCTGCCACAACCTATCCTTGCATCCATCATGTCCAGTCTGCCACAATCTATCCGTGCATCCATCGTGTCCAGTCTGCCACAACCTATCCGTGCATCCATCATGTCCAGTCTGCCACTACCTATCCGTGCATCCATCGTGTCCAGTCTGCCATTACCTATCCGTGCATCCATCGTGTCCAGTCTGCCACTACCTATCCATGCATCCATCGTGTCCAGTCTGCCACTACCTATCCTTGCATCCATCGTGTCCAGTCTGCCACTACCTATCCGTGCATCCATCATGTCAAGTCTGCCACTACCTATCCGTGCATCCATCATGTCCAGTCTGCCACAACCTATCCGTGCATCCATCGTGTCCAGTCTGCCACTACCTATCTGTGCATCCATTGTGTCACGTCTGCCACAACCTATCCTTGCATCCATCATGTCCAGTCTGCCACTACCTATCCGTGCATCCATCGTGTCCAGTCTGCCACTACCTATCCGTGCATCCATTGTGTCAAGTCTGCCACTACCTATCCTTGCATTCATCATGTCCAGTCTGCCACAATCTATCCGTGCATCCATCGTGTCAAGTCTGCCACTACCTATCCTTGCATCCATCATGTGAAGTCTGCCACAACCTATCCGTGCATCCATCGTGTCCAGTCTGCCACAACCTATCCATGCATCCATCGTGTCAAGTATGCCACTACCTATCCTTGCATCCATCATGTGAAGTCGGCCACAACCTATCCGTGCATCCATCGTGTCCAGTCTGCCACAATCTATCCGTGCATCCATCGTGTCCAGTCTGCCACAACTTATCCATGCATCCATTGTGTCACGTCTACCACAACCTATCCGTGCATCCATTGTGTCACGTCTGCCACTACCTATCCGTGCATCCATTGTGTCACGTCTGCCACAATCTTTCCGTGCATCCATCGTGTCAAGTCTGCCACTACCTATCTGTGCATCCATCGTGTCAAGTCTGCCACTACTTATCCGTGCATCCATATGTTCTAATACATATTATAAGTAAATTTATTGAAAATTGCCACAAAAGAAGAAGAAAAATTTAGGACAAGTTTTAAATGTTTTTTACAAAAAAAAAATCGCAATTTTGCAATGTCGCTTTGCCAAACGGCCTTCGGAAACTCTTATAAAATGGTGATTTAGATGTTTTGTATTATGACCAATGAGAAAAGTTAGACTTCAAAAGGAGATCAATCGAGATTGTACACCACTAATTTTTACGAGATCAATCGAGATTATACACCATTAATTTTTTCGAGATTATACACCATTAATTTTTTCGAGATTATACACCATTAATTTTTTCGAGATTATACACCATTAATTTTTTCGAGATTATACACCATTAATTTTTTCGAGATTATACACCATTAATTTTTTCGAGATTATACACCACTAATTTTTTCTTCCGGTTTTGATGATATAAGATTAAATAAATTCACTTGTAAACATTACTAATAAAAATTAGATTCCATTCAAATCAAGCTTTGCTTGTCACTAATCATGCCTTCCAGGTTTCATTAAGTCTTATATAACAACATCACAAATCGTCATCCAGGCACATGCAAATCATTTGCACGACTACCGGTAGGTAGGCTTGGTAATTGTAGAACTAGTCCGAAAAAAAACGTTGAGGTTAGACACCACTATTGAAAACTCAATAGGCCAGACAGCACTATTGAACTATCCATAGGCCGTGATACCACTATTAGTTTAAACATATTTTATTTCCCAATATAATACATATTGAACAATCACACATAATCAGAATACAGAAACAGGATTAGAATGGAAGACATAGTCTTATATAATTCTTCTCCTCAATTGCATTCTTCTCCTCCCATAGGTTAGGCACTACTATTGAAAACTCCATAGGCCAGATACCACTATTGAAATCTCCATAGGCCAGATATTACTATTGAAATCTCCATCGCCCAGACACCACTATTGAAACCTCCATAGGCCAGACACCACTATTGAAAACTCCATAGGTTAGATAATATATTGAAAACTCCATAGGCCAGACACCACTATTGAACTCCAGGGGGCCAGGCACCACTAGTGAAAACTCCATAGGCCTCAATTATAACATACAGTACCAAAATCAAAATTAGTTTGCCACAAAATACTGCAACAGGCTTACATTTGAAACACTTGAATTGGCACAATGCAATACTATTGATCAATTGGTTTTGTTTTTGTTTTCTCACTAAAGACACCTCAACCTTACTCTGAAGGTCATTTGCAAATGAATGTTTCACTAAAACTTACATTTATAAAATGCTGTTTATTTTTTTACCAAATATTTTGTACAAATTCTAAAATATTCAAAAATACAGCTGAAGTATTGTCTTTTAACGTTTTGAAGCCACCTTCATTATTGTTGACCGTATATGCTCAACCAATCAGCTTAGGTCTCATTCTATCTTAAGGGATTCTCTATAACACATTCCGCTTGTCTCTGACCATAAACACTTGGGTGTCTTCTTATCCAGTGATGGATCTTGGCATACTCATATTGATCAAATCAGCAAAAAGGCTTGGACACGTATCAATGTTATGAGAAAATTAAAATTCACACTCGATCGTAGAGCATTGGAAGTTATCTACATTTCCTTCATTCGACCATTACTAGAATACTCTGACGTAATTTAGGATAATTGTGCAATGTATGAAAAAGAGGAACTAGATAAAATACAGCATGAAGCTGCTAGAATTGTAACAGGTGCTACAAAACTTATTTCTATTCATGCCCTTCAAAAAAGAAGTAGGTTGGGAAACACTTTCTGACAGAAGACGAAAACACAAACTTGTCCTACTATATAAAATGAAAAATAATCTTGTCCCGTCTTATATTTCATCTCTTGTTCCACAAGATGTTGGCCAATTCGCTCGTATAACCTTAGAAATTCTGATAATCTGTTAACTATTCCAGCTAGAACTACCCTATATTCAAATTCCTTCCTTCCATCGGTACTTCGTGAATGGAACAGCTTACCTAACGAGGCTAGAACTATTCAGTCACTGGATTCTTTCAAGGCGTTTCTTAACACTAACAAAAGTAAAATTGGAAAACTATTTTACTGTGGGAAAAGAAGATCCCAGGTTCTACATACACGGCTTAGAACGAAATGTAGTTCCCTAAACCATCACCTATTTCTAAAGAACATTGTAGAATCACCATTATGCAGATGTGGTGGCATAGAAGATAACTTCCACTTCTTCTTTCAATGCCATTTCTATGATCAACTACGTATAACACTCTTCAATAAGCTGTCCACAATTTGTAATGTCAACTTAAACACACTACTCCTCGGTGACATTAATAAGGATATTGCAACCAACACCATAATTGTCCTTACTGTATACGAATACATTATTGGCAGTGAAAGGTTCTGAGATGGATGACTTCTAAAAGGTTCATATGGCGGATTCCAATCTGAATGCTGTCGTTATTGACACAACAACTGACCCTATTCAACCACTTTTCTCTATACTAATCTCTTTTTCTTCAAGTTCTCCAATGTGATAGTTCATGTTCTTGAACTTTCTTCATATATTCCTTTAAATATTAACCATTTTCTTTTTTACATCCAAAACTATTGACTCACTAATACATTACGTTCTGAAATTCTTTAGCAAATACATAGAATAGATTTCACGTATTTTCATTGTTATATTATATATTATTTTCCTGCCTATTGTATATCAATCAATTGATAGGGAGAAGAACTATATAAGTTTTCTTTCGTTCTAATCCCTTTCAGTCTACTGCTGTTAAATTATATGTAAAATGTTCATTTCTTGATTACATATACACATACTGAAATAAATAATGTTTAAACTATAACATTTTGAACCAATCTGACGCCACTATTTCAGTAACAGCATCTGACCGTGATCCTTAAAATGTTCAAAGGGCCATAACATTGTCTAAGACCAATGACCAATGAGTGTTATACAACAAAGACTCTACAGCAACGAACAATTGTGTTTAATGCCAATAAACTCTGAAACTGAAACTACAACAAGGATTAATGATGCCAATTCCTTCAGAGGTTTATTGATATACAGACACAGGCAGAGAACTGCTATACAAACATGATCTAATAAACATACAGACAACCAGACAGTAAGCACAATTTACAACCTTCTAACGAGAACATGGTTAATATCACACACCATGCAATGTTGTCCAGAGTCCAGCTGACTATATGTTGTCGAGTACATAGGCAGGAACATGGTACATCTCAGGTGGTTTAGCTCAGGATGGCGGTTCATCCATTTTGTGAAACCAACCATGAAATGGTTCTCAAACTGAAAATATATTTAGTTTAATGAGATTATATTGCAGTCATCATAATATAACATACCTAACACAAGTACATACTTAACCTGTTCAACACCAAGTAACCGACATGGACTGGTGCATGATATATTTAGACCAATAAACTAACAAGAAAATTACATTTGGACCAGTTCATTTATCAAAATGGGTGATTTTGTCTAAAAATAGTCATATTACTGGCAAAAAGTGCAGATGCTGATGAGACGGCTCGTCGCAAGCACTTTTGTAAGCCTATAGAGGTATGTAGTGTTGAAAGGGTTAAAGCATGACAATTCAATAGGGGGTGTCCTAGGATAGAGGTACGAGACCTTTGGTGGATTATGGATAAAATTTCAAGTTCCTGTGATAATAGTCTACGCACAATAGTTTCATCAAAATACACTATTCCTACTGTATACATGTATTTGCAAGTAGTGTTCCAATCTTTACCATGTATGTACAGTCAAACCTGTCTTAAGCAACCAGCCAAGGGAATCACAGAAAGTGGCTGCTTAACACAGGTGGCTGCTTAATAGAGGTCAAATGTATAATAAAACAACACCTTGGGAATATGTAAACAGGCTGCTTAATACAGGTTGGCAGCTTAATAGAGGTGATCACTAACACAGGTTTGACTGTATACTATTTCACCCTGTACTAGCAGTATATAAAATAGGCACTACCTATCAACAGGGAGGGGGAGCTAATATAGGGGTTAAGTCAAAAGCAATTACTGAAATATAGAAGGAATATGACTACATCCCCGCGATACCCGCGAGAGGTTTGAAATCTAAGGAAGATTCTATCATTTCCTCTTTCTTCTGAGTCAACTCAATTTCAACCTTCTAAATTAGCTACTGTTTGTACTTGTTTCACCGTAATAATCTCTTTATCTTATTTATATTCTAATTTACAGTTCATGATTAAAGCAGCATTACATCGTAATAAAGGATGTTTTGGGTAAAATATAAATACTAATGTGTGTGTGTTTACAAAAATCGAAATAGTCACGCAGAAACGATAAAATTCCAATAAATTTAAACCGTCGTATACGCGAATTTGTTTATCAACACACGAAATGTAAACACGCACAGCGCGCATGCGTGAAACAACAGAGGATGTAGAAAACAACGTATATATTTTGAACATGAAAGACTATCTATCTATCTTCCTCTAATGTCGAACCCCCTCGCGGGGATGTAGAAATGTCCCTAAAAGACTTAGCTAACTGAGGTATGATTCAACATCTCAAGTAATTTAATTAAAAAAGACAACGTGGGACAAATGGGGACGATGCATTCCGAATGTAAACAAGTGCGTGACCGATCGACTCGGAAAGTCCTATTTTCGGTTTCGTGTTTGTTTTATCGCAAAAAAACACTGTTTACCAAATGAACATACGAGTATACAAAGTATAATGTTAGAATGTGTAGCAACATACGTAAAAATTGAATTTTTCAAATATATTTTATTTCATACGATGTAATGCTGCTTTAAAACGTTTACCTACCACTATTTCAAATTTAAATTAATAGTTTAGAAAATAGTACAACACTGTCATATCGCAATTGCATTATGTACGACCTCTATAAGCTATAATAGCTTTCGGTTCTAATCCCATTTCATTCATGTATCTAAATTTTGTGTAAACTGTATAATTGTATATGCTGTATTGTTTGAAATAAACTATGTTTAAACTAAGGATGATTATATTTGTATATGCTGTATTGTTTGAAATAAACTATGTTTAAACTAAGGAAGATTATAATTGTATATGCTGTATTGTTTGAAATAAACTATGTTTAAACTAAGGATGATTATATTTGTATATGCTGTATTGTTTGAAATAAACTATGTTTAAACTAAGGAAGATTAAGAGGATAGTTGTTTGGTTCAGTTTATGATTGAACTATATTTCACTGAATGCACATTGAAAGCATTATATCACAGGTGGTACTAGCCACTTTAACTTTTTATGTTCATAAATGAAATATTATTTTATCATTCACTTAAGCACTTGTGGAAGTCGTGATAGCGCAGTGGATGCGCGTTCGCTTCAGGTGCGAAAGGTCTTATTGTGCCCTTAGGCAAGGCATTTAAATTCTCTCTCCCTCGTGGCGATGGATTCCATCAGGAATGAGGTATCGAGAGTGATTAATATAAGTTTTACGAACTTCCCGGTCTGAGGATCGAACCCGGGTTGCATTGTAATTTTTGTTGAGATTCAGGTAATTTATTTACATATTTAGCCAAGTCATGTGACCTATACAGTGATTCATTCTTGAAATTGGGTCAACAGACGATATCAAAACATTGGATTTGTTTGATTATTGTACGGTCAATGTCTATAAACAGACATTTAATATATGAAAGGTGTATGTTACAGATGGATCTGTAGTCCAGTGGTAGCACACTGGACTGGTAATCCAGGGATCGCAGGTTCGATCCCTCCGTCTGACCGTAATAAAATTAATAGTCTTTCAGATGTGACTTTAAACCGAGGTCTCGTGTCGGTGCTGTACACTGTGCACATAAAAGAACAAGAGGAGACACTGGAATGGGTCTCTGTCTGTATCATTGCACTATCCTCCAAAAATCTAAAATGACTAATCTCTTCAGGAGGCGTCGCTCATATGGACAACCGGTAGCGCCGATAAATAAACGTAAAACACACAAAGATGAATGTGAGGCTAGTTTCTATCTTCTAATTTAGTAATGTACTCCTTTCAGTATCGGTCCCTTACAAACATTTTTTTAATTTCCACTGACCAGCGTTTTAAGATAGTGGTTACAGGTGGGTAAACATTTGATGACGTACCAACATTTATATGGCTTGTGTGAACAAAATGGCGTCCCAATAACATTTTACCTCACGAATTTGGGCTTATCAAGAACACGAGAAGCCACTATACATGAAATAACTTGGCATTTTTATATTCAAATGACCAAATCCTGGTATTATAAATATTCAAATTTGGTTGACAAATCTTTGATCAACCGACCTTGTTATAATTCTATACCGGAACAATATTTATCAGAATTCCATGAACACGCAAAGATGGATTGATGATAGACGCATATTAATGATGAGGATAACGTAATGCAAGACAATCAGCCACTTATATGGCCTGAAAATACTGTCTCCAGCGTACAATGAAACTGACAGAGTGAGAGGAACTTATTTCTTTAATAACATTCCAGGGAAGATTGTGTCTGTAAAACAAGTGATACAAACGGCTGCATGAGTCTGAGTAAACATTCCAAGCAATATGAGCAGCTTACCAATACCCAGTATCAGAGGTGCATGGGTAAAGTAATAGTGTGTATATCACTGACTGGTTGATATTAAACTAAACATTTATACAAGGAACTCTGGTTAATATTAGCTGTATTGAATTTGTAAATCAATAAGTACCTGATATCTAGGCTAACAATTATTACGCTGTACTGTGTTACCTTGCCAGTAATAGATTCTGAGATACTTTATCCAGCTTCATATTTCCAGGTATCAGGTACACCTATTGCATGCATTCATTCTATCATAGATAGACACAGACCGTTGAGGATTCCAAGTAATTAAAACAAAAATGTTTGTTACTTTACTCAACCTAGTAGATTCCAAAGATCTGTAGAATACTGTCAATACTCGACTATAAGGGGATCTCGCCTATAAAATGACCCCCCCCCACTTTGGTGGCTCTGAAATCTGTGGGTATTGGCATGCACTCCATTATTAGATGGGTTTATAAAATGGACACCCAGGCCATGTATAATTTGCATCTTATAATTTCCTATCCTTTTGCCTATCTTCTCAGTCAATCTTAATTTCAACTTACTAATTTAATTACTATGTGTATTTCTATCACCTTAATAATCTCATTATATTATTGAGATTATAGTTTACAGTTCATTGTTAAAATAATTTTATACTTATCTTTATCGAATTGCAATTAATAGTTCATATACGATTAAAACGTTGTCATACTGTAATTACTCTATACATCTAAATATAGGAGAAGACCTCTATAAGCTATAGCTTTCGGTTCTAATCCTTTTTCATACATGTATGTAAATATTTGTGTAAATTGTACATTTGTATATGTTGTATCATTGTTTGAAATAAACTATGTTTAAACTATAATTTGCATGTTTGGCCATTACTAGTGTCAGAGTGCTTTCTTTCTAAAATGTAATTATATATATCATTAACCCATTTGATTCTGGATACCGTTCAAACAGTATTTGCAAAGAACATAGAGCCAGATCAGCCACCACGAAACATGTCGTCTGATCAGGTTCTATGCTGTTTGCTATTCAGATGATTTTGCTAAGACACTTGGCTATGTAGCAAACAACATAGATCCTGATCAGCACGCAGCATCACGCTGCATGCTGATCAGGATCTATGTTGTTTGCAAAAGCCTTTAAATGTATCCAGAATGAAATGGATTAACAAAGTTTAAAACAAAATTATTCTTAAAATTATTTATATATAGAACTTATAAGACGGGTAGCCAAGTTGAGGCCATAATCTAGTGGTAAAAAACTTGTCTTATAGGCGAGTATGGACATTAGTATACTGGAGATAATAACTATGCTTGTGAATATTTGAAATATTTGGTCATTAACCCTTTCAACATCACAGACCTCTAAATTGGCTTACAAAAAAGTGTAGATCCAGATGAGCCGGCTCATGACGAGCCGTCTCATCAGGATCTGCACTTTTTTCAAGTAATATAACTATTTTTAGAAAAATCATTACCCATTTTGATAAATGAACTGATCCAAATGTAATTTTGTTATTAATTTATTGGTCTAAAAATATCATGGACCAGTCCATGTCAGTTACTTGGTGTTGAATGGGTTAACTCATTTCATTCTGGATACATTTAAAGGCTTTTGCAAACAACATAGATCCACTATTACACATTTGTTATATGCTCATTTCTTCAGATTGCTAAAAGGTTAAATATTCCATGACAAGAGACAGATATTGAACGCTCATATTCCCTCTCAGAACATGTACTGTATCATATTTTATGTCCTCTATTCCATGGAAGATGGTAAGTGCTTTTGACACTGAATATTTTGACAAATACCTTCTGATTTTAATCTGTGTACACAATATCTAAAGTATCCTAGGGACATGCAGAATGCATGACACTGTTAGCTTTATGATGGTTGTATATACGGTTTAATCCTTTTATTCCCACTTGCTGTTGTCCAGTAGTACTCTTATTCCCACTTCATAGGTAAATGACCATTCCAAATTTTTGACGAATGCCCAAGTTCAAATTGAGTTTGTCCGCAACAAACGTGGTGGACAAAGTCTTGTTGTTGGTGGTTACAGGTTCATGGTATGTATATATATATATAGTTGCTGTCTGTCTGCGTGTCTGTCCGTCCGTTTGATTGTATTTGATCTTAAACACTCTTAAACACACTGCAACACAAATCCTCTTAATCCCACACCCGTTTTTACCTAATTTTATATAAGTGGGAACAATAGGACTACACCATATATACTCACCTCTCTAAACAGATACAGCACATTGTAAATATGCTCCTGCATCAACTGTTTTCACATTGTCTAGCAGCAATGTCGGTTTTGATGATGCACAAGATGGAATGGTTGTTTTATGTTTCTTTTCCATTTAGATGTTAAAGCATAGATAGGCCATACTAGGGCACGTAATTCAAATGTTAGAGGCCCTACTGATGGAATATATAACAAAATGTTACAAACAGAGGCCCTACTGATGGAATATATAACAAAATGTTACAAACAGAAGCCAGCTACTGATGGAATATATAACAAAATGTTACAAACAGAGGCCCTACTGATGGAATATACAACAAAATGGCCCTACTGATGGAATATATAACAAAATGTTACAAACAGAGGCCCTACTGATGGAATATATAACAAAATGTTACAAACAGAGGCCCTACTGATGGAATATACAACAAAATGGCCCTACTGATGGAATATATAACAAAATGTTACAAACAGAGGCCCTACTGATGGAATATACAACAAAATGTTACAAACAGAGGCCCTACTGATGGAATATACAACAAAATGGCCCTACTGATGGAATATATAACAAAATGTTACAAACAGAGGCCCTACTGATGGAATATACAACAAAATGTTACAAACAGAGGCCCTACTGATGGAATATACAACAAAATGGCCCTACTGATGGAATATATAACAAAATGTTACAAACAGAGGCCCTACTGATGGAATATATAACAAAATGTTACAAACAGAGGCCCTACTGATGGAATATACAACAAAATGGCCCTACTGATGGAATATATAACAAAATGTTACAAACAGAGGCCCTACTGATGGAATATATAACAAAATGTTACAAACAGAGGCCCTACTGATGGAATATACAACAAAATGGCCCTACTGATGGAATATATAACAAAATGTTACAAACAGAGGCCCTACTGATGGAATATACAGCAAAATGTTACAAACAGAGGCCCTACTGATGGAATATACAACAAAATGTTACAACAGAGGCCCTACTGATGGAATATACAACAAAATGTTACAAACAGAGGCCCTACTGATGGAATATACAACAAAATGTTACAAACAGAGGCCCTACTGATGGAATATCCAACAAAATGTTACAAACAGAGGCCCTACTGATGGAATATACAACAAAATGTTACAAACAGAGGCCCTACTGATGGAATATACAGCAACATGTTACAAACAGAGGCCCTACTGATGGAATATACAACAAAATGTTACAAACAGAGGCCCTACTGATGGAATATACAACAAAATGTTACAAACAGAGGCCCTACTGACGGAATATACAACAAAATGTTACAAACAGAGGCCCTACTGACAGAATATACAACAAAATGTTACAAACAGAGGCCCTACTGACGGAATATACAACAAAATGTTACAAACAGAGGCCCTTACCTGATCACAGAGAGGACGTACCTGATTACAGAGAGGACTTACATGATCACAGAGAGGACTTACATGATCAATGAGGACTTACCTGATCACAAGAGGACATACCTGATCACACGAGGACTTACCTGATCACAAGAGGACTTACCTGACCACATAGAGGACTTACCTGATCACATAGAGGACTTACCTGATCACATAGAGGACTTACCTGATCACAAGAGGACTTACCTGATCACATAGAGGACTTACCTGACCACATAGAGGACTTACCTGATCACAAAGAGGACTTATCTACCACAGAGAGGACTTACCTGATCACAGAGAGGACTTACCTGATCACAGAGAGGACTTACCTGATCACAGAGAGGACTTACCTGATCACAGAGTGGACTTACCTGACCACAGGGAGGACATACCTGATCACAGATAGGACTTATCTATCACAGAGAGGACTTACCTGATCACAGAGAGGACAAACCTGATCACAGAGAGGACATACCTGATCACAGAGAGGACTTACCTGACCACAGGGAGGACATATCTGATCACAGAGAGGACTTATCTGATCATAAAGAGACTTATACTGATCACAGAGAGGACTTACCTGATCACAGAGAGGACATACCTGATCACAGAGAGGACATACCTGATCACAGAGTGGACTTACCTGACCACAGGGAGGACATATCTGATCACAGAGAGGACATACCTGATCACAGAGAGGACATACCTGATCACAGAGAGGACTTACCTGACCACAGGGAGGACATATCTGATCACAGAGAGGACTTACCTGATCACAGAGTGGACTTATCTATCACAGAGATGACTTACACAGAGAGGACTTATCTGATCACAGAGAGGACTTACCTGATCACAGAGATAAGCATTGAAGCAAATGATGAAGAAGTATCTATGGAGATAGCTGACACACATTCTGTACTGAATAATGATCTCAGTTTCGCTGTGAAACGAAAACCCCTGAAACAACGTATCAGCAAATTAATCACAGACTGTACATTGTGAGATATTTGAATGGTGATGAAACAAGGTACAGTAAAACCCATCTCATCTGGGCTTTAGAGGGGGTTCCGGATTAGAGGGTTTTTTATATTTAATATTATTTAATACACATATAACATATGAACAAAAAAAAAAACTTTTGAAAAACACGGGTGCTGACAGGATCATCCCTTGACTGACTTCCTTTCATATTTGGCACGTCGGGTTTTGTGTTGAATATACAGAAAATATTATGGCTTCCAGAATAGAGGAATGAAAATAGAAGGGACAAATTAGGGACTGGAGAAAATGTCCGGTTTGGAGGGGATTCCGGATTAGAGGGAGCCAAAATTAGAGGGGTTTTACTGTATCGGCAAAATTATCACATTTACATTGGTAGATATTTGAATGTTGATGAAACACGGTATCAGCATACTAACCACACACCCTGTACATTGGTAGATATTTGAATGTTGATGAAACACGGTATTAGCATAATAAGCACACACACTGTACATTGGTAGATATTTGAATGTTGATGAAACACGGTATCAGCATACTAACCACACACCCTGTACATTGGTAGATATTTGAATGTTGATGAAACACGGTATTAGCATAATAAGCACACACACTGTACATTGGTAGATATTTGAATGTTGATGAAACACGGTATCAGCATACTAACCACACACCCTGTACATTGGTAGATATTTGAATGTTGATGAAACACGGTATTAGCATAATAAGCACACACACTGTACATTGGTAGATATTTGAATGTTGATGAAACACGGTATCAGCATACTAACCACACACACTGCATTGGGAAATATTTTGAAAGGTTATTTATTTATTTTGTATCAAAAATGTGCATATTATTGTTAGTGTTTGTTCAAAAGTTCAGGAATGTATGAATCTTGTGTTTTTACGTTTATTTATCATCGCTACCGGTTGCCCATATGAGCGACGCCTCCTGAAGAGATTAGTTATTTTAGATTTTGGAGGATAGTGCAATGATACAGACAGAGACCCATTCCAGAATTTCTTCTGGTTCTTTTACGTGCACGGTGTAAAGCACCGACACAAGACCTTGGTTTAGCGTCCCATCTGAAAGACTGTTAATTTTATTAGGGTCAGACAGGGGGATCGTACCTGTGATCCCTGGATCCCTGTATGAATCTTGTTTACATGTCCAGTATTTATATCCATTTCTACTCCGCAAAATCATGTGATCAGCCAGCAACAGAAACATTTTTGGCTCATATAACGAAATCAGCCGAAATTCTGTTAGGAAAATCAAGACCTTTTATTTCAAATCGGGAGATCGGGATACATTAACAAATATCAGGGGAAAAAAGCCATTCCCATCAGTATAATACAAGTATTCTGCAAAGACATTTCCAACTAACGTGATTGCGGAAATGAATACATTTAATGTGCTAGAGCACTTTTTAAAGGTACATTCCATTAACCACTTTGCAGTTTCCAGTTACAGATAGTACATAGAGATCGTAGCCTTAGCAGGGTTCCCTCTGTCTCGAAAAAAACTGGAGCCAATTGGAAAATGTTGGAACCAACTAAGAGGCATATAGTTCACAGATCAATAGTTTGAAGCCATGTATTTGACAAAACATGTTGTGCCAAAAAAAAAAGTGCCAGTATTTCATTTTTGTCGCAATTGGCACCATTGATGATCGACAGCGGGAACCCTGCAACGATCGTTTATATAAAAACTGGAAGATCATAGTTGTACAGAAGGTAATATTTAACAATTCATATTGAAATCTTGCAACTTATATTAATCACTGTCGTTGACGCGGATGAAAGCGTAATGTGGTCATTCGTGTGGGAGGAAACCGGAGTACCCGGAAAAATCCACCTGTCCGATCTGGCGACCACCGTACAATCTCACATACTTCCCGGTCCGAGGATGTTTGAAAGTGTTTCTAAAATATGGATGAAACACAAACTACGATGGATGGATAGATGGCAGCAATTCATTCAAGTACTCTTTGTTTTGGGGAAGTAATTCATTCAAGTACTCTTTGTTTTGGGGAAGCAATTCATTCACATACTCTTTGTTTTGGGGAAGTAATTCATTCAAGTACTCTTTGTTTTGGGCAATTAATTCATTCAAGTACTCTTTGTTTTGGGGAAGTAATTCATTCAAGTACTCTTTGTTTTGGGGAAATAATTCATTCAAGTACTCTTTGTTTTGGGGAAGTAATTCATTCAAGTACTCTTTGTTTTGGGGAAATAATTCATTCAAGTACTCTTTGTTTTGGGGAAGTAATTCATTCAAGTACTCTTTGTTATGGGGAAGTAATTCATTCAAGTACTCTTTGTTTTGGGGAAGTTATTCATTCAAGTACTCTTTGTTTTGGGGAAATAATTCATTCAAGTACTCTTTGTTTTGGGGAAGCAATTCATTCAAGTACTCTTTGTTTTGGGGAAGTAATTCATTCAAGTACTCTTTGTTTTGGGGAAGTAATTCATTCAAGTACTCTTTGTTTTGGGGAAGTTATTCATTCAAGTACTCTTTGTTTTGGGGAAATAATTCATTCAAGTACTCTTTGTTTTGGGGAAGTTATTCATTCAAGTACTCTTTGTTTTGGGGAAGCAATTCATTCAAGTACTCTTTGTTTTGGGGAAGTAATTCATTCAAGTACTCTTTGTTTTGGGGAAGTAATTCATTCAAGTACTCTTTGTTTTGGGGAAGTAATTCATTCAAGTACTCTTTGTTTTGGGGAAGTAATTCATTCAAGTACTCTTTTTTGGGGAAGTAATTCATCAATACTCTTTGTTTTGGGGAAGTAATTCATTCAAGTACTCTTTGTTTTGGGGAAATAATTCATTCAAGTACTCTTTGTTTTGGGGAAGCAATTCATTCAAGTACTCTTTGTTTTGGGGAAGTAATTCATTCAAGTACTCTTTGTTTTGGGGAAGTAATTCATTCAAGTACTCTTTGTTTTGGGGAAGTAATTCATTCAAGTACTCTTTGTTTTGGGCAATTAATTCATTCAAGTACTCTTTGTTTTGGGGAAGTAATTCATTCAAGTACTCTTTGTTTTGGGGAAGTAATTCATTCAAGTACTCTCTTTTTTGGGGAAGTAATTCATTCAAGTACTCTTTGTTTTGGGGAAGTAATTCATTCAAGTACTCTTTGTTTTGGGGAAATAATTCATTCAAGTACTCTTTGTTTTGGGGAAGCAATTCATTCAAGTACTCTTTGTTTTGGGGAAGTAATTCATTCAAGTACTCTTTGTTTTGGGGAAGTAATTCATTCAAGTACTCTTTGTTTTGGGGAAGTAATTCATTCAAGTACTCTTTGTTTTGGGGAAGTAATTCATTCAAGTACTCTCTTTTTTGGGGAAGTAATTCATTCAATTACTCTTTGTTTTGGGGAAGTAATTCATTCAAGTACTCTTTGTTTTGGGGAAATAATTCATTCAAGTACTCTTTGTTTTGGGGAAGCAATTCATTCAAGTACTCTTTGTTTTGGGGAAGTAATTCATTCAAGTACTCTTTGTTTTGGGGAAGTAATTCATTCAAGTACTCTTTGTTTTGGGGAAGTAATTCATTCAAGTACTCTTTGTTTTGGGGAAGTAATTCATTCAAGTACTCTTTGTTTTGGGGAAGTAATTCATTCAAGTACTCTTTGTTTTGGGGAAATAATTCATTCAAGTACTCTTTGTTTTGGGGAAGCAATTCATTCAAGTACTCTTTGTTTTGGGGAAGTAATTCATTCAAGTACTCTTTGTTTTGGGGAAGTAATTCATTCAAGTACTCTTTGTTTTGGGGAAGGAATTCATTCAAGTACTCTTTGTTTTGGGAAGGAATTCATTCAAGTACTCTTTGTTTTGGGGAAGCAATTCATTCAAGTACTCTTTGTTTTGGGGAAGTAATTCATTCAAGTACTCTCTTTTTTGGGGAAGTAATTCATTCAATTACTCTTTGTTTTGGGGAAGTAATTCGTTCAAGTACTCTTTGTTTTGGGGAAATAATTCATTCAAGTACTCTTTGTTTTGGGGAAGCAATTCATTCAAGTACTCTTTGTTTTGGGGAAGTAATTCATTCAAGTACTCTTTGTTTTGGGGAAGTAATTCATTCAAGTACTCTTTGTTTTGGGGAAGTAATTCATTCAAGTACTCTTTGTTTTGGGGAAGTAATTCATTCAAGTACTCTTTGTTTTGGGGAAGTAATTCATTCAAGTACTCTTTGTTTTGGGGAAGCAATTCATTCAAGTACTCTTTGTTTTGGGGAAGTAATTCATTCAAGTACTCTTTGTTTTGGGGAAGTAATTCATTCAAGTACTCTTTGTTTTGGGGAAGTAATTCATTCAAGTACTCTTTGTTTTGGGGAAGGAATTCATTCAAGTACTCTTTGTTTTGGGGAAGCAATTCATTCAAGTACTCTTTGTTTTGGGCAATTAATTAATTCAAGTACTCTTTGTTTTGGGGAAGCAATTCATTCAAGTACTCTTTGTTTTGGGGAAGTAATTAATTCAAGTACTCTTTGTTTTGGGGAAGCAATTCATTCAAGTACTCTTTGTTTTGGGGAAGTAATTCATTCAAGTACTCTTTGTTTTGGGGAAGCAATTCATTCAAGTACTCTTTGTTTTGGGGAAGTAATTCATTCAAGTACTCTTTGTTTTGGGGAAGTAATTCATTCAAGTACTCTTTGTTTTGGGGAAGCAATTCATTCAAGTACTCTTTGTTTTGGGGAAGCAATTCATTCAAGTACTCTTTGTTTTGGGCAATTAATTCATTCAAGTACTCTTTGTTTTGGGGAAGCAATTCATTCAAGTACTCTTTGTTTTGGGGAAGTAATTAATTCAAGTACTCTTTGTTTTGGGGAAGCAATTCATTCAAGTACTCTTTGTTTTGGGGAAGTAATTCATTCAAGTACTCTTTGTTTTGGGGAAGCAATTCATTCAAGTACTCTTTGTTTTGGGGAAGTAATTCATTCAAGTACTCTTTGTTTTGGGGAAGCAATTCATTCAAGTACTCTTTGTTTTGGGGAAGCAATTCATTCAAGTACTCTTTGTTTTGGGGAAGTAATTCATTCAAGTACTCTTTGTTTTGGGGAGGGGAATAGAACGTAAACAGTGTCAACTCACAAACAGACCATACTCACAGGCACATGTATGTCACAACAAGACATGCTTCTGGACAAACCTCTATTAGTGTCACAATAGTTTCCAACATCATCTCAACTTCTCTAATCATACCTACTAATCTCAAATCAGTTCCTGTTGTGACCACTATATAGACTCAATCAGAATCATATCATGCTGTGACCTACTATCATCTCAAATCATTTCCTGTTGTGACCACTATATAGACTCAATCAGAATCATATCATGCTGTGACCTACTATCATCTCAAATCATTTCCTGTTGTGACCACTATATAGACTCAATCAGAATCATATAATGCTGTGACCTACTATCATCTCAAATCATTTCCTGTTGTGACCACTATATAGACTCAATCAGAATCATATAATGCTGTGACCTACTATCATCTCAAATCATTTCCTGTTGTGACCACTATATAGACTCAATCAGAATCATATAATGCTGTGACCTACTATCATCTCAAATCATTTCCTGTTGTGACCACTATATAGACTCAATCAGAATCATATAATGCTGTGACCTACTATCATCTCAAATCATTTCCTGTTGTGACCACTATATAGACTCAATCAGAATCATATAATGCTGTGACCTACTATCATCTCAAATCATTTCCTGTTGTGACCACTATATAGACTCAATCAGAATCATATAATGCTGTGACCTACTATCATCTCAAATCATTTCCTGTTGTGACCACTATATAGACTCAATCAGAATCATATCATGCTGTGACTTACTATCATCTCAAATCATTTCCTGTTGTGACCACTATATAGACTCAATCAGAATCAGATATAATGCTGTGACCTACTATCATCTCAAATCATATCCTGTTGTGACCACTATATAGACTCAATCAGAATCATATAGTGCTGTGACATAGCTGTGCTACTATAGAGACAGGATTTAGCATACATACAGCATCGTGGTCAGCTTGCATCTCCATTAGTTTTCGCTTTGCAGTAATTATCTCTGTCCTCAAGTTGTGTGTGGTACCACAGTTGTCTATTGCCATATCAACCTGTAACAAACACAACACACTTATTACCTTCGGATGATATGTTTTCACTGTCTGGTCTGGTCTGTCTGTCTGTCTGTCTGCATGATTATGCAAACATTGGTTTAAATATATTTTATTTATCAAGATAAACATGACATATAACATCTGTACATATAACATCCATACAATACAACTATGGAGAAAATCTCAATAAGCTTTAAGCTTCCGATTTAATCCATTTTCGTTTTGTATACAATGTATATGTAATGTACATTATTATCGAATAAATATGTTTAAACCAATACAACTATCAAGACAAGTGGATTGAATTGAAAGCTACAGGAGCTTATGGTAATTCTCTCCACCTATGCAAACATTTACGGATGGATGTTCATGAATTTGTCTGGAAAGGTCCGCCATGGACCATGGACCAATCCATTAACTGTGGGTGATTTATTGGATCTGAATCACACCATGGTGGAGGTATGATCCCCACCGAGTAACTCCAAGTTAATATACCGGTATGTTCTGTTACACACGTGATATATAACATAATAGGATAATAAACTGTTGAAATGCTGAATAAATTGGAAGGAATGTGTAAACAACATATATCTGGATCCGCCAAGGCGTAGCACCTCATCTGTATCTATGTATCTATGTTGTTTGCAATTCAGCCAAGTGTTTTAGCTCCAGTATCCGAATAGAAGCCATCTCTGATCAGGCTCTATGCTATTTGCAAAAACGAACATACATGTTTCCAGCACATTAAGGGTTAACCCTTTCAACACCACAGACCTCTAAATAGGCTTACAAAAAGTGTAGATCCAGATGAGCCGGCTCGTGACGAGCCGTCTCATCAGGATCTGCACTTTTTGCCAGTGATATGACTATTTTTAGACATAATTACCCATTTCAGCACAGTAAGGGTTAAGATGGAATAAACCCACAGTTAACCCATTCAACACCAAGTAACTCACATGGACTGGTCCATGATATTCATAAACCAATAAATGAATCAGAAAATCACATTTGGACAAGTTCATTTATCAAAATGGGTAATTATGTCTAAAAATAGTCATATCACTGGCAAAAAGTGCAGATCCTGATGAGACGGCTCGTCATGAGCCGGCTCATCTGGATCTACACTTTTTGTAAGCCTACATAGAGGTATGTGGTATTGAAAGGGTTAAATGGCATTTGTTTTGATAACCATTGTGCTGTGGAGAGTAGTGCCCAAAAGTGATGACCTTTTGTAAGGTGTTGGACATTAGTTTAATTAAATCTATTCAATTGTGATTGTTAATGATATTCTGTTCTTCCTATGTCCTCCTAAAATTGGCTAACATGCAAATGCATGTTCAGAATGTTAACCCATGCAACACCAAGTAACTCACATGGACTGGTGCATCATATAATATTTAGACCAATAATTGAATAAGAACATTACATTTGGACCAGTTTCATTTATCAAAATGGGTAATTTTGTCTAAAAATAGTAATATTACTGGCAAAAAGTGCAGATCCTGATGAGATGCCTCGTCATGAGTCAGCTCATCTTGATCTACACTTTTTGTAAGCCTATTTAGAGGTCTGTGGTGTTGAAAGGGTTAAACACTGTGTCACCGATAAATTACTGCAGAAGAGCTTCCACACATTGTACATTAAATAAATCGGGGGGAGATTTCCAGAAGGATACACGGATCACAACATTTATTTCTTCCGGAAACCTGACCTGCTGGACACCATAATAGTCAAACAAAAGATTGACAAATGATATAAAATCAATGCGTTCTCAGGACAGTAAAACTATTTACACAATCAGTACATACTTTCTGCTCACCATACACTGACTAATTAATGATCTGTAAGTATATACAAAACTTCTGCCTAATCACCTTAATTATTTTGTCCACAATAATGGAGAAATAAAAGCACTGTAAACTAGAGGAAAGGGACAAGTATGTAATTCTCTCATCTGACAATATGAGGATGAAAATTCACAGGGGGTGATTAGAGAACAACAAACAAATTATCTACTTATTCCCATGATGGATTCCGTGAACATTCAATGCATTACAAGATAGGAAGTTTGCTTTCAATGCAAAGTTGGAGCTGCTTGGTACATAATGGTACTATAAGTTGCCTAATAACAAGCATAAAGCGAAAACCTAGATCTCTCCTCCACAACGTGCACGTCGTGACCTACCGGTAGGCACAGCTCACATCAGGAATATGGGTCAAGGACTTCGCTGACGGAAGCTGCCACATCGGAATCGCGTGACTCTATACATATACATAGTATCTTACTACTAACTTCCCTACTTGGCGAGACAGCAACACTTAGTGCTGGCGGCGGCGGATAGCTGGTTTTCCTTTAGCCGGCTCCTTCAAGGGGAGCAATCTCCTTCAAGGAAGATGGTGGGAAGCAGACTTTGTGATGGTGTGAGGACCCCAGCGAAGAAACAGGAACATTATTGCTGTTGTGAGCCGACAAAACGTGGAGGATGTGGCCCTACAAGGGACCCCTTCGAAAGATGATACAAGACTTGTCACTCTGAGAAGAACGAAGGTGCCTTTCCAGTTGTCTACATAAACAACTTAGATGACAACATAAAGTACTTAGAGAAACCAGTCACCCAAATGCCTCGGTGGAGGCGACTATAAAGAAAATTATATCGTTCGTTCGTAAAGAGAAAAAGTAAATGTCAAGAACATTAGTATAGTAGATATGGATGTACAACCAAAAATGAGATAGTGATGGCTTCTAAGGTTCTGCAATATATATAATTATATTGACTGCTTAAATGCGACGCAATAATGGACACCAACAGGGTAACATGTTGGACTGTGAATCAAGGGGTTGTGCGAGTTTGATCCACTATCCTTAGTATGCATAGTAATAAACACGGATGGGACTATAAACTGAGGTCCCATGTATATTGGTGCTATTTACCGGGTCTGGAGATGCTCCCTGCAATTGGAGAGTATTTTGATTCTTGAACGACTATTTAATCAAATCAAATTAGGACGCTGAATATTTGAATCCGTTTGATCGTGGAAACTGCAGACATCACCAACCGGTACATATATACTGTGCAGTACAGGGCTATAACACAGGTTCAACTAATCTCCATAATGCACTTAATTACGATGTGCTGCACACACTGAGATATTATATGGCATGGATGATTTGATGTGCTGCACACCGAGATATTCTGAAGAATGAATGATTTGATGTGCTGCACACCGAGATATTCTGAAGAATGGATGATTTGATGTGCTGCACACCGAGATATTCTGAAGAATGGATGATTTGATGTGCTGCACACTGAGATATTCTGAAGAATGGATGATTTGATGTGCTCTTTACGGAGATATTCTGAAGAATGGATGATTTGATGTGCTGCACACTGAGATATTCTGAAGAATGGATGATTTGATGTGCTGCACACCGAGATATTCTGAAGAATGGATGATTTGATGTGCTGCACACTGAGATATTCTGAAGAATGGATGATTTGATGTGCTCTTTACGGAGATATTCTGAAGAATGGATGATTTGATGTGCTGCACACTGAGATATTCTGAAGAATGGATGATTTGATGTGCTGCACACTGAGATATTCTGAAGAATGGATGATTTGATGTGCTGCACACCGAGATATTCTGAAGAATGGATGATTTGATGTGCTGCACACTGAGATATTCTGAAGAATGGATGATTTGATGTGTTGTACACTGAGATATTATATGGAATGGATGATTTGATGTGCTGCACATGGAGATATTCTGAAGAATGGATGATTTGATGTGCTGCACACCGAGACATTCTGAAGAATGGATGATTTGATGTGCTGCACACCGAGACATTCTGAAGAATGGATGATTTGATGTGCTGTACACTGAGATATTCTGAAGAATGGATGATTTGATGTGCTGCACATCGAGATATTCTGAAAAATGGATGATTTGATGTGCTGCACACTGAGATATTATGAAGAATGGATGATTTGATGTGCTGCACACCGAGATATTCTGAAGAATGGATGATTTGATGTGCTGCACACTGAGATATTCTGAAGAATGGATGATTTGATGTGCTGCACACCGAGATATTCTGAAGAATGGATGATTTGATGTGCTGCACACCGAGATATTCTGAAGAATGGATGATTTGATGTGCTGTACACTGAGATATTCTGAAGAATGGATGATTTGATGTGCTGTACACTGAGATATTATAAGGAATGGATGATTTGATGTGCTGCACACCGAGACATTCTGAAGAATGGATGATTTGATGTGCTGTACACTGAGATATTATAAGGAATGGATGATTTGATGTGCTGCACACCGAGATATTATAAGGAATGGATGATTTGATGTGCTGCACACCGAGACATTCTGAAGAATGGATGATTTGATGTGCTGTACACTGAGATATTATAAGGAATGGATGATTTGATGTGCTGCACACCGAGATATTATAAGGAATGGATGATTTGATGTGCTGCACACAGAGATATTCTGAAGAATGGATGATTTGATGTGTTGTACACTGAGATATTATATGGAATGGATGATTTGATGTGCTGCACACAGAGATATTCTGAAGAATGGATGATTTGATGTGTTGTACACTGAGATATTATATGGAATGGATGATTTGATGTGCTGCACACTGAGATATTCTGAAGAATGGATGATTTGATGTGCTGCACACTGAGATATTCTGAAGAATGGATGATTTGATGTGCTGCACACCGAGATATTCTGAAGAATGGATGATTTGATGTGCTGCACACTGAGATATTCTGAAGAATGGATGATTTGATGTGTTGTACACTGAGATATTATATGGAATGGATGATTTGATGTGCTGCACATGGAGATATTCTGAAGAATGGATGATTTGATGTGCTGCACACCGAGACATTCTGAAGAATGGATGATTTGATGTGCTGCACACCGAGACATTCTGAAGAATGGATGATTTGATGTGCTGTACACTGAGATATTCTGAAGAATGGATGATTTGATGTGCTGCACATCGAGATATTCTGAAAAATGGATGATTTGATGTGCTGCACACTGAGATATTCTGAAGAATGGATGATTTGATGTGCTGCACACCGAGACATTCTGAAGAATGGATGATTTGATGTGCTGTACACTGAGATATTATAAGGAATGGATGATTTGATGTGCTGCACACCGAGATATTATAAGGAATGGATGATTTGATGTGCTGCACACCGAGACATTCTGAAGAATGGATGATTTGATGTGCTGTACACTGAGATATTATAAGGAATGGATGATTTGATGTGCTGCACACCGAGATATTATAAGGAATGGATGATTTGATGTGCTGCACACCGAGACATTCTGAAGAATGGATGATTTGATGTGCTGTACACTGAGATATTATAAGGAATGGATGATTTGATGTGCTGCACACCGAGATATTATAAGGAATGGATGATTTGATGTGCTGCACACCGAGACATTCTGAAGAATGGATGATTTGATGTGCTGTACACTGAGATATTATAAGGAATGGATGATTTGATGTGCTGCACACCGAGATATTATAAGGAATGGATGATTTGATGTGCTGCACACAGAGATATTCTGAAGAATGGATGATTTGATGTGTTGTACACTGAGATATTATATGGAATGGATGATTTGATGTGCTGCACACAGAGATATTCTGAAGAATGGATGATTTGATGTGTTGTACACTGAGATATTATATGGAATGGATGATTTGATGTGCTGCACACTGAGATATTCTGAAGAATGGATGATTTGATGTGCTGCACACCGAGATATTCTGAAGAATGGATGATTTGATGTGCTGCACACCGAGATATTCTGAAGAATGGATGATTTGATGTGCTGTACACTGAGATATTATAAGGAATGGATGATTTGATGTGCTGCACACCGAGATATTATATGGAATGGATGATTTGATGTGCTGCACACGGAGATATTCTGAAGAATGGATGATTTGATGTGCTGCACACCGAGACATTCTGAAGAATGGATGATTTGATGTGCTGCACATCGAGATATTCTGAAAAATGGATGATTTGATGTGCTGCACACTGAGATATTCTGAAGAATGGATGATTTGATGTGCTGCACACTGAGATATTCTGAAGAATGGATGATTTGATGTGCTGCACACTGAGATATTCTGAAGAATGGATGATTTGATGTGCTGCACACCGAGATATTCTGAAGAATGGATGATTTGATGTGCTGCACACCGAGATATTCTGAAGAATGGATGATTTGATGTGCTGTACACTGAGATATTCTGAAGAATGGATGATTTGATGTGCTGTACACTGAGATATTCTAAGGAATGGATGATTTGATGTGCTGCACACCGAGACATTCTGAAGAATGGATGATTTGATGTGCTGTACACTGAGATATTATAAGGAATGGATGATTTGATGTGCTGCACACCGAGATATTATAAGGAATGGATGATTTGATGTGCTGCACACCGAGACATTCTGAAGAATGGATGATTTGATGTGCTGTACACTGAGATATTATAAGGAATGGATGATTTGATGTGCTGCACACCGAGATATTATAAGGAATGGATGATTTGATGTGCTGCACACAGAGATATTCTGAAGAATGGATGATTTGATGTGTTGTACACTGAGATATTATATGGAATGGATGATTTGATGTGCTGCACACAGAGATATTCTGAAGAATGGATGATTTGATGTGTTGTACACCGAGATATTATATGGAATGGATGATTTGATGTGCTGCACACGGAGATATTCTGAAGAATGGATGATTTGATGTGCTGCACATCGAGATATTCTGAAGAATGGATGATTTGATGTGCTGTACACCGAGATATTCTGAAGAATGGATGATTTGATGTGCTGTACACTGAGATATTATAAGGAATGGATGATTTGATGTGCTGCACACCGAGATATTATATGGAATGGATGATTTGATGTGCTGCACACGGAGATATTCTGAAGAATGGATGATTTGATGTGCTGCACATCGAGACATTCTGAAGAATGGATGATTTGATGTGCTGTACACTGAGATATTCTGAAGAATGGATGATTTGATGTGCTGCACATCGAGATATTCTGAAGAATGGATGATTTGATGAGCTGCACACTGAGATATTCTGAAGAATGGATGATTTGATGTGCTGTACACCGAGACATTCTGAAGAATGGATGATTTGATGTGCTGTACACCGAGACATTCTGAAGAATGGATGATTTGATGTGCTGTACACCGAGATATTCTGAAGAATGGATGATTTGATGTGCTGTACACCGAGACATTCTGAAGAATGGATGATTTGATGTGCTGTACACTGAGATATTATAAGGAATGGATGATTTGATGTGCTGCACACGGAGATATTATAAGGAATGGATGATTTGATGTGCTGCACACGGAGATATTCTGAAGAATGGATGATTTGATGTGCTGCACACGGAGATATTCTGAAGAATGGATGATTTGATGTGCTGCACACTGAGACATTCTGAAGAATGGATGATTTGATGTGCTGCACACCGAGATATTATAAGGAATGGATGATTTGATGTGTTGTACACTGAGATATTATAAGGAATGGATGATTTGATGTGCTGCACACCGAGATATTATAAGGAATGGATGATTTGATGTGCTGCACACCGAGACATTCTGAAGAATGGATAATTTGATGTGCTGCACACCGAGATATTATAAGGAATGGATGATTTGATGTGCTGCACACCAAGATATTATAAGGAATGGATGATTTGATGTTCTCAATCCTGCTCTAAGGCAGCTTATAGTCAGGGGTCATAACTCTGGTGTTACACAACTGATTAGCTTAAACAATAATTTATTCAAGAATAAGACATAACACAGGAATACCACCCATACTCGGCTATAAGACAGGTTTGTGAGCACCAGATTAAGTGGCCTCCTGTCTTATAAGGGAGTGGTAAAAAAAACGTTTTTAGAAAAGAAAGCACTCTGACACTGAAATTGTCTTCAACATGCAGTCTTGCACTGGGCAAACATGCAATTTATACATGGTCGGGTGTGCATTTTATCAACCAGTCTTATATGCGAGTGCATGCCAAATCCCACATATTTCATTAGCAAAGTAGGATGTGGGCGTCTTATATGCGAGTATGTACGGTAGTTATACCAACACAGTTAGGATTGGGAAAATAGTTACTTATTTGAATCCCTTTCTATAATGAGATTTTGCAGTCATACACATATGCAAGAATCATGAAGAACCTATTATCATCTCTTATTCAGAGGCATTAACTGGTGTTACTGAGCTGATCTGGCACATTATTGAACTCATTAACGATCTGGCAGCCATATATATTATGTTCTAATTTGGTCAAGCCTGTTCAAGAAATGCAGTCTCTACAATGGTCACAATGCAACTACTAGCAGCATATCACACAGACGGACACACAGATCTCACAGACGGACTGTGATTCACATAGACGGACACGCATATCTCACAGACAGACTGTGATTCATATAGACGGACACGCATATCTCACAGACGGACTGTGATTCACATAGACGGACACGCATATCTCAGACGGACTGTGATTCACATAGATGGACACGCATATCTCAGACGGACTGTGATTCATATAGACGGACACGCATATCTCACAGACGGACTGTGATTCACATAGACGGACACGCATATCTCACAGACGGACTGTGATTCACATAGACGGACACGCATATCTCAGACGGACTGTGATTCACATAGACGGACACGCATATCTCACAGAAGGACTATGATTCACATAGACGGACACGCATATCTCACAGACGGACTGTGATTCACACAGACAGACACACATATCTCACAGACAGACGGTGATTCACACAGATGGACATGCAGATCTAACAGACGGACGGTGATTCACACAGACGGACACACAGATCTCACAGACGGATGGAGATTCACACAGACTGACACACAGATCTAACAGACGGACAGTGATTCACACAGACTGACACGCAGATCTCACAGACTGACGGTGATTCACACAGACTGACACGCATATCTCACAGACGGACGGTGATTCACACAGACGGACGGTGATTCACACAGACTGACACGCAGATCTAACAGATGGACGGTGATTCACACAGACTGACACGCAGATCTCACAGATGGATGGTGATTAACACAGACGGACGGTGATTCACACAGACTGACACGCATATCTAACAGATGAACAGTGATTCACACAGACGGACGGTGATTCACACAGACTGACACGCAGATCTCACAGACGGACAGTGATTCACACAGACTGACACGCAGATCTAACAAATGGACAGTGATTCACACAGACTGACACACAGATCTAACAGATGGACGGTGATTCACACAGACTGACATGCAGATCTAACAGATGGACAGTGATTCACACAGACTGACACACAGATCTAACAGATGGACGGTGATTCACACAGACTGACTCGAATATCTAACAGATGGATGGTGATTCACACAGACGGACGGTGATTCACACAAACTGACACACAGATCTAACAGATGGACGGTAATTCACACAGACTGACTCGAATATCAAACAGATGGATGGTGATTCACACAGATGGACGGTGATTCACACAGACTGACACACAGATCTAACAGACGGACGGTGATTCACACAGACGGATGGTGATTCACACAGACTGACACACATATCTAACAGATGGACGGTGATTCACACAGACTGACACGCAGATCTAACAGACAGACAGTGATTCACACAGACTGACTCGAATATCTAACAGATGGATGGTGATTCACACAGACTGACTCGAATATCTAACAGATGGATGGTGATTCACACAGACTGACTCGAATATCTAACAGACGGACGGTGATTCACACAGACTGACACGCGGATCTAACAGACGGACGGTGATTCACACAGACTGACACACAGATCTAACAGACGGACAGTGATTCACACAGACTGACATGCAGATCTAACAGACGGACGGTGATTCACACTGACGGACGGTGATTCACACATACTGACACGCAGATCTAACAGACGGACGGTGATTCACACAGACTGACACGCAGATCTCACAGAAGGACAGTGATTCACACAGACTGACACGCAGATCTAACAGACAGAGGGTGATCATAATAACCCGTCTTAAGCATAGGACGAATGCGTAGGAGAGTTAGAGACAAATAAATTTAAATAAATAGTTAATTAAACAAGATGCGATGTCTCTGGTCTCCTAGTAACACGTATAAGACAATCTCATATTTCTGGCTTTTAAGGAATTTCCATCTGTGTGAATCACTAAAAGTTAGTCCCATTTGTGATCGTCATTATTCCTTTAGGACTTCATATGTATAAGCCCAATCAACATGCTTAGCTTCAAAATTCATAGCCATGAACAGTTCTCTCTTCGTTTATAATGTTAGCTTCATAGCCATGAATAGTTCTCTCTTCATTTATAATGTTAGCTTCATAGCCATGAATAGTTCTCTCTACATTTATAATGTTAGCTTCATAGCCATGAATAGTTCTCTCTTCATTTATAATGTTAGCTTCATAGCCATGAATAGTTCTCTCTTCATTTATAATGTTAGCTTCATAGCCATGAATAGTTCTCTCTTCATTTATAATGTTAGCTTCATAGCCATGAATAGTTCTCTCTTCATTTATAATGTTAGCTTCATAGCCATGAATAGTTCTCTCTTCATTTATAATGTTAGCTTCATAGCCATGAATAGTTCTCTCTTCATTTATAATGTTAGCTTCATAGCCATGAATAGTTCTCTCTTCATTTATAATGTTAGCTTCATAGCCATGAATAGTTCTCTCTTCATTTATAATGTTAGCTTCATAGCCATGAATAGTTCTCTCTTCATTTATAATGTTAGCTTCATAGCCATGAATAGTTCTCTCTTCATTTATAATGTTAGCTTCATAGCCATGAATAGTTCTCTCTTCATTTATAATGTTAGCTTCATAGCCATGAATAGTTCTCTCTTCATTTATAATGTTAGCTTCATAGCCATGAATAGTTCTCTCTTCATTTATAATGTTATCTTCATAGCCATGAATAGTTCTCTCTTCATTTATAATGTTATCTTCATAGCCATGAATAGTTCTCTCTTCATTTATAATGTATCACAATTATTTGAACAACATGCTGTGTTTCCTCTTCTTATATACAGTTAAACCTGTCTTAAGCAGCCATCCAAGGGAATCACAGAATGTGGCTGCTTAGCACAGGTGGCTGCTTAATAGAGGTCAAATGTAAAATAAATGGGGGTAAAGTTTGATGAAGTCAGCTCTGTGTTTTTGTGTTTATTTATCATCACTTAAGCAGCCAGCCAAGGAAGTCACAGAAAGTGGCTGCTTAGCACAGGTGGCTGCTTAACAGAGGTCAACTGTATAATAAAACAACATATTGGGAATCTGGAAAATGGCTGCTTAATACAGGTTGGCTGCTTAATAGAGGTGACCACTAACACAGGTTTGACTGTACTGTATATTCCCTGGCCATAAATGGATCTCGGCCATAAATGGATCTCGACCATAAGTCGCGGGTCAAATCTTGGCTTGATTTTAAGCTGGACCCTTCCACAAGTCGAGGGTACTTTATGGACTTACGACATTCGATACAACGGGTTTTCTCTCATTTTTCAATGAAACTGAGCTAAATTTGAGATATCTGGTTGAATATTTCAATTATATTTCTTTGGCGTGTTTCTCATCCATAAGTCGACCTTGTACTTTAATCACATTCCTGGATGAGAAAAAGGTCGACTTATCATCGGGAATATACGGTACATCACTCCTTCACATAGCTGAAGACTTTGTACTGGCATCTAATTTTAAAATCATATGCAGTTAAACAACCATATTTATTATCATATATTTTGTTAATGGACTTTTGATGCAGTGATTTTTTTATTTGACCTAGTAACCTACTTATTTGATTGATTGACCTAGTTTGAAAAATCTTGGTTGAATTTATTGCCTGTATGCTTCAGATCAAGTTAGAGCATATTATGCTTAGCCATTAGGTGTTGTTTGACCTAATTAGAACTAATCTTCCTTAGGGCCCTCAAAACAAGGTAGAGGTCATTGCAAGGATGCTTCATACCAAGTGTAATCATAAATAGTATAAACAGACAGACAGACAGACAGACAGACAGACAGACAGACAGACAGACCGACCGACAGGCAGGCAGGCAGGCAAGGCAGGCAGGCAGGTACTGCAGATTGTTGCAGGAGAGCCTACCTGTTTTAAACACTCAGGCCATATATAGAACAGGTAGAAAAGTAGGATGGTATAATGATATAGCTATGGTATGCTAAATAGTTTGCCTGGTCTAATAAAGCAGTGTGCATCCATTTCACAATATCTTATTAATTGTTAGTTTGTCATCAGTATTAATAATAATATAGGACAGTACAGAAATAAACTCACAAATTTTCGTGATTTTGTTTTTGTGATTGTTTTCTAAAACCCATTATAAATAAAACGTTGGTTGACTTTAGATATTTTTCCCCATAGAATATGGAAGCATTGATAAGGCTGCGGCTTGCAGACATAAGTGATTGCAGTGATTGGATGATATGTAACAGTAATGTGTAAAGGATTGATCAATACACAGTGATTGGATGATATGCAACAGTAATGTGTAAAGGATTGAACACTACACTGATTGGATGATACGTAACAGTAATGTGTAAAGTATTGAACAATACACAGTGATTGGATGATATGCAACAGTAATGTGTAAAGTATTGAACAATACACAGTGATTGGATGATATGCAACAGTAATGTGTAAAGGATTGAACAATACACAGTGATTGGATGATATGTAACAGTAATGTGTAAAGGATTGAACAATACACAGTGATTGGATGATATGTAACAGTAATGTGTAACGGATTGAACAATACACAGTGATTGGATGATATGTAACAGTAATGTGTAACGGATTGAACAATACACAGTGATTGGATGATATGCAACAGTAATGTGTAAAGGATTGAACAATACACAGTGATTGGATGATATGTAACAGTAATGTGTAAAGTATTGAACAATACACAGTGATTGGATGATATGTAACAGTAATGTGTAAAGTATTGAACAGTACACAGTGATTGGATGATATGCAACAACAGTAATGTGTAAAGGATTGAACAATACACAGTGATTGGATGATATGTAACAGTAATGTGTAACGTATTGAACAGTACACAGTGATTGGATGATATACAACAACAGTAATGTGTAAAGGATTGAACAGTACACAGTGATTGGATGATATGCAACAACAGTAATGTGTAAAGGATTGAACAATACACAGTGATTGGATGATATGTAACAGTAATGTGTAAAGTATTGAACAATACACAGTGATTGGATGATATGTAACAGTAATGTGTAAAGTATTGAACAGTACACAGTGATTGGATGATATGCAACAACAGTAATGTGTAAAGGATTGAACAATACACAGTGATTGGATGATATGTAACAGTAATGTGTAACGTATTGAACAGTACACAGTGATTGGATGATATACAACAACAGTAATGTGTAAAGGATTGAACAATACACAGTGATTGGATGATATGTAACAGTAATGTGTAAAGGATTGAACAATACACAGTGATTGGATGATATGTAACAGTAATGTGTAAAGTATTGAACAATACACAGTGATTGGATGATATGTAACAGTAATGTGTAATGGATTGAACAATACACAGTGATTGGATGATATGTAACAGTAATGTGTAAAGGATTGAACAGTACACAGTGATTGGATGATATGCAACAACAGTAATGTGTAAAGGATTGAACAGTACACAGTGATTGGATGATATGCAACAACAGTAATGTGTAAAGGATTGAACAATACACAGTGATTGGATGATATGTAACAGTAATGTGTAAAGTATTGAACAATACACAGTGATTGGATGATATGTAACAGTAATGTGTAAAGTATTGAACAATACACAGTGATTGGATGATATGTAACAGTAATGTGTAATGGATTGAACAATACACAGTGATTGGATGATATGTAACAGTAATGTGTAAAGGATTGAACAGTACACAGTGATTGGATGATATGCAACAACAGTAATGTGTAAAGGATTGAACAGTACACAGTGATTGGATGGTATGTAACAACAGTAATGTGTAAAGGATTGAACAATACACAGTGATTGGATGATATGTAACAGTAATGTGTAAAGGATTGAACAATACACAGTGATTGGATGATATGCAACAGTAATGTGTAAAGGATTGAACAATACACAGTGATTGGATGATATGTAACAGTAATGTGTATATGATTAGGTTTATTGGAGACCTCATACAGTGTCAGTGAAGTTTAGACTTTATTTATTTGACTATGATTGTGAAACAAGTCAACTATTGCTCATTAGCACAAATGCCAGAACCATCCTAGGGCTGCTAAGCAATAATACAGTCAGATTAGAGCAGGAACCAATGATCTATCAGAATAGCTGCTTCCCAGAAACCATTGTACAGTGGAACAACCTGTCTAAACTGCAGTTTAATTTAACATTTTATTTATTGTACAACGATTGCTAAACAAGTTTTAACAACTTATATTAATCACTCTCGTTGGCGCGGATGAAAGCGTAAATGTGGTCATTTGTGTGGGAGGAAACCAGAGCTCCGGAGAAAACCCACCTGTCCGATCTGGCGACCACCGTACCCGTACCATCTCACATACTTCCTGGTCCAAGGATCGAACTCGGGTTGCATTGGTGAGAAGCGAGCGTGCTAACCACTGCGCTAATCGGACAGCTGCGGTTGACCATCCTGGAAGGTTTTCCAATTATTCCTGCCCAACCAACAATCAATAGATGAAGCAGGTTTATCCATCCATTATACAACCATACATAGAGGAACGTTTATTGGTCCATTCTGACTGCTATGTGTGCATAGTAATGGTATCATATTGCAAGCATACTCTCCATAGAGTGAGGTAGTTGACCACTAGCATACTCTCCATAGAGTGAGATAGTTGATCACTAGCATACTCTCCATAGAGTGAGGTAGTTGACCACTAGCATACTCTCCATAGAGTGAGGTAGTTGACCACTAGCATACTCTCCATAGAGTGAGGTAGTTGATCACTAGCATACTCTCCATAGAGTGAGGTAGTTGACCACTAGCATACTCTCCATAGAGTGAGGTAGTTGACCACTAGCATACTCTCCATAGAGTGAGGTAGTTGACCACTAGCATACCCTCCATAGAGTGAGGTAGTTGACCACAAGCATACTCTCCATAGAGTGAGGTAGTTGATCACTAGCATACTCTCCATAGAGTGAGGTAGTTGATCACTAGCATACTCTCCATAGAGTGAGGTAGTTGATCACTAGCATACTCTCCATAGAGTGAGGTAGTTGATCACTAGCATACTCTCCATAGAGTGAGGTAGTTGACCACTAGCATACTCTCCATAGAGTGAGGTAGTTGATCACTAGCATACTCTCCATAGAGTGAGGTAGTTGATCACTAGAGATGATGATGAAATGAGTGTGTCTATATGGTCCTTTATATGTGAGGCATAAGAGGATATTTGTTTATTTAAGTGAATAATTGATTTATATTTCATGGAATGAACATTGAAAGTATGAGTGAACTATAATTCCGATCATTCACTTAACCCTTTCAACACCAAGTAACTCACATGGACTGGTCCATGATATTTTCAGACCAATAAATTAATAAGGAAATTACATTTGGACCAGTTCATTTATCAAAATGGGTATTTTTTTCTCTAAAAATAGTTATATTACTTGAAAAAAGTGCAGATCCTGATGAGACGACTCGTCACGAGCCGGCTCATCTGGATCTACACTGTTTTGTAAACCAATTTAGAGGTCTGTGGTGTTGAAAGGGTTAAACAAACAAATTGTGTTTCTAATTTAGGTTAAAATGGGTTTTTATGATAGAAAACATGCACTAAATGGCACTAGAATGTTATGTCTAGATTACCAAATATGACGTCATAATAGACGTCACAAATGACGTCACCGACAGCTTGAGTCAGAAAACGTTCGTCATTTCAACATGCCGTGGCTAGGTACCGCACGTGCAAAGCAGTAAAGCATGCAATGTGTTATTCCCACTGATTTCAACAGTAGAATAACACATTTAATTTAACTGATAAATTTTTATATTTCATTGGAAAGCATAAACAAGAGTACCATGAAAACAAAATCCACCAGTCTGCTGTAGAAAACAGTTGTACCGTCTGCTGCGGAAAACAGTTGTACCGTCTGCTGCAGAAAACAGTTGTACAGTCTGCTGTGGAAAACAGTTGTACAGTCTGCTGCGGAAAACAGTTGTACTGTCTGCTGCAGAAAGCAGTCATACTGTCTGCTGCGGGAAAACAGTTGTACTGTCTGCTGCGGAAAACAGTTGTACTATCTGCTGCAGAAAACAGTTGTACTGTCTGCTGCAGAAAACTGTTGTACCGTCTGCTGCAGAAAACAGTTGTACTATCTGCTGCAGAAAACTGTTGTAGAAAACAGTTGTACAACCTGCTGCAGAAAACAGTTGTACAATCTGTTGCAGAACACAGTTGTACAGTCTGCTGTAGAAAACAGTTGTACAACCTGCTGCAGAAAACAGTTGTACAATCTGTTGCAGAACACAGTTGTACAGTCTGCTGTAGAAAACAGTTGTACAGTCTGCTGTAGAAAACAGTTGTACAGTCTGTTGCAGAAAACAGTTGTACTGTCTGCTGTAGAAAGCAGTCATACTGTCTGCTGCGGAAAACAGTTGTACTATCTGCTGCAGAAAACAGTCATACTGTCTGCTGCGGAAAACAGTTGTACTATCTGCTGCAGAAAACAGTTGTACTGTCTGCTGCAGAAAACTGTTGTACCATCTGCTGCAGAAAACAGTTGTACTATCTGCTGCAGAAAACAGTTGTACTGTCTGCTGCAGAAAACTGTTGTAGAAAACAGTTGTACAGCCTGCTGCAGAAAACAGTTGTACAATCTGTTGCAGAACACAGTTGTACAGTCTGCTGTAGAAAACAGTTATACAGTCTGCTGCGGAAAACAGTTGTACTGTCTGCTGTAGAAAGCAGTCATACTGTCTGCTGCGGAAAACAGTTGTACTATCTGCTGCAGAAAACAGTTGTACAGTCTGCTGTAGAAAACAGTTGTACAGTCTGCTGCAGAAAACAGTTGTACTATCTGCTGCAGAAAACTGTTGTAGAAAACAGTTGTACAGCCTGCTGCAGAAAACAGTTGTACAATCTGTTGCAGAACACAGTTGTACAGTCTGCTGTAGAAAACAGTTGTACAGTCTGCTGTAGAAAACAGTTGTACAGTCTGCTGCAGAAAACAGTTGTACTGTCTGCTGTAGAAAGCAGTCATACTGTCTGCTGCGGAAAACAGTTGTACTATCTGCTGCAGAAAACAGTCATACTGTCTGCTGCGGAAAACAGTTGTACTATCTGCTGCAGAAAACAGTTGTACTGTCTGCTGCAGAAAACTGTTGTACCATCTGCTGCAGAAAACAGTTGTACTATCTGCTGCAGAAAACAGTTGTACTGTCTGCTGCAGAAAACTGTTGTACCATCTGCTGCAGAAAACAGTTGTACTATCTGCTGCAGAAAACAGTTGTACTGTCTGCTGCAGAAAACTGTTGTAGAAAACAGTTGTACAGCCTGCTGCAGAAAACAGTTGTACAATCTGTTGCAGAACACAGTTGTACAGTCTGCTGTAGATAACAGTTGTACAGTCTGCTGTAGAAAACAGTTATACAGTCTGCTGCGGAAAACAGTTGTACTGTCTGCTGTAGAAAGCAGTCATACTGTCTGCTGCGGAAAACAGTTGTACTATCTGCTGCAGAAAACAGTTGTACAGTCTGCTGTAGAAAACAGTTGTACAGTCTGCTGCAGAAAACAGTTGTACTGTCTGCTGTAGAAAGCAGTCATACTGTCTGCTGCGGAAAACAGTTGTACTATCTGCTGCGGAAAACAGTTGTACCGTCTGCTGTGGAAAACAGTTGTACAGTCTGCTGTAGAAAACAGTTGTACAGTCTGCTGTAGAAAACAGTTGTACAGTCTGCTGTGGAAAACAGTTGTACTGTCTGCTGCAGAACACAGTTGTACTGTCTGCTGCAGAAAACTGTTGTACCATCTGCTGCAGAACACAGTTGTACTATCTGCTGCAGAAAACAGTCATACTGTGTGACATACTTCAGACCACAATACCATCTCACACACCAGGGATCATACCCAGGTTGCACTGATGAGAAGAGCTGCACTAATCGCACATCAATATGGATCAGGTAATGGTATCACCACATTATGGAGATGCACCATGATTTACGAGCTGTTTGTCAGCTCATAAATATACCACAGTCAAATTTGTTTAATCCCTACAATAATACACACAAAAACTTGGGTTTTGTACTCCATAAATATCAAGATTTCCATCCATAAAAAACGTGCTCACAGTTTTAATAGCATAAGGAATAGATGGCTATAGGTTTTTTGTTTTGGTTATTTTCTGTACAGATTTATTTGAAAATTACTTCCTTGATTGAACAAATAAGAACAAAAGTCGTGTTTTGCTTGGAAAATCTGTCTCCTCTTTTGTCAAACTGCATGACTGTGTATTTTACGTTTATTTATCGTCGCTACCGGTTGCCCATATGAGCGATGCCTCCTGAAGAGATTTAGTCATTTTAGATTTTGGAGGATAGTGCAGTGATACAGACAGAGACCCATTCCAGAGTCTCCTCTGGTTCTTTTACGTGCATGGTTTTAAGCACCGACACGAGACCTCGGTTTAAAGTGACAGTCCAACCTGAAAGATTGTTAATTTTATTAGGATCAGACAGGGGATCGAACCTGCGATCCCTGGATTACCAGTCCAGCGTGTTAACCTCTGGACTACAGATTCGTATGTTCACACTGCATGCTTTCCTGTGCAGGCTTAGGTGACCTAAACAGGCAATCAGTACTAAGCAATGTGTGTGAAGTGCCTTGCTCAAGGACACTATATATGCACAGTGGCCACGTATCAAACATGGGACTCCTCGATTCCGAATACGACATTCTAATGCTGGCCAATGGGAGCCACATGACTTCTAGTCATAAAATGCATGTAGCTAGGAACTACCAGGTTTATATGCACAAACATATGATAAACAATGAACAATGGTGACCTTGAGAAGTCGTGTTGGTACTCAGGGTCATTTAGTTAGACTGATCTCAGGTTATTTAGTACAATAATCCATCACACTGATCTCGGGTTATTTGGTACAATAATCCATCAGACTGATCTCGGGGGGGGGGGGGGGCATTTAGTACAATAATCCACCAGACTGATCTCGGGGGGGGGGGGACATTTAGTACAATAATCCACCAGACTGATCTCGGGGGGGGGGGGACATTTAGTACAATAATCCACCAGACTGATCTCGGGGGGGGGGGGGGGGGAATTAGTACAATAATCCACCAGACTGATCTCGGGGGGGGGGGACATTTAGTACAATAATCCATCACACTGATCTCGGGGGGGGGGGACATTTAGTACAATAATCCATCACACTGATCTCGGGTTATTTGGTACAATAATCCACTAGACTGATCTCGGGGGGGGGGGATATTTAGTACAATAATCCATCACACTGATCTCGGGTTATTTGGTACAATAATCCATCAACGAACCACAAATTCTCAATTCCAGAATTACCAGGCATACATGTGATGTATCCCTTTTCCTGGGGAACTAACTATTCCTTCCCAGATGCGGAAGGGAACCGTATCTCTGAAATTTGTTTAAAATGAGATATAGCTTGAGCAAAATACAAATAGACTGCTTGAATATTATGATTTCTATTTTGATCTGTTTTATATCAATTTTCAAATTGTTCCCCTTTAAAATTGGATTCATCCACAGTAATTGGATTCAAAAAATAGTTCTTCTGGACCGGATATCAACCTATGCAGTGTTCAATCTAGGCTGCGCCATTCTCATCTGAGCTGCGCAATTTCGCGTCTTCTGTGGATTATACGTCGCGCGCATTCGACTAACGCTATGCGTTCTATCAATTTCCGTGGATTTAGCAGCTGGCGCCAATAAAACACAATTGTGTCTAAATAAATATTTGCAGACTGTGCTACTGATCGATAAAGTAATTAAATGTTTACATAAAGTTTGTAGTATTACCAGTTCGTTGACATGCCGTAATTTGATACTAAATTTGACACATTGATTCAAATGAAGAGTATTTATGCATATTTATTGTCTGTGTCAGCAAAGATGGCAAAATCCATGACAGCGAATCCTACCGCAATTGAAAAATGGTTGACAATAATGAGTCAAAGAAAAACATACATTAGTAAAAGGGAATTTCAACGAAAATGGATGGCTGATGATCCATACAAACATTGCTGTATTTCATTATTATTACATATACATATTTACTCCAACATTCAATGCTGAGTATGAGGAAAATTTCAACTGAGGCAATGTAAGGGATCCAGGGTCATGTTCCCTCTATATAGAAGCGATTTCCTGCGTTTTCTGATTTAATGAGTTTAGACGTATAATTATGTACTGACCTTTCAGCTCTCTAGCAGTCAACATTTTATACAGCAACGGGATATTTTTTGCATTTTCTTTTATTTCATTTTATATTTATTTTTTTGGGCTTTGGAAATTATGTGTGCCTCAGTGTGGCTACGGGCCTGTGGAAGCATGAGGAGTCTTATTGAACATGAATCAGTACACAGTCTAAACAACAAATTATAAAAGGTCATTTCATTGATATTTCTGTTTGTCCATCATTTAGGTAAAATGACTCCCTATGGTTGGTAACCTGTTTGGAAACCATGGATTGAATGCTGCCTATGTAACCCCATACAAACAAAAGTGACAAAACATGAACAGTGAAACATGAACAGCTAGTGCAGTATCTGAATGTGAATTGATGTGTTGTTTATATATCATGATGTTCTGGTGTAGCAACTGTTCATACACAGGGTTCCCGCTGTCGGTTGCCAATGGCGCCAATTGCGCCAATTGCGACAAAACACACACCTTTTTTTTATAATTTTTTTTTTGCACATGTTTTGTCAAATACATGGCTTCAAATATTTATTTGTGAACTATATGGCTCTTAGTTGGCTCCAAGTTTTTTAAATTGGCTCCAGTGTTTTTCAATTGGCGACAGAAGTGGCGCAGACAAACATTCAGACAGATGGAACCCTGATACATACCTGGTGTTTGATGGTGGTACCATTCTCTAGAAGGGAAACAAGCTTGGAGATAGCTCGGAAATAGCCCTGTTCCTCCAGGTCTTCCTTGGTCATCCTGTTGTGACGTGATGCCGCAGAACTTTGTCTGCAAACAAATAACACATACAATCAAAAGAACGGAACTCTCATTAAAGCGACATTACATCGCAAAAATCCAAAAAAACACATTTTTTTCACGCATTGCTACTACAAATTCTTCCGAATACATTCGAACACTAACATTGAATCACTAAACAGTGTTTTTGTGGATTGAAAGTATGATTTCATATGACGGTCATCCATGCTCCTGAATTGACGTTTGTTTGTCATACTAAACGTGAGATAATGTCGTTTAGAGATAATTTAACTAAGAATAGTCTACAAATAAATAGGCACAAATGTGAGATATAACGGTAAATCTGTCTCATAAATCGTGTTTATTCAGGATACACTAGTTGTATTACTCATGTATGTTTACATTATTTTGTTATGTCAACAAACCGAATATACGACGTTTGTTTATTAGTTGAAATACTCAGTATTTGAGGTTAATATTGGGAAATAATTATACCATATAATAGGAAAATACATTCTGTAGAAGTTTGCGTATTCACTGATGTAGTGTCGCTTTAACGAGATCAGGGTTCAGCAGAAACAATTTAATTAAAACTAATACCAGGAACTGCTTAAACACAGAAAATGTGGAGAATTTAATGAGAGCATCAATACACATGTCAAATACAGAGTTCCCCAATCATGAGCCGTGTGACGTGTGACGTGTGTGCATGTAAGAGATCTATCATTAAATAAATGTGATACTTGATGACATAACTTGTGTCTAAATTAATGGACTTGGTAAATAATTATGTACTTGTTGTGATGTCATAGTCGCGTGCTCCATTCATACAATTGACATTATAATACACATGTAGAATGCACACTGTTGTTTAGAATACATTAACTAGTTGTTTGTTTTATACTAGTTGTTTGTTTTATACTAGTTGTTTGTTTTATACTAGTTTCATGAATTTAAAAGTTGATTATCCCGTCTATGCTGTAAGCTTCTCCCTTATACATGTATACATTAAGTTTCTCCCTTATACATGTATACATTAAGCTTCTCCCTTATATATGTATACATTAAGCTTCTCCCTTATACATGCATATATTAAGCTTCTCCCTTATACATTAAGCTTCTCCCTTATACATGCATACATTAAGCTTCTCCCTAATACATTAAGCTTCTCCCTTATACATTAAGCTTCTCCCTTATACATTAAGCTTCTTCCTTATACATTAAGCTTCTCCCTTATACATGTATACATTAAGCTTCTCCCTTATACATTAAGCTTCTCCCTTATACATGTATACATTAAGCTTCTCCCTTATACATTAAGCTTCTCCCTTATACATTAAGCTTCTCCCTTATACATTAAGCTTCTCCCGTATACATGTATACGTTAAGCTTCTCCCTTATACATGTATACATTAAGCTTCTCCCTTATACATTAAGCTTCTCCCTTATACATTAAGCTTCTCCCTTATACATTAAGCTTCTCCCGTATACATGCATACATTAAGCTTCTCCCGTATACATGTATACATTAAGCTTCTCCCTTATACATTAAGCTTCTCCCGTATACATGTATACGTTAAGCTTCTCCCGTATACATGTATACATTAAGCTTCTCCCTTATACATGTATACATTAAGCTTCTCCCGTATACATGTATACGTTAAGCTTCTCCCGTATACATGTATACATTAAGCTTCTCCCTTATACATGTATACATTAAGTTTCTCCCTTATACATGCATACATTAAGCTTATCCCTTATACATGTATACATTAAGTTTCTCCCTTATACATGTATACATTAAGTTTCTCCCTTATACATGTATACATTAAGCTTCTCCCTTATACATGTATACATTAAGCTTCTCACTTATACATGCATACATTAAGCTTCTCCCTTATACATGTATATATTAAGTTTCTCCCTTATACATGTATACATTAAGCTTCTCCCTTATACATGCATACATTAAGCTTCTCCCTTATACATGTATATATTAAGTTTCTCCCTTATACATGCATACATTAAGCTTCTCCCTTATACATGCATACATTAAGCTTCTCCCTTATACATGTATATATTAAGTTTCTTCCTTATACATGTATACATTAAGCTTCTCCCTTATACATGTATACATTAAATTTCTCCCTTATACATGTATACATTAAGTTTCTCCCTTATACATGTATACCTTAACCTTCTCCCATATACATGTGTACCATAAACTTCTCCCTTATACATATATACCATAAACTTCTCCCTTATACATATATACGTTAAGCTTCTCCCATATACATGCATACCATAAACTTCTCCCTTATACATATATACCATAAACTTCTCCCTTATACATATATACATTAAGCTTCTCCCATATACATGCATACCATAAACTTCTCCCTTATACATATATACGTTAAGCTTCTCCCATATACATGTATACCTTAAACTTCTCCATCGAATACCATAACTTATTCCCTCACATACATTACACTTCACCTTAGAATACCATAACTTATTCCCTCACATACATTACACTTCACCTTAGAATACCATAACTTATTCCCTCACATACATTACACTTCACCTTAGAATACCATAACTTATTCCCTCACATACATTACACTTCACCTTAGAATACCATAACATTTTCCCTCACATACATTACACTTCACCTTAGAATACCATAACTTATTCCCTCACATACATTACACTTCACCTTAGAATACCATAACTTATTCCCTCACATACATTACACTTCACCTTAGAATACCATAACTTATTCCCTCACATACATTACACTTCACCTTAGAATACCATAACATTTTCCCTCACATACATTACACTTCACCTTAGAATACCATAACTTATTCCCTCACATACATTACACTTCACCTTAGAATACCATAACATTTTCCCTCACATACATTACACTTCACCTTAGAATACCATAACATTTTCCCTCACATACATTACACTTCACCTTAGAATACCATAAAATTGTGTAGTTCAAGATTTAATATAACAATAATATTCATGAAGCGCAATAAACAATTAACAAGCCAAACTCTCCATCACTATTGTTGAAGGTCATAAAACAATTAACAAATCAAACTCTACAGCACTAGTGTTGAAGGGTCATAAAACAATTAACAAATCAAACTCTACAGCACTAGTGTTGAAGGGTCATAAAACAATTAACAAATCAAACTCTACAGCACTAGTGTTGAAGGGTCATAAAACAATTAACAAATCAAACTCTACAGCACTAGTGTTGAAGGGTCATAAAACAATTAACAAATCAAACTCTACAGCACTAGTGTTGAAGGGTCATAAAACAATTAACAAATCAAACTCTACAGCACTAGTGTTGAAGGGTCATAAAACAATTAACAAATCAAACTCTACAGCACTAGTGTTGAAGGGCATAAAACAATTAACAAATCAAACTCTACAGCACTATGTTGAAGGGCATAAAACAATTAACAAATCAAACTCTACAGCACTATGTTGAAGGGCATAAAACAATTAACAAATCAAACTCTACAGCACTATGTTGAAGGGCATAAAACAATTAACAAATCAAACTCTACAGCACTATGTTGAAGGGCATAAAACAATTAACAAATCAAACTCTACAGCACTATGTTGAAGGGTCATAAAACAATTAACAAATCAAACTCTACAGCACTAGTGTTGAAGGGTCATAAAACAATTAACAAATCAAACTCTACAGCACTATTGTTGAAGGGCCATAAAACAATTAACAAATCAAACTCTACAGCACTATTGTTGAAGGGCCATAAAACAATTAACGAACCAAACTCTCCAGCACTATTGTTGAAAGGCCATAAAACAATTTACAAATGAAACTCTCCAGCAATATTATTGATGGGCCATAAAACAATTTACAAACGAAACTCTCCCGTACTATTGTAGATGGGTTGTAAAACAATTGACAAATCAAACGCTCCAGTACTATTGTTGAAGGGCCAAATCATTATTAACAAACCAAACGCTCCAGTACTATTGTTGAAGGGACAAATCATTATTAACAAACCAAACACTCCAGTACTATTGTTGAAGGGACAAATCATTATTAACAAACCAAACGCTCCAGTACTATTGTTGAAGGGACAAATCATTATTAACAAATCAAACACTCCAGTACTATTGTTGAAGGGACAAATCATTATTAACAAACCAAACGCTCCAGTACTATTGTTGAAGGACCAAATCATTATTAACAAACCAAATGCTCCAGTACTATTATTGAAGGACCAAATCATTATTAACAAACCAAATGCTCCAGTACTATTGTTGAAGTGCCATATCATTATTAACAAACCAAACACTCCAGTACTATTGTTGAAGGGAGAAATCATTATTAACAAACCAAACGCTCCAGTACTATTGTTGAAGGGCCAAATCATTATTAACAAACCAAACACTCCAGTATTATTGTTGAAGGGCCAAATCATTATTAACAAACCAACCGCTCCAGTACTATTGTTGAAGGACCAAATCATTATTAACAAACCAAATGCTCCAGTACTATTGTTGAAGGACCAAATCATTATTAACAAACCAAATGCTCCAGTACTATTGTTGAAGTGCCATATCATTATTAACAAACCAAACACTCCAGTACTATTGTTGAAGGGACAAATCATTATTAACAAACCAAACGCTCCAGTACTATTGTTGAAGGGCCAAATCATTATTAACAAACCAAACACTCCAGTACTATTGTTGAAGGGCCAAATCATTATTAACAAACCAAACGCTCCAGTACTATTGTTGAAGGGCCAAATCATTATTAACAAACCAAATGCTCCAGTACTATTGTTGAAGGGCCAAATCATTATTAACAAACCAAACACTCCAGTACTATTGTTGAAGGGACAAATCATTATTAACAAACCAAACGCTCCAGTACTATTGTTGAAGGGACAAATCATTATTAACAAACCAAACGCTCCAGTACTATTGTTGAAGGACCAAATCATTATTAACAAACCAAATGCTCCAGTACTATTGTTGAAGGACCAAATCATTATTAACAAACCAAATGCTCCAGTACTATTGTTGAAGTGCCATATCATTATTAACAAACCAAACACTCCAGTACTATTGTTGAAGGGACAAATCATTATTAACAAACCAAACGCTCCAGTACTATTGTTGAAGGGCCAAATCATTATTAACAAACCAAACACTCCAGTACTATTGTTGAAGGGCCAAATCATTATTAACAAACCAAACGCTCCAGTACTATTGTTGAAGGGCCAAATCATTATTAACAAACCAAACGCTCCAGTACTATCGTGGACAGGTCATAAAACAATTGACAAATCAAATCTCCAATTGGAGTTATTACAAGTGCACATAGCAAACTGCTTCTGTGTGTTGACTCTAAAGTCTTGTATGAAGTTTCATATAATTCCCAGTTGAAATGCATCAACTTTGCATCATAGGTGCCAAAAAGGAGATCTGGCTATTGCCTTTAAAATGCTGAATAAATTGGAAGGAATGTGCAAACAACTTAGATCCAGATCAGCCACGGCATAATGCCAAGTCTGATCATGATCTATGTTATTTGCTATTCAGCCAATTATTTTAGCTCCACTATCCGAATAGCAAACAGCATAGAGCCTGATCAGATGGTATGTGCAAACACGAATATTTGTTTCCAGCACAGTAAGGGTTAAACAGTTTTACTACATAAGTCTATGTAAATTATGTGACCCCTACAGTGTGACTCCTGGATCACCATTTGAGCAATGTTCTGGATATTGCAGTTTCTGAGAAGATCTTAAAAGAGTTGCACTGCAAGATTCTATGTAAACTATGTGACTCCTACCATGGGATAAAACATGGCCCCAATGTAAATAATTTGAGCAAACTTAGTAGAGGCCCACTAGGTATTTAAATTCAACATGCCAAATATCGTGTGGTGTCCGTGGTCCAGTGGTGTGCTATGGAATCGAACGGTCCCGGGTTCGATACTCCGTCAGGCCACGTATGTAGTGTCATTGCACACATTGCTTAGTACTGGTTAATCGCTTAGGTCAGCTAAGCCTGCCCAGGAAAACATGTCTAGGTCCCCGCGAGGGGTTTGACATTAAAAGGAACATACATACATACATACATATCAAAGATCTGTACATTGTGGTTTGTGAGAAGAATACAGAAAAAATAGTGTCTCCACCCACTGGCAACCATATCTTTTGACGAATCGATACTGCTTGAGCAAATTTGATATCATCTAATAAAGCTCCACACAAAATTTCAACACATTCATGCCACTAATTATTTAGAAGAGTTTTGAAATTGTGGCTCTCATTTGACCTTAGCTGACATAGTGACCTAATTTGAGCAATCTTCTAAAAAATCCTATTGTATAAAAGGATGCTGCACAGCACCAAGATATATATAGTCTCTTCTGAGTGAACAGGGGTCATATACAGGTCACAAACAACAATTCTTCAACGGTTCAATAGTCTAAGCTCAAGTGTTCCTGAAGCTCAATTGTTCCTGAAGCTTTGATGCTCAACTGTCCCTGAAGCCCAATGTTCCTGAAGCTCAATGTTCCTGAAGCTCTGAAGCTCAACTGTTCCTGAAGCTCAACTGTTCATGAAGCTCATTGTTCCTGAAGCACTGAAGCTCAACTGTTCCTGAAACTCAACTGTTTCTGAAGCTCAACTGTTCCTGAAGCTCAACTGTTCCTGAAGTTCAATGTTCCTGAAGCTCTACTGTTCCTGAAGTTCAATGTTCCTGAAGCTCTGAAGCTCAACTGTTCCTGAAGCTCAATTGTTCCTGAAGCTTTGATGCTCAACTGTCCCTGAAGCCCAATGTTCCTGAAGCTCAATGTGCCTGAAGCTCTGAAGCTCAACTATTCCTGAAGCTCAACTGTTCATGAAGCTCAATGTTCCTGAAGCTCTGAAGCTCAACTGTTCCTGAAACTCAACTGTTTCTGAAGTTCAATGTTCCTGAAGCTCTACTGTTCCTGAAGTTCAATGTTCCTGAAGCTCTGAAGCTCAACTGTTCCTGAAGCTCAACTGTTCCTGAAGCTCAATGTTCCTGAAGCTCTACTGTTCCTGAAGCTCAACTGTTCCTGAAGCTCAACTGTTCCTGAAGCTCAACTGTTCCTGAAGCTCAATGTTCCTGAAGCTCAACTGTTCCTGAAGCTCAACTGTTCCTGAAGCTCAACTGTTCCTGATGCTCAATGTTCCTGAAGCTCAACTGTTCCTGAAGCTCAACTGTTCCTGAAGCTCAACTGTTCCTGAAGCTCAATGTTCCTGAAGCTCAACTGTTCCTGAAGCTCAACTGTTTCTGAAGCTCAACTGTTCCTGAAGCTCAATGTTCCTGTAGCTCAACTGTTCCTGAAGCTCAACTATTGTTCTTGATCATAGAGTGAACACACTTTAACTTAATATTTGATGTTTCAAATGCCCCATTTTGAATATAGGCACTCAACTGTTAATCACCATATCTCGCTAAAAAGTTGCATGAAGAATCAAGGCTGAACTGTTTTGAAATTATTTAGCAGGCAGGTTTTTGGTACTAAAAGGTGGCTGTGGTTTTAGTAGTGAACAAGAATGTGTTTGTGGGTTTGATGTATGAGGATCACAGAGATACACAGCACCATCTATCTTGCTGTTCCCCATCTAAGCACAGTGATTACCCCTGCATACTTTCCAGTAGTAAGAGGTTTTCAATCAGTTACAAAGCTTCCAAGTCGAAATTACAGATGGACATCTATCAATCTCTTAGCTTATAACTCTATCCATTAAGTTGTCCTCGAAAGAAAGAGTTCTTCCGTTTAACTAAAAGCTCAATTACTTCAAATCGAATATGGCTGGACCTGTTTTTAAGTAGCCTGGCACAGTCAGATATTACTGACGGGGTAAGAAAGTGGCTACTTATCACTAATGACTTGAAAGAAAGGACAGAACTGGAATATAGACTTGAAAGGACAGCAGTGGAATATAGACTTGAAAGGACAGCAGTGGAATATAGACTTGAAAGGACAGCAGTGGAATATAGACTTGAAAGGACAGCAGTGGAATATAGACTTGAAAGGACAGCAGTGGAATATAGACTTGAAAGGACAGCAGTGGAATATAGACTTGAAAGGACAGCAGTGGAATATAGACTTGAAAGGACAGCAGTGGAATATAGACTTGAAAGGACAGCAGTGGAATATAGACTTGAAAGGACAGCAGTGGAATATAGACTTGAAAGGACAGCAGTGGAATATAGACTTGAAAGGACAGCAGTGGAATATATACTTGAAAGGACAGCAGTGGAATATAGACTTGAAAGGACAGCAGTGGCATATGGACTTGAAAGGACAGCAGTGGAATATAGACTTGAAAGAAAGGACAGAACTGGAAAATAGACTTGAAAGAACAGCAGTGGAATATAGACTTAAAAGGACAGCAGTGGAATATAGACTTGAAAGAAAGGACAGAACTGGAACATAGACTTGAAAGAAAGGACAGAACTGGAATACAGACTTGAAGGAAAGGACATAACTGGAAAATAGACTTGAAGGAAAGGACATAACTGGAATATATACTTGAAAGAAAGGACAGAACTGGAACATAGACTTGAAAGAAAGGACAGAACTGGAATATAGTCTTGAAAGAAAGGACAGAACTGGAATACAGACTTGAAGGAAAGGACAGAACTGGAAAATAGACTTGAAGGAAAGGACAGAACTGGAATATATACTTAAAAGAAAGGACAGCACTGGAAAATAGACTGAAAGAAAGGACAGCTCCCATAATAATGTAACCATCACACAACAATGTAACCATCCCACAGCAATGCACCCATCCCACAGCAATGTAACCATCCCACAGCAATGTAACCATCCCACATTGCTAACCATCCCACAACAATGTAACCATCCCACAGCAATGTAACCTTCCCACAGCAATGTAACCATCCCACAGCAATGTAACCATCCCACAGCAATGTAACCATCCCACAGCAATGTAACCATCCCACATTGCTAACCATCCCACAACAATGTAACCATCCCATAGCAATGTAACCATCCCACAGCAATGTAACCTTCCCACAGCAATGTAACCATCCCACAGCAATGTAACCATCCCACAGCAATGTAACCATCCCACAGCAATTAACAATGTAACCATCTCACAGCAATGTAACCATCCCACATTGCTAACCATCCCACAACAATGTAACCATCCCATAGCAATGTAACCATCCCACAGCAATGTAACCTTCCCACAGCAATGTAACCATCCCACAGCAATGTAACCATCCCACAGCAATGTAACCATCCCACAGCAATTTAACCATCTCACAATAATGTACCCATCCCACAGCAATGTAACCATCCCACAGCAATGTAACCATCCCACAGCAATGTAACCATCTCACAGCAATGTAACCATCCCACAGCAATGTAACCATCCCACAGCAATGTAACCATCTCACAGCAATGTAACCATCCCACATTGCTAACCATCCCACAACAATGTAACCATCCCACATTGCTAACCATCCCACAGCAATGTAACCATCCCACAGCCACATAGTGTTACAGCCTACAGTCTGACAATAATATAATCAGATCATTGTGCAGCAATACAATGGTCTGACCGTTTGTTCAGATCATTCTGCATCAATATTAAATGGTTTTACAGATAGGAGACATGTAAAAACAGCAAATGAGCTGCAACTGCACTTGTATCCACCATTCAGTCACCATTCATTCTATTTTCACTGCAATATTGACATTATAAGCTTGTCTGCAGTCCTCTGGGATGTTGTGATAGCTTGCAAGCAGTGATCTTTGATGCACAGCTAGCTATCTGACATTATACACTATATTGGAGCATTCATTAACTAGCCTGTGTAATGATCTTCCAACAATGATGCTCTGTGTTTTATGTTGCTACCGGTTGTCCATATGAGCGATGCCTCCCGAAGAGATTAGTCATTTTAGATTTTTGGAGGATAGTGCATGATACAGACAGAGACCCATTCCAGAGTCTCCTCTGGTTCTTTTACGTGCACAGTGTAAAGCACCGACATGAGACCTCAGTTTAACGTCCAATCTGACGGGGGATCGAACCTGCGATCCCTGGATTACGAATACAGCTTGTTACCACTGGACTACAGATCCGTCTGTAGACACACTGGTGCTCCAAACAGTACAATGCTATAATAGCGCTATAACACTGCCCAAGGCTGCATTTTCAGTTTCATGCAAAATTCACTTGAATTTATGTCCATTGTGAAAATATAGTTAATTATTTATGGCAAGAGCATCAACATTATCACACTCATGGAATTTTGACATGTCCAGGACTAAATTATGGTTGACCCCTTGTCCAAACATGATTTAGGCTTGTCCACCCCCCCCCCCCTGGGCGTCAGGCAATGGGAATTGTCGAGCCATGATCATGTCTGATGCAGGAAGGCATTGCATCCCTAAATCAACCACCTTGTCTTGACAAGCATTATGTCTGATGCAGGAAGGCATTGCGTCCCTAAATCACCCACCCTGTCTTGACAAGCATTATGTCTGATGCAGGAAGGAATTGCGTCCCTAAATCACCCACCCTGTCTTGACAAGTATTATGTCTGATGCAGGAAGGCATTGCGTCCCTAAATCACCCACCCTGTCTTGATAAGTATTATGTCTGATGCAGGAAGGCATTGCGTCCCTAAATCACCCACCCTGTCTTGACAAGTATTATGTCTGATGCAGGAAGGCATTGCATCCACCCTGTCTTGACAAGCATCATTTCTGATGCAGGAAGGCATTGCATCCCTAAATCACCCACCCGTCTTGACAAGTATTATATCTGATGAAGGCATTGCGTCCCTAAATCACCCACCTTGTTTTGACAAGCATTACATCTGATGAAGGAAGGCATTACGTCCCTAAATCACCCACACAGTCTTGACAAGTATTATATCTGATGAAGGAAGGCATTGCGTCCCTAAATCACCCACACAGTCTTGACAAGTATTATGTCTGATGCAGGAAGGCATTGCATCCCTAAATCACTCACACAGTCTTGACAAGTATTATGTCCGATGCAGGAAGGCATTGTGTCCCTAAATCACCTACACAGTCTTGACAAGTATTATATCTGATGAAGGAAGGCATTGCGTCCCTAAATCACCCACACAGTCTTGACAAGTATTATGTCTGATGCAGGAAGGCATTGCGTCCCTAAATCACCCACACAGTCTTGACAAGTATTATGTCTGATGCAGGAAGGCATTGCATCCCTAAATCACTCACACAGTCTTGACAAGCATCATGTCTGATGCAGGAAGGCATTGCGTCCCTAAATCACCCACACAGTCTTGACAAGCATCATGTCTGATGCAGGAAGGCATTGCGTCCCTAAATCACCCACACAGTCTTGAACACAGCAATCAACATAATATAAGTAACTCTTTGCTGTGTAAAATTATAAGGCTATAAATTGTTCAAATAATTGTAGCAGATGCCAAATCATTATGTTTTCCTTATTTAAATATGTCGTGGAATTTCATTAGAGCCCTATAGTTATGATACAATTCTAATTCTAAAAGAAATTGCACAACCTGTTTGACTGTTATTTTCACTGCTAATAGGCACAGAGTTAGCAGATGCTATTGCCAAGATTCTTACTGAAGACCACATTTATACTTTAATCTTCAAATCAAACACAGTAGACCCTCCCCTCCCTAAACCAGATGCTTTCTAAACAGGAATTTTCCGAAAACGAATGATTCTCAGTTTCGATGTTTTCCTTCTATTTTCAACAAAAGAATGATTCTCAGTTTCGATGTTTTCCTTCTATTTTCAACAAAAGAATGATTCTCAGTTTCGATGTTTTCCTTCTATTTTCAACATCTTCAAAGATGAAAGTCATGATACCGAGCCCAGCAGTAGCTGTCCAATTAGCGCAGTGGTTAACGCGCTCGCTTCTCACTAATGCAACCCCGGTTCGATCCTCGCACCGGGCAGTATGTGAGATGGTACGGTGGTTGCCAGATCAGATTTTCTCCGGGTATTCCGGCTTCCTCCCACATGAATGACAACATGTACGCTTTCATCCGCATCAACGAGAGTGATTAATATAAGTTGTTAGAACTTGCTTCGCAATCGTTGTAAAATAAATAAAATTTAAAAAAAAGCTGTAGCCATTACGATTGTGCTCTTAGGCAAGGCATTAAAAGTGCACATTGCTTCTTCTCTCTCATATGGCTACAATAAATTTGTATAAACAAAGCATCTTCAAACAGGAAGCACTATGTTTCGAAAATAGGATAACATAGCAAAATAATTATGCATGTTGCAATGTTATCTGACCTCTATAAGCCGGACATGTTTAGTTCCGACTAACGTTTTAACTAAAGTATACACTGAACAAAATCTTGGAGAGTCTTGTTTTACAAACCTGTAAGCAAAGTCATTTTGCATCTTCTCTATATTGACCCTTTAGTCGGTCGAATGCTTATAAAAAGTAAAAAGTGTTTGTTTATTATAGTGTCACTGTCACCCCTATTTAAAGGGCCAGCCATTTCTGACTTATGAGACACCTCTTTTTTATGAATATCAGTACTTCCCGAATCCTATGATTGTGTGCCAGATGCCAGGCTGGTAGGCAATCGGTAACCATTATTTAACTAGCTGGTGGCTCACCAACCGGCCATATCAGAACAAACTCCTGACGAGATTCGAACCTTCGACCTCCCGCTCCGTAGGCGGACGCCTTAACCACTGGGCTACGGAGACTATATGTGACAATAGTGTTTAGTCGGTCACAGGCTGTTAACTATGTGTGACAATAGCGTTTAGTTGGTCGCAGGCTGTTAACTATGTGTGACAATAGTGTTTAGTCAGTCACAGGCTGTTAGCTATGTGTGACAATAGCATTTAGTCAGTCGCAGGCTGTTAACTATGTGTGACAATAGTGTTTAGTCAGTCGCAGGCTGTTAGCTATGTGTGACAATAGCGTTTAGTCGGTCGCAGGCTGTTAACTATGTGTGACAATAGTGTTTAGTCAGTCACAGGCTGTTAGCTATGTGTGACAATAGTGTTTAGTCGGTCGCAGGCTGTTAGCTATGTGTCACAATAGTGTTTAGTCGGTCGCAGGCTGTTAGCTATGTGTGACAATAGCGTTTAGTTGGTCGCAGGCTGTTAGCTATGTGTGACAATAGCGTTTAGTCGGTCGCAGGCTGTTAGCTATGTGTGACAATAGCGTTTAGTCGGTCGCAGGCTGTTAGCTATGTGTGACAATAGCGTTTAGTCGGTCGCAGGCTGTTAACTATGTGTGACAATAGTGTTTAGTCAGTCGCAGGCTGTTAGCTATGTGTGACAAGAGTGTTTAGTTGGTCGCAGGCTGTTAGCTATGTGTGACAAGAGTGTTTAGTCGGTCGCAGGCTGTTAGCTATGTGTCACAATAGTGTTTACATTTGCAACGTAATGTCAATCAATACACTCCGTTTGAACAAGTAAACATGCTAATTACATTATAAGTGTTATAAAACAAATTGGTTGGCACATTAACTGTGTGGTTGATTGCAATTTATAAAGGGATTCTATTGATTAGCAGCGCAAATTGAGGCAATATTTCAGTGAAAACATTTGAAACAACGCTTAATGTGAACATTAATGCATCAACTTTGATTGCACTTTTCCTACGTTAACATGTCACACTTCGAAACACAGAAGTGTTGTTGAAAAACTGATCGATATAGTCATTAACCCTTTCAACACCACATACCTCTATATAGGCTTGCAAAAAGTGTAGATCCAGATGAGCCAGCTCGTGACGAGCCGTCTCATCAGGATCTGCACTTTTTGCCAGTAATATTACTATTTTTAGACACAAATTACCCATTTTGATAAATGAATTGGTCCAAATGTAATTTTCTTATTAATTTATTGGGTCTGAAAATATCATGCACCAGTCCATGTCAGTTACTGGGTGTTGAATGGGTTAAATATCATGCACCAGTCCATGTCAGTTTGCTATTCAGATGATCTTGCTAAGACATTTAGCTATGTAGCAAACAACATAGATCCTGATCAGCACGCAGCATCACGCTGCGGCTGATCTGGATCTATGTTGTTTGCAAATGCCTTTAAATGTATCCAGAATGAAATGGGTCAATTTTTAAACAGATCAATATATGCACAGACAGGGATATGCTAAACATTATCCTAGCAGGCTAACCGAGGGAATCAAACAGTATCAATGTTGGAGGCAAACTACTGACTGTATAATGTACGAAATAATCTTGCTTCCCAGCCATCTCTTTACACTTTGCATTAATTATGGGGCTTCAAACACTATAAAAGTTGGAGGCAAACCACTGTATAATGTACGAAATATTCTTGCCTCCCAGCCATCTCTTTACACTTTGCATTAATTAAGGGGCTTCAAACACTATAAAAGCTGCATGCCAAATACAAAATGTAGGCTGAAAACTATGTCCCTGCTAAGTGATCTTATGACCTAACAGAGTAGTGTTTTAAATCTAAACAAGATACTGTAGTGATTCTAATAAATATCCATACTCTAATAGACACACACCCAAACTCTTTTTTCTCATATTCAAGTCACACAGATGCCGCAGTAAAATGCTCGCAGTAAAATGCTCAATCGCAGTAAAATGTGCTCAATCGCAGTAAAATGCTCAATCGCAGTAAAATGCTCAATCGCAGTAAAATGCTCAATCGCAGTAAAATGCTCAATCCCAGTAAAATGATCAATCCCAGTAAAATGATCAATCGCAGTAAAATGCTCAATCGCAGTAAAATGCTCAATCGCAGTAAAATGCTCAATCGCAGTAAAATGCTCAATCGCAGTAAAATGCTCAATCGCAGTAAAATAAAATGCTCAATCGCAGTAAAATGCTCAATCGCAGTAAAATGATCAATCGCAGTAAAATGCTCAATCGCAGTAAAATGCTCAATCGCAGTAAAATGCTCAATCGCAGTAAAATGCTCAATCCCACCCAGTAAAATGCTCAATCCCAGTAAAATGCTCAATCGCAGTAAAATGCTCAATCCCAGTAAAATGCTCAATCGCAGTAAAATGCTCAATCGCAGTAAAATGCTCAATCCCAGTAAAATGCTCAATCGCAGTAAAATGCTCAATCGCAGTAAAATGCTCAATCGCAGTAAAATGCTCAATCGCAGTAAAATGCTCAATCGCAGTAAAATGCTCAATCCCAGTAAAATGCTCAATCCCAGTAAAATGCTCAATCGCAGTAAAATGCTCAATCGCAGTAAAATGCTCAATCGCAGTAAAATGCTCAATCCCAGTAAAATGCGCTCAATCGCAGTAAAATGCTCAATCGCAGTAAAATGCTCAATCCCAGTAAAATGCTCAATCCCAGTAAAATGCTCAATCGCAGTAAAATGCTCAATCGCAGTAAAATGCGCTCAATCGCAGTAAAATGCTCAATCGCAGTAAAATGTGCTCAATCGCAGTAAAATGCTCAATCCCAGTAAAATGCTCAATCGCAGGAAAATGCTCAATCATCGCAGTAAAATGCTCAATCATCACAGTAAAATGCTCAATCGCAGTAAAATGCTCAATCGCAGTAAAATGCTCAATCGCAGTAAAATGCTCAATCCCAGTAAAATGCTCAATCGCAGTAAAATGTGCTCAATCCCAGTAAAATGCTCAATCCCAGTAAAATGCTCAATCGCAGTAAAATGCTCAATCCCAGTAAAATGTGCTCAATCCCAGTAAAATGCTCAATCGCAGTAAAATGTGCTCAATCCCAGTAAAATGCTCAATCCCAGTAAAATGCTCAATCGCAGTAAAATGCTCAATCCCAGTAAAATGTGCTCAATCCCAGTAAAATGCTCAATCCCAGTAAAATGTGCTCAATCGCAGTAAAATGCTCAATTGCAGTAAAATGCTCAATCGCAGTAAAATGCTCAATCCCAGTAAAATGCTCAATCCCAGTAAAATGCGCTCAATCCCAGTAAAATGCGCTTAATTGCAGTAAAATGCTCAATCGCAGTAAAATGCTCAATCATCACAGTAAAATGTGCTCAATCCCAGTAAAATGCTCAATCCCAGTAAAATGCTCAATCGCAGTAAAATGTGCTCAATCGCAGTAAAATGCTCAATCGCAGTAAAATGCTCAATCCCAGTAAAATGCTCAATCGCAGTAAAATGCTCAATCCCAGTAAAATGCGCTCAATCCCAGTAAAATGCTCAATCCCAGTAAAATGCTCAATCGCAGTAAAATGTGCTCAATCGCAGTAAAATGCTCAATCCCAGTAAAATGCTCAATCGCAGTAAAATGCTCAATCGCAGTAAAATGTGCTCAATCCCAGTAAAATGCTCAATCCCAGTAAAATGCTCAATCCCAGTAAAATGCTCAATCGCAGTAAAATGCTCAATCCCAGTAAAATGCTCAATCGCAGGAAAATGCTCAATCATCGCAGTAAAATGCTCAATCATCACAGTAAAATGCTCAATCGCAGTAAAATGCTCAATCGCAGTAAAATGCTCAATCGCAGTAAAATGCTCAATCCCAGTAAAATGCTCAATCGCAGTAAAATGCTCAATCGCAGTAAAATGCTCAATCCCAGTAAAATGCTCAATCGCAGTAAAATGCTCAATCCCAGTAAAATGCTCAATCCCAGTAAAATGCTCAATCGCAGTAAAATGCTCAATCCCAGTAAAATGCTCAATCGCAGGAAAATGCTCAATCATCGCAGTAAAATGCTCAATCCCACCCAGTAAAATGCTCAATCCCAGTAAAATGCTCAATCGCAGGAAAATGCTCAATCATCGCAGTAAAATGCTCAATCATCACAGTAAAATGCTCAATCGCAGTAAAATGCTCAATCGCAGTAAAATGCTCAATCGCAGTAAAATGCTCAATCGCAGTAAAATGCTCAATCCCAGTAAAATGCTCAATCGCAGGAAAATGCTCAATCCCAGTAAAATGCTCAATCGCAGTAAAATGCTCAATCGCAGTAAAATGCTCAATCCCAGTAAAATGCTCAATCCCAGTAAAATGCTCAATCGCAGGAAAATGCTCAATCCCAGTAAAATGCTCAATCGCAGTAAAATGCTCAATCGCAGTAAAATGCTCAATCGCAGTAAAATGCTCAATCCCAGTAAAATGCTCAATCGCAGTAAAATGCTCAATCGCAGTAAAATGCTCAATCGCAGTAAAATGCTCAATCGCAGTAAAATGCTAAATCCCAGTAAAATGCTCAATCCCAGTAAAATGCTCAATCCCAGTAAAATGCTCAGTAAAATGCTCAATCTCAGTAAAATGCTCAATCGCAGTTGAAATATGATTTTCTAGATGGCCACATTTTATTCATCCAATGCACCAGTAAAACATTCATATGAAATCACTCAATAATTATGTCAAAATGTTCTCTCAATATGGCCTGTTAGCTATTTTCTGAATTGGATTTATACTAGCAGTATTTGCTATACTAGATTCCATGATGAGCCAGACCAGGTTTCATTCAATTTGACAAAGTGATTCGGGAGAAGTGAAACATACATTTTACAAAGATGGTCGAAAATGGCAATCAATTTGAAAATCAGATCTGAATTATTTGATGAAATTTTAAACTACAAAATAGAATTTTAACTCTTTCACCGCCAATGTCGCATAAAAGCGACTTTGTAAAAAGGTAGAGAACCCGATCGGACAGAACAGAACATGCTGTCTGATCAGGCTATATGCTGATTGCTCTTCAGACAGTGGAGCTGAAGCACCTGTCCGAATAGCAAACAACATAGATCCTGATCAGACGCGGCATTATGCCGCGGCTGATCTGGATCTATGTTGTTTGCACATGCTCTGAATTTAATCGGCGCTGAAAGAGATAAGATGGGGATAATGGATTTTGAATCAGAATGATTTTAGCAACATTTCAGCTACTAATTGCCTGATGCGTCATTTAAAGGAATATATCCGCAGATGACAGAAGCAGGACTCCAGATGTCGAACCACCAATAGCAACAGTTCAAGCCAGGTACCGTAATGAACCGTACTGCAGTATAATAAATACATCTATGTAATAGTATACATGGACCAGTCTCCCATATTTATGCATTGCCGGTGGCGACGACTTTAAATAGAACTACTGGATTGGAAACCAACAACATCATATCAACTCCCAGCTTAGGGTGAGTAAAACTGTGTTGCAGTAGAAATGAATAGATCTACGGTGTGTAATAGTATACAAAGGGCATCATGAAAACTCCCTAAGCTGGACACTGAGCTAAACCCAGCTCTGAGGTAGTTCAGATTTACAGGGGAGCTGGACACTAAGTTAAACCCAGCTCTGAAGTAGTTCAGATTTACAGAGGAGCTAGACACTGAGCTAAACACAGCTCTGATGTGGTTCAGATTTACAGAGGAGCTGGACACTAAGTTAAACCCAGCTCTGAGGTAGTTCAGATTTACAGAGGAGCTAGACACTGAGCTAAACCCAGCTCTGAGGTAGTTCAGATTTACAGAGGAGCTGGACACTGAGCTAAACACAGCTCTGAGGTGGTTCAGATTTACAGAGGAGCTAGACACTGAGCTAAACCCAGCTCTGAGGTGGTTCAGATTTACAGAGGAGCTGGACACTAAGTTAAACCCAGCTCTGAGGTAGTTCAGATTTACAGAGGAGCTGGACACTAAGTTAAACCCAGCTCTGAGGTAGTTCAGATTTACAGAGGAGCTGGACACTAAGTTAAACCCAGCTCTGAGGTAGTTCAGATTTACAGAGGAGCTGGACACTAAGTTAAACCCAGCTCTGAGGTAGTTCAGATTTACAGAGGAGCTGGACACTGAGCTAAACACAGCTCTGAGGTGGTTCAGATTTACAGAGGAGCTAGACACTGAGCTAAACCCAGCTCTGAGGTGGTTCAGATTTACAGAGGAGCTGGACACTAAGTTAAACCCAGCTCTGAGGTAGTTCAGATTTACAGAGGAGCTGGACACTAAGTTAAACCCAGCTCTGAGGTAGTTCAGATTTACAGAGGAGCTGGACACTAAGTTAAACCCAGCTCTGAGGTAGTTCAGATTTACAGAGGAGCTGGACACTGAGCTAAACACAGCTCTGAGGTGGTTCAGATTTACAGAGGAGCTAGACACTGAGCTAAACCCAGCTCTGAGGTGGTTCAGATTTACAGAGGAGCTGGACACTAAGTTAAACCCAGCTCTGAGGTAGTTCAGATTTACAGAGGAGCTGGACACTAAGTTAAACCCAGCTCTGAGGTAGTTCAGATTTACAGAGGAGCTGGACACTGAGCTAAACACAGCTCTGAGGTGGTTCAGATTTACAGAGGAGCTAGACACTGAGCTAAACCCAGCTCTGAGGTCGTTCAGATTTACAGAGGAGCTGGACACTAAGTTAAACCCAGCTCTGAGGTAGTTCAGATTTACAGAGGAGCTGGACACTAAGTTAAACCCAGCTCTGAGGTAGTTCAGATTTACAGAGGAGCTAGACACTGAGCTAATCCCAGCTCTGAGGTGGTTCAGATTTACAGAGGAGCTGGACACTGAGCTAATCTCAGCTCTGAGGTAGTTCAGATTTACAGAGGAGCTAGACACTGAGCTAATCTCAGCTCTGAGGTAGTTCAGATTTACAGGGGAGCTGGACACTGAGCTAATCTCAGCTCTGAGGTAGTTCAGATTTACAGGGGAGCTAGACACTGAGCTAAACCCAGCTCTGAGGTGGTTCAGATTTACAGAGGAGCTGGAAACTTGCATATTCCTTTTTGCAAACAACATAGAGCCAGATCAATTGGTACAGAATGTGCCATATGATCAGGCTCTATGCTGTTTGCTATTTGGATAGTGGAGCTAAAACACTTGGCTGAATTGCAAACAACATAGAGCATGATTAGACACGGCGTTATGCTATGTTGTTTGCACATTCCTTCCAATTTATTCAGCATTTTAGAGGTTAATACAGTCTGGCTGAGCTATAATGTTTGCACATTCCTTCCAATTTATTCAGCATTTTAGAGGTTAATAAAACTGGCTGAGCTATTGAACTCTTCATGCTTTTTTCATTCAATCATTTTCATAATTTATATATTTCCTAATACAAATGTATCAGGGTTCCCGTTGTCAGTCACCAATGGTGCCAATTGCGACAAAAAAACAAATATTGTTACTAAATTTTGTGAATTGGCAAAATTATTTGGAGCAAATTTGTTTTGTTTTTTTAAAATGTTGGCACATGTTTTGTCAAATACATGGTTTCAAATATTTATTTGTGAACTATATGGCTCTTAGTTGGCTGCAAGTTTTTTAAATTGGCTCCATTGTTTTACAATGACAGAAGTGGTGCAGATAAACATTCAGACAGGGTGATCCCTGATGTACCTGAACAACAGACAAACATTCAGACAGAGTGAACACTGATGTACCTAAACAACAATTTCCATGAGAAGAAGACACTTTTATTGTGTTTTTTATGATGAAAATAATATTTACGAGTAACTATTTTGGCAAATATCAACAAGCTTGTGAGTCGATTTGTGCCAAGCGAACAAGCTCAAAGTAATATGCCATGAAACAAATGCCATATATCTTGTCTATTATATATTGTTTTATGGTCAAATGTAAAAGAAATCAACAATAAACAAAAGAAATTGATGTATCCAGAATGAAATGGGTTAAGGAGATTGTGTATTTCGAGTTTTAGTCTGCCAACACGAAGGCATTGAATGCAAATGAGCGAATGAAGATTGCTCACCTGTTGAGGCATGACCCGATATGTACCCTTCACAACTTCAAGATATAATTTTTGAATTTGAAAGGGGTACATTTTGATACAAACGTGTGTGTTAAACTGTACAGAAATATCTAAATTTGGTGAATTTTAATTTTAAATTATAATGGTTGCATTTTATTCCAGTCCCTAACTCATTTTCAACCTTTCTGATTGGTTGAGGCAAATTTAAATTTCAGGCTCAACCAATCAAATTACTTCAGCTTATGTTTGAGACCTGAGACAAGTTCTACAACCTCGAGACAGGCCATATTGGGCTATATACAGACAATAAACTACCTTCTTTTATTGGTATCAACATCTTTGTGAGCTAGCAGTAGATACCCCATTACAGCTCCAACGTTGACACGACCTTCGCTTGTCTGCCCCGTGAACAACATTGCCGACTGGGCGCTGTCCTTAGAAGCCAAATACGAATCCTGAAAATAAAACAATTCACTGAATATCAGTCCTCTACTAACAGCAAAGTCCAAGATGTGCTAGGTATTACCTGTATATCAGTCCTCTATTAACAGCAAAGTCCAAGATGTGCTCGGTATTACCTGTATATCAGTCCTCTACTAACAGCAATAGTCCAAGATGTGCTCGGTATTACATGTATATCAGTCCTCTACTAACAGCAATAGTCCAAGATGTGCTCTGTATATCAGTCCTCTACTAACAGCAAAGTCTAAGATGTGCTCGGTATTACATGTATATCAGTCCTCTACCAACAGCAAAGTCTAAGATGTGCTCGGTATTACCTGTATATCAGTCCTCTACTAACAGCAAAGTTCAAGATGTGCTAGGTATTACCTGTATATCAGTCCTCTACTAACAGCAATAGTCCAAGATGTGCTCAGTATTACCTGTATATCAGTCCTCTACTAACAGCAAAGTCCAAGATGTGCTAGGTATTACCTGTATATCAGTCCTCTACCAACAGCAAAGTCTAAGATGTGCTCGGTATTACATGTATATCAGTCCTCTACCAACAGCAAAGTCTAAGATGTGCTCGGTATTACATGTATATCAGTCCTCTACCAACAGCAAAGTCTAAGATGTGCTCGGTATTACATGTATATCAGTCCTCTACCAACAGCAAAGTCTAAGATGTGCTCGGTATTACATGTATATCAGTCCTCTACCAACAGCAAAGTCTAAGATGTGCTCGGTATTACATGTATATCAGTCCTCTACCAACAGCAAAGTCTAAGATGTGCTCGGTATTACATGTATATCAGTCCTCTACCAACAGCAAAGTCTAAGATGTGCTCGGTATTACATGTATATCAGTCCTCTACCAACAGCAAAGTCTAAGATGTGCTCGGTATTACATGTATATCAGTCCTCTACCAACAGCAAAGTCTAAGATGTGCTCGGTATTACATGTATATCAGTCCTCTACCAACAGCAAAGTCTAAGATGTGCTCGGTATTACATGTATATCAGTCCTCTACCAACAGCAAAGTCTAAGATGTGCTCGGTATTACATGTATATCAGTCCTCTACCAACAGCAAAGTCCAAGATGTGCTCGGTATTACCTGTATATCAGTCCTCTACTAACAGCAAAGTCTAAGATGTGCTCGGTATTACATGTTATCAGTCCTCTACCAACAGCAAAGTCCAAGATGTGCTCAGTATTACCTGTATATCAGTCCTCTACTAACAGCAAAGTCCAAGATGTGCTCGGTATTACCTGTATATCAGTCCTCTACCAACAGCAAAGTCTAAAATGTGCTCGGTATTACATGTATATCAGTCCTCTACCAACAGCAAAGTCCAAGATGTGCTCGGTATTACCTGTATATCAGTCCTCTACCAACAGCAAAGTCCAAGATGTGCTCAGTATTACCTGTATATCAGTCCACTACTAACAGCAAAGTCCAAGATGTGCTCAGTATTACCTGTATATCAGTCCTCTACCAACAGCAAAGTCCAAGATGTGCTCAGTATTACCTGTATATCAGTCCACTACTAACAGCAAAGTCCAAGATGTGCTCAGTATTACCTGTATATCAGTCCACTACTAACAGCAAAGTCCAAGATGTGCTCAGTATTACCTGTATATCAGTCCTCTACCAACAGCAAAGTCCAAGATGTGCTCAGTATTACCTGTATATCAGTCCACTACTAACAGCAAAGTCCAAGATGTGCTCAGTATTACCTGTATATCAGTCCACTACTAACAGCAAAGTCCAAGATGTGCTCAGTATTACCTGTATATCAGTCCTCTACCAACAGCAAAGTCCAAGATGTGCTCAGTATTACCTGTATATCAGTCCACTACTAACAGCAAAGTCCAAGATGTGCTCAGTATTACCTGTATATCAGTCCACTACTAACAGCAAAGTCCAAGATGTGCTCAGTATTACCTGTATATCAGTCCTCTACCAACAGCAAAGTCCAAGATGTGCTAGGTATTACCTGTATATCAGTCCACTACTAACAGCAAAGTCCAAGATGTGCTCAGTATTATCTGTATATCAGTCCACTACTAACAGCAAAGTCCAAGATGTGCTCAGTATTACCTGTATATCAGTCCTCTACTAACAGCAATAGTCCAAGATGTGCTAGGTATTACCTGTATATCAGTCCTCTACTAACAACAATAGTCCAAGATGTGCTCTGTATTACCTGTATATCAGTCCTCTACTAACAGCAATAGTCCAAGATGTGCTCGGTATTACCTGTATATCAATCAGTCCTCTACTAACAGCAAAGTCTAAGATGTGCTAGGTATTACCTGTATATCAATCAGTCCTCTACTAACAGCAAAGTCTAAGATGTGCTAGGTATTACCTGTATATCAGTCCTCTACTAACAGCAAAGTCCAAGATGTGCTCAGTATTACCTGTATATCAGTCCTCTACCAACAGCAAAGTCCAAGATGTGCTCAGTATTACCTGTATATCAGTCCTCTACCAACAGCAAAGTCCAAGATGTGCTCTGTATTACCTGTATATCAATCCTCTACCAACAGCAAAGTCCAAGATGTGCTCAGTATTACCTGTATATCAGTCCTCTACCAACAGCAAAGTCCAAGATGTGCTTTGTATTACCTGTATATCAATCCTCTACTAACAGCAAAGTTCAAGATGCATAGTGTTGTTAAACAACTGTGTCACTTCTCACCAATGCAACCCGGGTTCGATCCGCGGACCGGGAAGTATGTGAGATGGTACGATGGTCGCCAGATTGAACAGGTGGGTTTTGTTCCGGGTTCTCCGGTTTCCTCCAACACGAATGACCACATTTACTTTCATCCGCGCCAACGAGAGTGATTAATAGAAGTTGTTAAAATTTGCTTTGCAATCGTTGTAAAAAGAAATAAAGTTTAAAAAAGCAACTGTGAACATTGTTTGTGCTTTCCTATATATCATATGCATGTCAGTTTCAACTTGAAAGTTTCGTTAACAAGTTATACATTTAACACTCTTTCTTTCATTTCTATGCAGTAGTTTTCACCATGTCAAGATCTTCATTCAGATATACTGGTTCCCCATAAATAATAACGGAAGTCATGATAGCGCATTCGTTTCAGAAAGGAAAGGTCCGGAGTTTGAGCCCCGCTGGAGCCGTTTACGATTGTGCCCTTAGGCAAGGCATTTAAATTCCACGTTGCCTCTTCTCTCTCCCTCGTGGCGATGGATTCCACCAGGAATGAAGTCTCATTAAGTCTTAATATAAGTTGTAAGAACTTGTTTCGCAATCAAGCTAAAATAAATTTGTATAAACTAATAACCGAAAAAATACAGCGCAACACAATGCTATACAGACTATAACACTATATAACGCAGTATCAACACATCCATCTTGTCACGGAATGTCATTGTTTTTTTGCTAAAATGCATTATTCTAGATGTGATAAACAAGACTCATGTTAACTAGTTTGTTTGATTATGTGTATTTTTCTTCTGTGCTTATGAAATTATCTATGCTCATGCAAAGAGTTGGGATGTTATAAGTGGGGAGGCATTCAATTACATTTTGAGAAGTCTCTCTAGACAAGTACTTATGTTTTAGTTTTAGCCCGGGAGAGTATTGATTAACCCACAGAACAAACACTTAAATAATATCTGATGGAACAATGGAATGATTTCTACACTGCATGGGAAGATGATGGCTATATAAACACTTTCAACACTACACACCTCTAAATACACGGTGCACGTAAAAGAACCAGAGGAGACTCTGGAATGGGTATCTGTCTGTATCATTGCACTATCCTCCAAAATCTAAAATGACTAATCTCTTCAGGAGGAGTCGCTCATATGGGCAACCGGTAGCGACGATAAATAAACGTAAAACACACCAAAACACATCTAAATTGGCCTACAAAAATAGTAGATCCAGATGAGCCGGCTTGTCAGTATCTGCACTTTTTGCCAGTAATATTACTATTTTTAGAAAATTATCCATTTTGATAAATGAACTGGTCCAAATGTAATTTTCTTATTAATTTATTGGTCTAAAAATATCATGCACCAGTCCATGTCAGTTACTTGATTTAACCATATTTTATTGCAAATCAATAGTACATATGTCATACACATAAAGATACAATACATATAGCATGAAAATACAAATGGTTTGGGCCACAAGTTTTAACAACATTAGACAACAGCCCACACCAGTTACTTGGTGTTTAATGGGGTGAAAGAATGGGCCAATTTTTGTGCACCTACTATATTCAGAGGGACATTGTCTTGGTGTTTGTCACAATTTCACGTCAGGCAAACTCTTAGGATCTCCGTCAGTTCTCGAAACAATTGGATTAGGCTTTCTAAAATACATCACTAATTAATCTAGATGTGCATATCATCAGTATGTTCACCTTGGATGAGTTTTCATGGAGTTATGGCCCTTTGATTTTTTCTCTTTTTTTTCCATAATACCAGCACAAAGGAACATATGATTGTCAGGCTGACTCCCCCTACAATTCACAGACAGATCTGTAGTCCAGTGGTAACACGCTGGACTGGTAATCCAGGGATCGAAGGTTCGTTCCCTCGTCTGACCCTAAGAAAATTAAGTCTTCAGATGGGATGTTAAACCGAGGTCTCGTGTCGGTGCTTTACACTGTGCACGTAAACGAACCAGAGGAGACTCTGGAATGGGTCTCTGTCTGTATCATTGCACTATCCTCCAAAATCTAAAATGACTAATCTCTTCAGGAGGCATCACTCATATGGGCAACCGGTAGTGACGATATATAAACGTAAAACACACATATACCTTACAATTCTCAAGAAACTGGAAGTCAATATGTACATCAGAATATTCCAGTTGGATATTGTTTTTCTTGTTTTTACAACCCAAGAAATAGGCTTATACATTTTCATAGGCCCCTGTAGGATTGACGTGGAAAGTGGGATCAGTACTTATCGAGCTAAACTCTTATATCCCATTATAGCCCATAGACATACCATTGCCCCAGATGCCTTGATTACAGTCCACGAGGAATATCTTGGTAGAACCACTGACCTTCTGCAAGCTAATGGCATAGCTTTATCAATACATAAATTGTCCCAGGTAGAACCCAGACCTGGGATCAATTACATAGCAATGTAATTAATTAAATTACCAATCCATGGCAATGTTTCAATTACAAATACAATTACATCAAATTTACAATGTAATTAATTAAATTACAATTACTTTCCCAATGTAATTAATTAAATTACAAATTACATGATTGGTGTCCAAGGGCATAGGTGACCATTTTTTTTTTTTAAAAACACCAAATATTTAAATTCCTAATCAGATTTGGTCAGCAGTTGGCCTACCTGTGATTATGATTTACAACTTTTTATGTAAACCCTCATTTGTATGTTGAGCCAAATCTATTCATATTAAATTGAAGAGCTACAATTCTGTGTCCAATAAATAGCCTGCCTGACACAGGTACATTGTATTATGATAGAAACCATGGCAATCCATCAAAACATATTATACATGATTGTAATTGAATTGTAAGTGAAAAGTAAAAAGTAATTGTTAATTACAGGCATATTTTGAAAGTAATAATTATTAATTAAATTACAATTACAGGTAAAATGGAACTAAACACGAGTGATTATAATATCTTTCTATGTTCATGAATGAAATATTATTTGATCATTTTCATGATTTTATGATAGAAAACGATGCACTTTGCACTAAATGGCACTAGAACGTAATGTTTATATGGCCATACATGACGACATAAAAGATGTTATAAATGACGTCGCGAGTCCAAAATTATGTGCGTTTACAACGGTTTAACATGCATGGGCTAGGTACCATACGTTCAACATGCATGGGCTAGGTACCATACGTTCAACATGCATGGGCTAGGTACCATACGTTCAACATGCATGGGCTAGGTACCATACGTTCAACATGCATGGGCTAGGTACCATACGTTCAACATGCATGGGCTAGGTACATACGTTAACATGCATGGGTAGGTACCATACGTTCAACATGCATGGGCTAGGTACCATACGTTCAACATGCATGGGCTAGGTACCATACGTTCAACATGCATGGGCTAGGTACCATACGTTCAACATGCATGGGCTAGGTACCATACGTTCAACATGCATGGGCTAGGTACGACCATACGTTCAATATAACATTTCTATTGATCCTATGTCGAGTACTTTATTCTGGTATAATTGAAGTCCGTACCGCATTATGCTCAACATACTGTAGTTTGTTTAGTTTATACAAATTTATTTTAGCTCAATTGCGAAACAAGTTCTTACAACTTATATTAATCACTCTCGATACCTCATTCCTGATGGAATCCATCACCACGAGGGAGAGAGAAGAGGCAAAGTGGAATTTAAATGCCTTGCCTAAGGGCACAATCGTAACAGCTCCAGCGGGGCTCGAACTCCAGACCTTTCGCACCTGAAGCGAACGCACATCCACTGCGCTATCACGACTTCTGTAGTTTGTTTCTATGACTGGTTGATAGACGAGTCACTAAAATATACTCAAGTAATTTATTTAGTTGTTGACACGATGTCAGGGCATCATAAAAATATTGAAGAACACGCAGCAATTCATTGTCAGTTTTATAGAGATAATTGAGCAGATATGATAGGGTTTATGACAGCGTAATTATACCAGTTTTTCTCAGTGAACATGTGGATTTATTGGCGAGAGTCATGACACAACACATAGTATACATAATAACCAATCATAGAGTCAAAGTGAGTACTTCTCATTCCAAACAAGGATATTTAAAATATTTATAGGTTTTAAGAAGAGTTTTAAAGAGGTTGTTGCTGTGTTGTGCCGATAATTGTTTTCACTTTTCTGTAGTTTTAATTCTTGCTGTCGCATTTTACTTGTCGTTCTTTTTCGCTCTCGTATCGAAACTTCTGGCAAGAACTGTGTTTCCACGTTTTCTAACAAAAACTTTCAATTACTGTATACATACTATTATTGGCAGTTGTTTTATTTTGGCTATATTAGCGGTTTTGGTCTGCAGCGCCAATCTAAATCTACCGCCAATATTATATACAGAAATATTTTAAAAAGGGAAGTAACTGGTCTATTCTATGGTTCAGTCTGATATCCGTTCTGTAGCGTAAGAAAGATTTAACCTTTGGGAACAATACGGTAGGGAATTCACATCTATAGAAAACTTCATTGTTTGCTGGTTAACAATGCACTATTATGATAATAAATTATCATTTACATTGTCCAATTACCACATAGAATGATATTGACATTGGTTTGCTCCCAGTTTATAATGAGCCAATTTTGCATAAGTTCCAACATAATGAAAAAATAAATACTAGTGGGTTATACTGTTAAACATACAGATGGCTTACTGAATTGCGTTCACCTCCGCGTACATATGGAGGATAATTACATTTTTACCTGTCTGCTATAACGGTATATTTGTATATCTAATAAGTAACTCTCACGACATGAAGATTTCATGGAAGTCGTGATAGCGCAGTGGATGCGCGTTCGCTTCAGGTGCGAAAGGTCCGGAGTTCGAACCCCGCTGGAGCCGTTACGATTGTGCCCTTAGGCAAGGCATTTAATTTCCACGTTGCCTCTTCTCTCTTCGTCATGGCGATGGATTCCATCAGGAATGAGGTCTCGAGAGTGATTAATATATAAGTTATAAGAACTTGTTTTGCAATCGAGCTAAACTAAATTTGTATAAATATAAAAAAAAAAGATTTCACAACACACAAATATTAAATGACAAGATAAAATCTGACAGATTTCCTATTTTGTAATCGTTATTATGATTTTAAATTTTCGCGGAACATGAAGGATGCGCCAAAATTAATCTCCGCCAATAAATCTGTTTTTGGAAAACCGCCAACATTTGGAACTGCCAAAAGTAATCTGTATACAGTAATTTAGTCATATATGCCATGCCACCACAGTGCGTAAGTTGATTCATATGATATACAGTATCTAGTCTTCTTAACACATTCAACACCAAGTAACTGACATGGACTGGTCCATGATATTTTTAGACCAATAAATTAATAACAAAATTACATTTGGATCAGTTCATTTATCAAAATGGGTAATTTTATTTCCAAAAAATAGTTATATTACTTGAAAAAAGTGCAGATCCGTCTCATCTGGATCTACACTTTTTTGTAAGCCAATTTAGAGGTCTGTGGTGTTGAAAGGGTTAATGCATAAAGTATGAACTATGCATATTATACATGTACCATCTAAATAGAGTACGATCTTTTACCATCGCTATGCTTCATATTATATATAGATATTGCATTCCTGAATGGGCAATATGAAAAATATCACCCCTAGAAACATGAATATTAACCGAGGTTTCTAGGGGTGATATTTTTCATATTGCCCACTCAGGAATGCAATATTTATTTTATTACACCGAACCCAGGTACAAGTATTTGAAAATCAAGAATTAAGTTGACTTGTCTGAGTAGATCAAATGTTATACATGTAACACAATAAATAGCAAATGATGTGGAATGTTAAACTAGTTTAACGTTAACAATAGTAACAACATACATGTATATATTTTTTTATACAAATTTATTTTAGCTCGATTGCGAAACAAGTTATTTCAACTTATATTAATCACTCTCGAGACCTCATTCCTGATGGAATCCATCGTCACGAGGGAGAGAGAAGCGGCAACGTGGAATTTAAATGCCTTGCCTAAGGGCACAACCATAACGGCTCCAGCGGGGCTCGAACTCCGGACCTGAAGTGAACGTGCATCCACTGCGCTATCACGATATATATATGCCAGCGTCATGATAAAATGGTCTTTCGGGTAAAATCGCTTGCTGTTTGCTATATAGTCTAATAATAGCAAATAGCCATCTTCTGAAACTTGAGCAAATATTGACATTCTTGCTCTCGGCTGATAATTATCTAGAAGCTTTTATGTATGCATTTGAATACATGTAAGCGGCTATTCATTGCAGAGTGTGACTATATTAAAGTGCGCATTGATTGATGCATATGGCACATATACGTTTTCTGTATAGCATTTTGCTGATTCAGCCCTAGGGCGTATAGTAAGGGTAGTCACGTGAGGTATAATAAAATAGTTTATATTATTATAAGGTCTTCAAACAAGGGAAACATGTCCACAAAGCACTCATTTGTTTATATATGGAAGGCAAACGTTTATATATATGGAAGGCAAACGTTTATAAATATGGAAGGCAAACGTTTATATATATATGGAAGGCAAACGTTTTGTTAGATAATTTATGTTCTATAATAATAGCATGCTATAATATTGTGTAAATGCTTTTTATATATATACAAAGAAGAAATAAACTGGGTTACCCGAAAGGGGCCTCAAAATTAAAAACAAAATGATTACAAGGTCTCTATAAGAGTTAAAAGGTTTCAATAGAGTTACAAGGTATCTAGAGAGTTACAAGGTATCTGTAGAGTTACAAGGTCTCTATAGAGTTACAAGGTATCTATAGAGTTACAAGGTATCTGTAGAGTTACAAGGTATCTATAGAGTTACAAGGTATCTATAGAGTTACAAGGTTTCTATAGAGTTACAAGGTATCTATAGAGTTACAAGGTTTCAATAGAGTTACAAGGTCTCTATAGAGTTACAAGGTATCTGTAGAGTTACAAGGTATCTGTAGAGTTACAAGGTATCTATAGAGTTACAAGGTATCTATAGAGTTACAAGGTCTCTGTAGAGCTACAAGGTATCTATAGAGTTACAAGGTATCTATAGAGTTACAAGGTATCTATAGAGTTACAAGGTATCTGTAGAGTTACAAGGTATCTGTAGAGTTACAAGGTATCTATAGAGTTACAAGGTATCTATAGAGTTACAAGGTCTCTGTAGAGCTACAAGGTATCTATAGAGTTACAAGGTATCTATATAGTTACAAGGTATCTATAGAGTTACAAGGTATCTGTAGAGTTACAAGGTATCTATAGAGTTACAAGGTATATATAGAGTTACAAGGTATCTATAGAGTTACAAGGTCTCTATAGAGTTACAAGGTATCTATAGAGCTACAAGGTATCTATAGAGTTACAAGGTATCTATAGAGTTACAGGGTATCCATAGAGTTACAAGGTATCAATAGAGTTACAAGGTTTCAATAGAATTACAAGGTTTCTGTAGAGTTACAAGGTATCTATAGAGTTACAAGGTATCCATAGAGTTACAAGATATATATAGAGTTACAAGGTATCTATAGAGTTACAAGGTCTCTATAGAATTACAAGGTATCTATAGAGTTACAAGGTATATGTAGAGTTACAAGGTCTCTATAGAGTTACAAGGTCTCTGTAGAGTTACAAGGTCTCTGTAGAGTTACAAGGTATCTATAGAGTTACAAGATATCTATAGAGTTACAAGGTTTCTATAGAGATACAAGGTATCTATAGAGTTACAAGGTATCTGTAGAGTTACAAGGTATCTATAGAGTTACAAGGTATCTATAGAGTTACAAGGTATCTATAGAGTTACAAGGTATCAATAGAGTTACAAGGTTTCAATAGAATTACAAGGTTTATGTAGAGTTACAAGGTATCTACAGAGTTACAAGGTCTCTATAGAGTTACAAGGTATCAATAGAGTTACAAGGTATCTATAGAGTTACAAGGTATCTATAGAGTTACAAGGTATCTATAGAGTTACAAGGTCTCTATAGAATTACAAGGTATCTATAGAGTTACAAGGTATATGTAGAGTTACAAGGTCTCTATAGAGTTACAAGGTCTCTGTAGAGTTACAAGGTATCTATAGAGTTACAAGATATCCATAGAGTTACAAGGTTTCTATAGAGTTACAAGGTATCTATAGAGTTACAAGGTATCTGTAGAGTTACAATGTATCTATAGAGTTACAAGGTATCTATAGAGTTACAAGGTATCTATAGAGTTACAAGGTCTCTATAGAGTTACAAGGTCTCTGTAGAGTTACAAAGTCTATGTAGAGTTACAAGGTATCTATAGAGTTACAAGATATCTATAGAGTTACAAGGTCTCTATAGAGTTACAAGGTCTCTGTAGAGTTACAAGGTCTCTGTAGAGTTACAAAGTCTATGTAGAGTTACAAGGTATCTATAGAGTTACAAGATATCTATAGAGTTACAAGGTTTCTATAGAGTTACAAGGTATCTATAGAGTTACAAGGTATATGTAGAGTTACAAGGTATCTATAGAGTTACAAGGTATATATAGAGTTACAAGGTATCTATAGAGTTACAAGGTATCTATAGAGTTACAAGGTATCTATAGAATTATAAGGTATATATAGAGTTACAAGGTATCTATAGAGTTACAAGGTATCTATAGAGTTACAAGGTATCTATAGAGTTACAAGGTATCTATAGAATTATAAGGTATATATAGAGTTACAAGGTATCTATAGAGTTACAAGGTCTCTATAGAGTTACAAGGAATCAATAGAGTTACAAGGTATCTATAGAGTTACAAGGTATATATAGAGTTACAAGGTCTCCATAGAGTTACAAGGTTTCAATAGAATTACAAGGTTTCTGTAGAGTTACAAGGTATCTATAGAGTTACAAGGTATCTATAGAGTTACAAGGTATCTATGGAAATACAAGGTATCTATAGAGTTACAAGGTATCTATGGAAATACAAGGTATATATAGAGTTACAAGGTCTCTATAGAGTTACAAGGTCTCTGTAGAGTTACAAAGTCTATGTAGAGTTACAAGGTATCTATAGAGTTACAAGATATCTATAGAGTTACAAGGTCTATATAGAGTTACAAGGTCTCTGTAGAGTTACAAGGTCTCTGTAGAGTTACAAAGTCTATGTAGAGTTACAAGATATCTATAGAGTTACAAGATATCTATAGAGTTACAAGGTTTCTATAGAGTTACAAGGTATCTATAGAGTTACAAGGTATATGTAGAGTTACAAGGTATCTATAGAGTTACAAGGTATCTATAGAGTTATAGAGTTACAAGGTATCTATAGAGTTACAAGGTATCTATAGAGTTACAAGGTCTCTATAGAGTTACAAGGTATCTATAGAGTTACAAGGTCTCTATAGAGTTACAAGGTTTCAATAGAGTTACAAGGTCTCTGTAGCGTTACAAGGTATCTGTAGAGTTACAAGGTATCTGTAGAGTTACAAGGTATCTATAGAGTTACAAGGTATCTATAGAGTTACAAGGTTTCTGTAGAGTTACAAGGTCTCTATAGAGTTACAAGGTATCTATAGAGATTACAAGGTATCTATAGAGTTACAAGGTCTCTATAGAGTTACAAGATATCTATAGAGTTACAAGGTCTCTATAGAGTTACAAGGTATCTATAGAGTTACAAGGTCTCTATAGAGTTACAAGGTATCTATAGAGTTACAAGGTCTCTATAGAGTTACAAGGTTTCAATAGAGTTACAAGGTCTCTGTAGAGTTACAACGTATCTGTAGAGTTACAAGGTCTCTATAGAGTTACAAGGTTTCAATAAAGTTACAAGGTCTCTGTAGAGTTACAAGGTATCTGTAGAGTTACAAGGTATCTGTAGAGTTACAGGGTATCTATAGAGTTACAAGGTATCTATAGAGTTACAAGGTCTCTGTAGAGCTACAAGGTATCTATAGAGTTACAAGGTATCTATAGAGTTACAATGTCTCTGTAGAATTACAAGGTCTCTGTAGAGTTACAAAGTCTATGTAGAGTTACAAGGTATCTATAGAGTTACAAGGTATCTATAGAGTTACAAGGTCTCTATAGAGTTACAAGGTATCTATAGAGTTACAAGGTTTCAATAGAGTTACAAGGTCTCTGTAGAGTTACAAGGTATCTGTAGAGTTACAAGGTCTCTATAGAGTTACAAGTTTTCAATAGAGTTACAAGGTCTCTGTAGAGTTACAATGTATCTGTAGAGTTACAAGGTATCTATAGAGTTACAAGGTATCTATAGAGTTACAAGGTCTCTGTAGAGCTACAAGGTATCTATAGAGTTACAAGGTATCTATAGAGTTACAAGGTATCTATAGAGTTACAAGGTCTCTATAGAGTTACAAGGTATCTATAGAGTTACAAGGTATCTGTAGAGTTACAAGGTCTCTGTAGAGCAATATGGTTTACAAGCGTGTTTGCTACATGTTCTATGTATAATAGCTAATCATTTCTTATTATATAAAACAACTGACTTTGTTTGTATTAATGGCAATACTTCTCCGGATTCTTTTTTTCATTAAGCTGTGAGATATTAAGGGCAAATCAGTGTCTTTTTGTACATATTGGTTAAAATATACCTCACTTTAAACAACTTGATCAAGGGGACAGTCCCCACTGAAGAGGGATAGAATGACCTATTTTTGTTTTTTATTTTAAATAAACCGTTCGGCTGTCTGGGACATCATCAAGATTATTGTTTTCATATGACATGCATACAGAGTATAAAACATCAATTGCATACCTGAGCAATAGATATGAAATGGTCCACCTCAAGGTCGGGTGGGGCACTATCCAATGGGAAACACAGGCGCCGGTACCTGAAACACAGCAAGTATTGAAGCACTGAATTACATCTCAATATCTGGTCCTGTAATACATCTGCACTGTTTCAACATTCAGCTACAGTAAGATAATGGTGAATGTCACATCCATTTGGCATTGATATGAAAGCTGTAAAAGCAAGCCACCAGGAAAATATTGTTATCAGAAACTGAAATAAAGATGCAAGGTCACATTCATTTCACATACATATGAAGCACTGTATATTTATTTGAGAACACTGAATACATTCACACTGTTAACAATGGTATATTATTCTTGGAAAACCTTGTGAAAACACAATTATAATAGGGTAGCCAAACAAATTATGACAGGGAGAAACAAGACACACAAACAAATCATGACAGGGAGAAACAAGACACACAAACCAATCATGACAGGGAGAAACAAGACACACAAACCAATCATGACAATGAGACACGAGGACACACAGAAACAAGAGGCTCAAAGAAATCAAGACTGAGAGAAACAAGAGACACAAACCATACAGAACAAGGAGAGGCTCAAACCAAACAGGACAGAGAGTAACAAGAGGCTCAAAGAAATCAAGACTGAGAGAAACAAGAGGTTTAAAGAAATCAGGACTGAGAGAAATAAGAGGCTCAAACCAAACAGAACAAGGAGATACAAGAGACACAAACCAATCAGAACAAGGAGATACAAGAGACACAAACCAAACAGAACAAGGAGATACAAGAGACACAAACCAATCAGAACAAGGAGATACAAGAGACACAAACCAAACAGAACAAGGAGATACAAGAGACACAAACCAATCAGAACAAGGAGATACAAGAGACACAAACCAAACAGAACAAGGAGATACAAGAGACACAAACCAATCAGAACAAGGAGATACAAGAGACACAAACCAAACAGAACAAGGAGATACAAGAGACACAAACCAATCAGAACAAGGAGATACAAGAGACACAAACCAAACAGAACAAGGAGATACAAGAGACACAAACCAATCAGAACAAGGAGATACAAGAGACACAAACCAAACAGAACAAGGAGATACAAGAGACACAAACCAATCAGAACAAGGAGATACAAGAGACACAAACCAAACAGAACAAGGAGATACAAGAGACACAAACCAAACAGAACAAGGAGATACAATAGACACAAACCAAACAGAACAGGAGATACAAGAGGCTCAAACCAAACAGAATAAGGAGATACAAGAGACACAAACCAAACAGAACAAGGAGATACAAGAGGCTCAAAGTAACAAGAGGCTCAAAGAAATCAAGACTGAGAGAAACAAGAGGCACACACAAATGAGGACAAAGAGACACAAACCAATCAGGACAGATAGAAACAAGAGGCGCAAACCAAACAGAACAAGGAGATACAGAGACACAAACCAATCCGGACAGAGAGAAATTAGAGGCTCAAAGAAATTAAGACTGAGAGAAACAAGAGACACAAACCATACAGAACAAGGAGAGGCTCAAACCAAACAGGACAGAGAGTAACAAGAGGCTCAAAGAAATCAAGACTGAGAGAAACAAGAGGTTTAAAGAAATCAGGACTGAGAGAAATAAGAGGCTCAGACCAAACAGAACAAGGAGATACAAGAGACACAAACCAAACAGAACAAGGAGATACTAGAGGCTCAAAGTAACAAGAGGCTCAAAGAAATCAAGACTGAGAGAAACAAGAGGCACACACAAATGAGGACAAAGAGACACAAACCAATCAGGACAATAGAAACAAGAGGCGCAAACCAAACAGAACAAGGAGATACAAGAGACACAAACCAATCCGGACAGAGAGAAATTAGAGGCTCAAAGAAATTAAGACTCAGAGAAACAAGAGGCTCAAAGAAATCAAGACTGAGAGAAACAAGAGCCACACACAAATGAGGACAAAGAGACACAAACCAATCAGGACAGATAGAAACAAGAGGCGCAAACCAAACAGAACAAGGAGATACAAGAGACACAAACCAATCCGGACAGAGAGAAATTAGAGGCTCAAAGAAATTAAGACTCAGAGAAACAAGAGGCTCAAAGAAATCAAGACTGAGAGAAACAAGAGGCACACACAAATGAGGACAAAGAGACACAAACCAATCAGGACAGATAGAAACAAGAGGGGCAAACAAAACAGAACAAGGAGATACAATAGGCTCAAACCAATCAAGACCGGGAGAAACAGGAGGCGCAACCTTTGGTCTTGAATCAATCACTGGTAGATACTAATCAAAGTACAAAAATGTCGTAATTACACATTTGACTCATTGGCACTGTTGTTCTATCACAGATATAGACGAACTTATGAAATAAATGAATGAGCTTACCTAAAAATGTGACTTGCAAATAACTGTGTCATTATAATCTGGTGCAATAGTGTTTGCAAGAAAAACATTGACAGACAAACGGATGTCTGGGCAGAGCTTTATCACAATGTCTCAGATGAGCTAAGACAAAACGAGTGTTCAGATGTGATTTGATGAACAAACCAACTAGTATAAGCATGTTGAGCATCGCTTGGCAGCTTCACTCAATATGTGTTCTGAAACTGAATAAGTGCTCTAGGAACAAAAGGCAAGAGTACAGATTTATTCAAGATTTCATTTACTAATGCACCTGAGACTGGAAAGAAGATCAAATTACTTATTGTTGGATACACTTGTGCTGCTAGAAAGATGTTAGATAAGCTCAAGTTCTTGTATGGTTTACTACTCCAACAAACATCATGCTTGAGTTAAACATGCTTGCTGATTAATCTAGTCTTAAATGTGACAGTGTCCTACCGATTTCTTGGAAGATGAAGTGCTTAATGCATATCTCGAGAGGCCATCAATAGCATATTTTCATTGTCCAATTTATCTCCTGAATGAACCCAAGTGGAAATATTGGGGTTTGTCTTCTGGATATAAGATGCATGCATAATCTACATTACCAGAGGAAGAACACGAGATTACATGCGCCTCTTTATAGTATACATTTGTATTTATATTCCATATACATGTAGTGTAAATGTTTAAAATTGCATCTGTAATTGTGAAGCGCAGTAGAATTATTTTCTATTTTTGCGCTATATAAATGCTATGTATTTGTATAGTTAACCCTTAGAATGCTAATCACAACTAAATTTTGCAAACAGCATAGAGCCAGATCAGATGGCACAGAACGTTTCTGTTCCGTCTGATAAGGTTTAATGCTGTTTGCTATTCGGATAATGGAGCTAAATTATTGGCTGAATAGCAAACAACATTGATCCTGATCAGATGCGGCGCTATGTGTCAGATACCAGCGTTGTGGTTTGCATATTTTCATGCGCTATTCTCTAGTTTCTAATGAAATACTGGTAATAAGATCCCTGTAAGCTCACATAAATAATAGTTCTGTATTTTCACTGCAATTAATTTTTTGCCCATATCTTGACTGTTGATTTGCATGAATTCTCTCTTTTTCCAATGGATGCCTTAAAGAGACATTACATCGCAAAAAGCAAATAAAATTCATTTTTTCACGTATAAATGTGTTGCTACTACAAATTCTTCCAAATACATTCAAACACTAATATTGAATCAATAAACAGTGTTTTTGTGATCTACAAACTATCAAAATTGAAAGTAAGATTTCATATAACGATTATTCAAGCTCCTGAATTGACGTTTATTTGTCATCGGAGTCTATACTAAACGCGAGATAATGTCGTTTAAAGATAATTGAACTAAGACTAGTCTACAAATAAATATGCATAGGCACAAATGTGAGATATAACGGTAAATCTGTACCATAAATCGTGTTATTCAGGATACACGAGTTGTATTACGCATGAATGTCGTTTTTTTGCTTATTAGTTGAAATACTCAGCATGAATGTTGACCCTTTTTACATTATTTTGTTATGTCAACAAACCGCGTATACGACGCTTGCTTATTAGTTGAAATACTCAGTATTTGAGGCAAATATTTGGGAAAAAATTATACCATATAATAGGGAAATACATTCTGTAGAAATTTGGGTTTTCACTAATGTAGTGTCGCTTTAAACCAACACACTATGTTCAATTTATACTATATTGATTATTTCCTTACCCACAATGTTCTATTTATGCTATACTATTTAACCCTTTCCTTCATAGAGATTTAGGTTAATATACTATTATATCTCCATACAAACGACAGTCATTTAGCTATCATGCAGTGGATAAGTAGTTGCCATATCTATCGCACCTCCATAGATATTACTGGGACTACATGAGATTGTGGCCTTTATTATGGTTTGGCTACTACATTGTCAAAAAAAAAAGAATCAGAGGAGACTCTGGAATAGAGGTCTCTGTCTGTATCATTGCACGATCCTCCAAAAATCTAAAATGACCAATCTCTTCAAGAACTCTTCAGGAGGCTTCGCTCATATGGACAACAGGTAGCAACGATAAATAAACGTAAAACACATTGTCAGTGTATGTCGTATTGGTAATGGCATCAAGAGGTGCTTCTGTGAGGGAAAGGGTTAAGTATGCCACATTGTTACAGCCAAGCTACGTTATTTCGGTTTATTCACTATAATGTGCTGTGGTTAAGTAATTGTTACAGCTAAGCTACATTATTTCGGTTTATCCACTATAATGTGCTGTGGTTAAGTATGCCACATTGTTACAGCTAAGCTATGATATTTCAGTTTATCCACTATAATGTGCTGTGGTTAAGTATGCCCACATTGTTACAGCTAAGCTATGCTATTTCGGTTTATCCACTATAATGTGCTGTGGTTAAGTATGCCCACATTGTTACAGCTAAGCTATGTTATTTCGGTTTATCCACTATAATGTGCTGTGGTTAAGTATGCCCACATTGTTACAGCTAAGCTATGTTATTTCGGTTTATCCACTATAATGTGCTGTGGTTAAGTATGCCCACATTGTTACAGCTAAGCTATGATATTTCAGTTTATCCACTATAATGTGCTGTGGTTAAGTATGCCCACATTGTTACAGTTAAGCTATGCTATTTCAGTTTATCCACTATAATGTGCTGTGGTTAAGTATGACCACATTGTTACAGCTAAGCTACGTTATTTCGGTTTATCCACTATAATGTGCTGTGGTTAAGTATGCCACATTGTTACAGCTAAGCTATGTTATTTTGGTTTATCCACTATAATGTGCTGTGGTTAAGTATGCCCACATTGTTACAGCTAAGCTATGTTATTTTGGTTTATCCACTATAATGTGCTGTGGTTAAGTATGCCCACATTGTTACAGCTAAGCTACGTTATTTCGGTTTATCCACTATAATGTGCTGTGGTTAAGTATGCCCACATTGTTACAGCTAAGCTATGTTATTTCGGTTTATCCACTATAATGTGCTGTGGTTAAGTATGCCCACATTGTTACAGCTAAGCTATGTTATTTCAGTTTATCCACTATAATGTGCTGTGGTTAAGTATGCCCACATTGTTACAGCTAAGCTATGTTATTTCGGTTTATCCACAATAATGTGCTGTGGTTAAGTATGCCCACATTGTTACAGCTAAGCTATGTTAGTTCGGTTTATCCACTATAATGTGCTCTATTATTTCCTGTCTGTTGTTAAATCCTGGGGAAATCCCTCATTTATAGTCTGCTTCTGTTTTACTGGTGCAATAAAAACATTGTGCAGACTATAAGCAGCTCCAAGACTGACTGCTATCAAAGTTAGTTGCTCTTTATGCAGCCTTTAACAATATATATAATGCATTTTCATGAGCTATGAATATTCTTGTGTGAAATGAAGGTTTCAGATTATACCAGTGATATTTTGGTTTAGATGTATCAATAATTCCTTATATGGTCAGACAACGCTATTGACATTTACTTAGGCCTTCATTATAACACATTATATGTTCCCCAAAAATAGTTTGGCACAAAAGACAGTAGTTTTCAACACACTGGCCTTTGAGCCACAAGAAAATTTCAATGAGGTTGACGGATTACGTTTTTTAAAATACAGTCAAACCTGTCTTAAGCAGCCAGCCAAGGGAATCTCAGAAAGTGGCTGCTTAATAGAGGTCAAATATATAATAAACCAACTTATTTGGGAATCTGGAAACTGGCTGCTTAATACATGTTGGATGCTTAATAGAGGTGACCACTAACACAGGTTTCACTGTATCCCACTAAAGGCACCCATCCCCTCCTCTGAAGGTAATTTGGTGGTGAATGTTGCACTGACACCTGCATTTATAATATGCTGTTTATTTCTCTATATGTTTCATTCTTATCTTTTATTTTGTTTTATTGTTATTTGTTGCTGTAATTTATTGAAAAATAAATATGTTTGAACTGCAACATCAGCTCTGAGGATAGAACATTGTTTCCATCTCAGAATGAGGTTGTTTTTATTGCATTTGGCTATATCATTTGGGTTATTGATGATTTTCAGCATCACACAACAGCATCCAAAACCAAAATCAAATGCTAATGATTCATTCTTTGATGGTTGGCTAACATGTAATTGTAAGCTACTGTTTCATTACAAGAACAGTAATTGTAAGCGACTGTTTCATTACAAGAACAGTAATTGTAAGCTACTGTTTCATTACAAGAACAGTAATTGTAAGCTACTGTTTCATTACAAGAACAGTAATTGTAAGCGACTGTTTCATTATAAGAACAGTAATTGTAAGCTACTGTTTCATTACAAGAACAGTAATTGTAAGCTACTGTTTCATTACAAGAACAGTAATTGTAAGCTACTGTTTCATTACAAGAACAGTAAGTGTAAGCTACTGTTTGATTACAAGAACAGTAATTGTAAGCGACTGTTTCATTATAAGAACAGTAATTGTAAGCTACTGTTTCATTACAAGAACAGTAATTGTAAGCTACTGTTTCATTACAAGAACAGTAAGTGTAAGCTACTGTTTGATTACAAGAACAGTAATTGTAAGCGACTGTTTCATTATAAGAACAGTAATTGTAAGCTACTGTTTCATTACAAGAACAGTAATTGTAAGCGACTGTTTCATTATAAGAACAGTAATTGTAAGCTACTGTTTCATTACAAGAACAGTAATTGTAAGCGACTGTTTCATTATAAGAACAGTAATTGTAAGCTACTGTTTCATTACAAGAACAGTAATTGTAAGCTACTGTTTCATTACAAGAACAGTAATTGTAAGCTACTGTTTCATTACAAGAACAGTAATTGTAAGCTACTGTTTCATTACAAGAACAGTAATTGTAAGGTACTGTTTCATTACAAGAACAGTAATTGTAAGCTACTGTTTCATTGCAAGAACAGTAATTGTAAGCTACTGTTTCCTTACAAGAACAGTAATTGTAAGCTACTGTTTCATTACAAGAACAGTAATTGTAAGCTACTGTTTCATTGCAAGAACAGTAATTGTAAGCTACTGTTTCATTGCAAGAACAGTAATTGTAAGCTACTGTTTCATTACAAGAACAGTAATTGTAAGCTACTGTTTCATTGCAAGAACAGTAATTGTAAGCTACTGTTTCCTTACAAGAACAGTAATTGTAAGCTACTGTTTCATTACAAGAACAGTAATTGTAAGCTACTGTTTCATTGCAAGAACAGTAATTGTAAGCTACTGTTTCCTTACAAGAACAGTAATTGTAAGCTACTGTTTCATTGCAAGAACAGTAATTGTAAGCTACTGTTTCATTGCAAGAACAGTAATTGTAAGCTACTGTTTCATTACAAGAACAGTAATTGTAAGCGACTGTTTCATTATAAGAACAGTAATTGTAAGCTACTGTTTCATTACAAGAACAGTAATTGTAAGCTACTGTTTCATTACAAGAACAGTAATTGTAAGCTACTGTTTCATTACAAGAACAGTAATTGTAAGCTACTGTTTCATTACAAGAACAGTAAGTGTAAGCTACTGTTTCATTACAAGAACAGTAATTGAAGCACTGTTTTCAAGAACGTAATTGTAAGCTACTGTTTCATTACAAGAACATAATTGTAAGCTACTGTTTCATTACAAGAACAGTAATTGTAAGCTACTGTTTCATTACAAGAACAGTAATTGTAAGCTACTGTTTCATTGCAAGAACAGTAATTGTAAGCTACTGTTTCCTTACAAGAACAGTAATTGTAAGCTACTGTTTCATTGCAAGAACAGTAATTGTAAGCTACTGTTTCATTACAAGAACAGTAATTGTAAGCTACTGTTTCATTACAAGAACTGTAATTGTAAGCTACTGTTTCCTTACAAGAACAGTAATTGTAAGCTACTGTTTCATTGCAAGAACAGTAATTGTAAGCTACTGTTTCCTTACAAGAACAGTAATTGTAAGCGACTGTTTCATTATAAGAACAGTAATTGTAAGCTACTGTTTCATTACAAGAACAGTAATTGTAAGCTACTGTTTCATTGCAAGAACAGTAATTGTAAGCTACTGTTTCATTACAAGAACAGTAATTGTAAGCTACTGTTTCATTATAAGAACAGTAAGTGTAAGCTACTGTTTCATTGCAAGAACAGTAATTGTAAGCTACTGTTTCATTACAAGAACAGTAATTGTAAGCTACTGTTTCATTACAAGAACAGTAATTGTAAGCTGTTTTTAAACAGTAATTGTAAGCTACTGTTTCATTACAAGAACAGTAAGTGTAAGCTACTGTTTCATTACAAGAACAGTAATTGTAAGCTACTGTTTCATTGCAAGAACAGTAATTGTAAGCTACTGTTTCATTACAAGAACAGTAATTGTAAGCTACTGTTTCATTGCAAGAACAGTAATTGTAAGCTACTGTTTCATTACAAGAACAGTAATTGTAAGCTACTGTTTCATTACAAGAACAGTAATTGTAAGCTACTGTTTCATTGCAAGAACAGTAATTGTAAGCTACTGTTTCATTACAAGAACAGTAATTGTAAGCTACTGTTTCATTACAAGAACATTAATTGTAAGCTACTGTTTCATTACAAGAACAGTAATTGTAAGCTACTGTTTCATTGCAAGAACAGTAATTGTAAGCTACTGTTTCATTACAAGAACAGTAATTGTAAGCTACTGTTTCATTGCAAGAACAGTAATTGTAAGCTACTGTTTCCTTACAAGAACAGTAATTGTAAGCTACTGTTTCATTGCAAGAACAGTAATTGTAAGCTACTGTTTCCTTACAAGAACAGTAATTGTAAGCTACTGTTTCATTACAATAACAGTAATTGTAAGCTACTGTTTCCTTACAAGAACAGTAATTGTAAGCTACTGTTTCATTACAAGAACAGTAATTGTAAGCTACTGTTTACTTACAAGAACAGTAATTGTAAGCTACTGTTTCCTTACAAGAACAGTAATTGTAAGCTACTGTTTCATTGCAAGAACAGTAATTGTAAGTGACTGTTTCATTATAAGAACAGTAATTGTAAGCTACTGTTTCATTACAAGAACAGTAATTGTAAGCTACTGTTACATTGCAAGAACAGTAATTGTAAGCTAATGTTTCCTTACAAGAACAGTAATTGTAAGCTACTGTTTCATTGCAAGAACAGTAATTGTAAGCTACTGTTTCCTTACAAGAACAGTAATTGTAAGCTACTGTTTCCTTACAAGAACAGTAATTGTAAGCTACTGTTTCATTGCAAGAACAGTAATTGTAAGCTACTGTTTCCTTACAAGAACAGTAATTGTAAGCTACTGTTTCATTGCAAGAACAGTAATTGTAAGCTACTGTTTCATTACAAGAACAGTAATTGTAAGCTATTGTTTCATTACAAGAACTGTATTGAAGCTACTGTTTCCTTACAAGAACAGTATTGTAAGCTACTGTTTCATTGCAAGAACAGTAATTGTAAGCTACTGTTTCCTTACAAGAACAGTAATTGTAAGCTACTGTTTCATTGCAAGAACAGTAATTGTAAGCTACTGTTTCCTTACAAGAACAGTAATTGTAAGCTACTGTTTCCTTACAAGAACAGTAATTGTAAGCTACTGTTTCATTGCAAGAACAGTAATTGTAAGCTACTGTTTCATTGCAAGAACAGTAATTGTAAGCTACTGTTTCCTTACAAGAACAGTAATTGTAAGCTACTGTTTCCTTACAAGAACAGTAATTGTAAGCTACTGTTTCATTGCAAGAACAGTAATTGTAAGCTACTGTTTCCTTACAAGAACAGTAATTGTAAGCTACTGTTTCATTGCAAGAACAGTAATTGTAAGCTACTGTTTCCTTACAAGAACAGTAATTGTAAGCTACTGTTTCCTTACAAGAACAGTAATTGTAAGCTACTGTTTCATTGCAAGAACAGTAATTGTAAGCTACTGTTTCATTGCAAGAACAGTAATTGTAAGCGACTGTTTCATTATAAGAACAGTAATTGTAAGCTACTGTTTCATTACAAGAACAGTAATTGTAAGCGACTGTTTCATTATAAGAACAGTAATTGTAAGCTACTGTTTCATTACAAGAACAGTAATTGTAAGCTACTGTTTCATTGCAAGAACAGTAAGTGTAAGCTACTGTTTCATTGCAAGAACAGTAATTGTAAGCTACTGTTTCATTGCAAGAACAGTAATTGTAAGCTACTGTTTCATTACAAGAACAGTAAGTGTAAGCTACTGTTTCATTGCAAGAACTGTAATTGTAAGCTACTGTTTCATTACAAGAACAGTAAGTGTGTTGTTTTGGGTTTGTGTTGTTTTTGGTTTGTAAGCTACTGTTTCATTACAAGAACAAGCTGTTTTCTCTACTGCTGGTTATATTACCAATTTCTGTTTTGTTCTATTGTACATACACGCTTTATTATGCTTCAATGTAGCTTCCAGTATTCTGATTGGATACCGGTACAGTAAATGTAAATGTTATAGCTCCGGGCTAGACAGGATATATATAACCCATGTATTGCCTACCTTATGATCGCAGGTTCGATCCCCCCGTCTGACCCTAATAAAATTAGGTATGCCTAATCAGATGGGACATTAAACCAAGGTCTCGTGTCGGTGCTGTACATCGTGCATGTAAAAGAACCAGAGGAGACTCTGGAATGGGTATCTGTCTGTATCATTGCACTATCCTCCAAAAATCTAAAATGACTAATCTCTTCAGGAGACGTCGCTCATATGGGCAACCGGTAGCGACGATAAATAAACGTAAAACATACACCTTTATGAAATATTGGGAAAACGTAAATAAGAGGGCCATGATGGCCCTGTATCGTTCATCTCACATGTTTTACCCCGGGGGCACCATTTTAACTACATTCAAAGAGCATTGTACATCGATCATTCCTACCAAATGTTGCCAAATTCTGACCGGTGGTTTGTGAGCAAATGTTTGAAGAATTTGTGTTATTTTTAGATATTTGCGACAACCTCCATTTTAACAAATCTGAAAAGGCTTCATCCATGACCATAATTGTGAAATTTGGCTACAATTGGGTAATCAGTTTGGGTGAAGAAGTCTTTTGAAATCTATAATAAAAGAACAAAATTTTCGACTTTTCGGCAGCCATCTTGGCTGATTATGACAAAAATTGCATCAAAGCGATCGCTTCGTCGATACCTTCGATTTAATATATGATATGACATATGAAATTTGACCTCCATGCCATTTTTGATCTCGGGGTCACCATTTGAACAACTTTGAAAGAGCATTGTACATCGATCATTCCTACCAAAATTCGTCAAAATCCAGCTGACGGTTTGTAAGAAGATTTTTTAAGAATCTGTGCTATTTTTAGACAGCGGTCTCGTTGGATTTCAGGGGAACCTTATTTTAACAACATTGGGAAAAAAGCTTCACATAAGGATAATGCAAATAGAGGTTTTTGAACATTGGCTGATCAGTTGGTGAGAAGAAGCCGTTTGAAATATCACATAAAAGTTGACCATTTGACCATTCGATGACCATCTTGGATGAAGTAATCATCCAAATTTTATGAAAATTGCACTAGAACAATCCCCTCGTGATACCTTCGATTTGATATATGACCACATTTGCTCAAAAATAAAATGTGACTCAGGGGTGTGGAAATCCTATGCCCGACTCATCCGATTTGTACATTTTGTCAAACGGACAAGTGGAATTGTGCATCTTAGTTGTCTACGGACAAATAGATATTATAAATAAACAAAGATTTCTTACTACACTTTTAACAAATTAGTTAGCAGAAGTTGGAAATAAAACAATTCTGCCATGATGGATGGCATTGCATAAAACATTTTCCAGCGGACAGTGTTCAATACGAGAGAAGGCAATTTATCACAGTTTGATTTTACAGATGTTTACAAATTACTCGATTCAGTGCAGTGACTGATCGTTTTTTATTCAAGGCCAGGAGTGGTCCTACAACTTCAATTAACAGAGAATGGAGAAGAGAATATGTTTTATTGCAAAATCGGCAATAACATTACAATATACAGTCAAACTATCTTAAGCAGCCAGCCAAGGGAATTTCAGAAAGTGGCTGCTTAGCACAGGTGGTTGCTTAATAGAGGTCAAATGAATAATAAAACAACATATTGGGTATCTGGAAATTGACTGCTTAATGGAAGTGACCATTAACACAGGTTTGACTGTATTAGTCGCTACAAGTATTTCCAAAGCCAATCCACCAACGGAACTTCCTGTATGCTAGTTACTACAGGCATTTCCAAAACCATTCCACCAACAGAACTTCATATATACAAGTTAATACAGGCATTTCCAAAACCATTCCACCAACGGAACTTCCTATATACAAGTTAATACAGGCATTTCCAAAACCATTCCACCAACAGAACTTCCTATATACTAGTTAATACAGGCATTTCCAAACCATTCCACCAACAGAACTTCCTATATACTACAGGCATTTCCAAACCATTCCACCAACAGAACTTCCTATATACTACAGGCATTTCCAAACCATTCCACCAACAGAACTTCCTATATACTACAGGCATTTCCAAACCATTCCACCAACAGAACTTCCTATATACAAGTTACTACAGGCATTTCCAAACCATTCCACCAACAGAACTTCCTATATACTAGTTAATACAGGCATTTCCAAACCATTCCACCAACAGAACTTCCTATATACTACAGGCATTTCCAAACCATTCCACCAACAGAACTTCCTATATACAAGTTACTACAGGCATTTCCAAACCATTCCACCAACAGAACTTCCTATATACTAGTTAATACAGGCATTTCCAAAACCATTCCACCATCAGCACTTCCTATATACAAGTTAATACAGGCATTTCCAAAACCATTCCACCAACAGAACTTCCTATATACTAGTTACTACAGGCATTTCCAAACCATTCCACCAACAGAACTTCCTATATACTAGTTAATACAGGCATTTCCAAACCATTCCACCAACAGAACTTCCTATATACTACAGGCATTTCCAAACCATTCCACCAACAGAACTTCCTATATACTACAGGCATTTCCAAACCATTCCACCAACAGAACTTCCTATATACTACAGGCATTTCCAAACCATTCCACTAACAGAACTTCCTATATACTACAGGCATTTCCAAACCATTCCACCAACAGAACTTCCTATATACTACAGGCATTTCCAAACCATTCCACCAACAGAACTTCCTATATACTACAGGCATTTCCAAACCATTCCACCAACAGAACTTCCTATATACTACAGGCATTTCCAAACCATTCCACCAACAGAACTTCCTATATACTACAGGCATTTCCAAACCATTCCACCAACAGAACTTCCTATATACTACAGGCATTTCCAAACCATTCCACCAACAGAACTTCCTATATACTAGTTAATACAGGCATTTCCAAACCATTCCACCAACAGAACTTCCTATATACTACAGGCATTTCCAAACCATTCCACCAACAGAACTTCCTATATACTACAGGCATTTCCAAACCATTCCACCAACAGAACTTCCTATATACTACAGGCATTTCCAAACCATTCCACTAACAGAACTTCCTATATACTACAGGCATTTCCAAACCATTCCACCAACAGAACTTCCTATATACTACAGGCATTTCCAAACCATTCCACCAACAGAACTTCCTATATACTACAGGCATTTCCAAACCATTCCACCAACAGAACTTCCTATATACTACAGGCATTTCCAAACCATTCCACCAACAGAACTTCCTATATACTACAGGCATTTCCAAACCATTCCACCAACAGAACTTCCTATATACTACAGGCATTTCCAAACCATTCCACCAACAGAACTTCCTATATACTACAGGCATTTCCAAAACCATTCCACCAACAGAACTTCCTATATACTAGTTACTACAGGCATTTCCAAACCATTCCACCAACAGAACTTCCTATATACTAGTTAATACAGGCATTTCCAAAACCATTCCACCAACATAACTTCCTATATACAAGTTAATACAGGCATTTCCAAAACCATTCCACCAACAGAACTTCCTATATACTAGTTACTACAGGCATTTCCAAAACCATTCCACCAACAGAACTTCCTATATACTAGTTAATACAGGCATTTCCAAAACCATTCCGCCAACAGAACTTGATGATGAAACAATAATATGCATTAATAAAAGTCAATTACTGTGGAAGATTCGACTTTGAATTCATTCTTCAACTAGAACTGGGTAATAAATAAAACATTCTCATAAAAGCTGATTCCTATATATTTATATTGGACTTGAAGCACATGTGGCTAGTCTAGTTCTTAGTCTATAATGGTGGGGACTTGTGAGATATGAGTCCCGGGAGAGACAAGGATTTATGGCAACATTCCTGGTTGGACAGATACAAATGAAAGCAGACAATCTACAGTGGGCTGTGCTTTCTAAATATGGTCTATATCACATAATGGTTGCCTGTACTGTCTCCATACATTCTTGTCCGCCAATTAATTAAGCACACAATGACTATAGTAACGTAACATTATTGATGGTAACTTTAACGGGTTCTATGTATCTTTGACACTGGTGTGTTCTGGAATTATTCACCCACGTTACTGTCCACGTACCGTGCACGTGAAGTATTTCTATGGCTCAATGGGGATACCTCTCATTCCGAATATCGGTTCATTCATAATATTTACATAAAACTGCGAAGGAAAAGTGACAGCTCTTATATGGGAATGTTTGCATTATGGTGGAAAGTGACAGCTCTTATATGGTAATGTTTGCATTATGGTGGAAAGTGACAGCTCTTATATGGGAATGTTTGCATTATGGTGGAAAGTGACAGGTCTTATATGGTAATGTTTGCATTATGGTGGAAAGTGACAGCTCTTATATGGGAATGTTTGCATTATGGTGGAAAGTGACAGCTCTTATATGGGAATGTTTGCATTATGGTGGAAAGTGACAGGTCTTATATGGGAATGTTTGCATTATGGTGGAAAGTGACAGGTCTTATATGGGAATGTTTGCATTATGGTGGAAACACAGCTCGTTTGAAAGAAATGAATACCGTCTTAAGGAGGACATTTCCTCCCTGAAGTACAATCTCCCTGACAACAGCACAATTTACATACATCTAATAGCCAACATGTTTTGCTATCATACATGTGGTTATTACGGTTCGAGGGGTGTGGGAGGGATTATTTCCCCCTCAGAGATTTCCAATTTCACTAATATGAAATACAGTCTATATAATTCCAACATCCATACATGTGATTATTACGCTTCGAGGGGTGTAGGGGGGGGGGATTATTTTCCCCCTCAGAGATTTCCAATTTCACTAATATGAAACACAGTCTATATAATTCCAACATCCAAATACCTCAATTTTGCATTACTGAAGGCCAATCTCGAGTAGACCTCTTCTGATACTAGAAGGTTGTCCTCAAACTGCACGGGAATCATGTGTGGCTCTCCCGAGCATATCTCCGTGTCATTGTAGAAGTAGAACTGATTTTCGTCATTTATAGTTGCCAATGCAATAACCTGTTCAAAGGAAATGTACAATGTTGTTATTTGCTCCATCACATCGTAATGGAAAATGACAAAATGCTAAAATCACCATTCTGTGACTCTCTATAGACTGTAACAGTGACGTAACCTCTTTTTGCGCTATGGCCCGTGGGAAAAATAGCAACATTGTGACATACAGTCTACGTACATCCACTATGGCCAATACCGTCAGACCGAACAAAATACTTCGAAATAACCTAAGTTTGACTTAACAAAATTCGATATAAACGGAGACAGTTATATGTAAAATGTGTCTGAAACGGGACTTTGATTCGATAACCAGAGAATTTGACATAACCGACTTTGACATAACCGATGTAGACTGTATTTCACTTCAAAATGAGAAAAACATTAAACATATATTAAAAGAGCCCCCCCCCCCCCATCTCATTTATCTTCTGATTAGTTTATACAAATTTATTTTAGCTCGATTGCGAAACAAGTTCTTACAACTTATATTAATCACTCTTGAGACCTCATTCCTGATGGAATCCTTCGCCATGAGGGAGAGAGAAGAGGCAACGTGGAATTTAAATGCCTTGCCTAAGGGCACAACCGTAACAGCTCCAGCGGGGCTCGAACTCAGGACCTTTCACACCCGAAGCGAACGCACATCCACTGTGCTATCATGACTTCCACGATTCTTCTGATTATGACAATAGATTTATAATTTTATAATTCTAAGAAATGCAGTTCCGGGTTCCAAATGCAGGTGGGACAGACTATAAGAGAACCCCAGGTACACAACACGCTAGTTCTTGGTTGGTATACAATCTTATTACCCTCATCAAATGTGAGATATACCTCCTAACATCTAAGTCTGTCCCAGCCATTCACCCTGCAACATCATGTTTCAAATCCATATACAGTGAAACCCCTCTACAGCGAACCACCTTCACACTAAGGGAGATGTTAGATTTTTTGTTTCTATTTACAGCGCCCGGGCGCGATGCAAAACATAAAAGGGGCGCGCTAATTAGAGTAATTAATTTCTGTAGTATACGTGTGAAAAATCTCTGTGTCAAGTCAATATCGGTAATTGCCAACTGTTTGGAAGAAACTGCTGTGACCTTGCACTGCTGTGACCTTGCTTTGTCATAATGCGATGCCTACTACGTCATCGTTTGTTACCTAAATCGATCGATATGTTCTGTACATGCGGTACATGTACTATGTAGGAATAGCAAACATGGCGAGTAGCTATAAGTCCCGTGTTTCTGTTGATTGTTCCGCGTTATAAACAGTTATACGGTGTCTATATAAATAACTAATAACCTTGTACTTTCGGTTTAAATAGCTCAAGGCATTGTCGATATTGTGTGAATTCTTATGTGAAAATAAATACTTTTTAAAGCGATACACGTTCAACAAGTGATGCGCATATTATTCATGCATACTTAGTGCCACAGTGATTCATGAGCTTGGAGTTTATATATATATGGATTACGTTACTCAACAGTACTATCGGTAAGCCAATTTTTTCCTCTTACGGGCGCCATTTCATGTTACATTTTTTACGTGGGGGGCGCCTATATTAGAGGTGGCGCTTTAAATAGGAACAATATGGTAGGTTTAATTAACAAACATTTCGTTAATAAGCTACAAGGTTCCGATTCCATCCACATATTGCTATTGTGTGTATTATCATTTAGTTTTTACAAATTTAGTTTAGCTTGATTGCGAAACAAGTTCTTACAACTTATATTAACCACTCTCAAGATCTCATTCCTGATGGAATCCATTGACACGAGGGAGAGAGAAGAGGCAACGTGGAATTTAAATGCCTTGCCTATGGGCACAATCGTAATGGCTCCAGCGGGGTTCGAACTCCAGACCTTTTGCATCTGAAGCAAACGCGCATCCACTGCGCTATCACGACTTCCACTTTGCGATATGCTATTATCATGACGAATAAAATATGTTTAAACCAAAAATATTGTTTCCTTATCCCTTTCAACACCACAGACCTCTAAATAGGATTACAAAAAGTGTAGATCCAGATGAGCCGGCTCGTGACGAGCCGTCTCATCAGGATCTGCACTTTTTGCCAGTAATATTACTATTTTTAGACATAATTACCCATTTTGATAAATGAACTTGTCCAAATGTGATTTTCTGATTCATTTATTGGTTTATGAATATCATGGACCAGTCCATGTGAGTTACTTGGTGTTGAATGGGTTAAAAACATAGGAACTGAAAATCTGTGTACCGGTAATTAAAAATGTGTTATGAGATATGGATCTATTTCATCTTGATCATGGCTACATGTTTTTATATCACTCTCCATAATGTACACAAAACCTGACTAAATAACTCTTTTGGGATGATGGCAGAAAGATGTGATATGTAACATGGGATTAGTCATCTGGAGCAGGATATTAGCTGTAGACAACTCAGCTTCATCTAATTTGAGAAGTGCAGAGTTTGTTCTGAAAGCTTGTCCAGTATTCAGAACAGAGTGGTTTTGGTTTACATATGTTTTATTATTACAGAAGGCACAACATCACAGCCGGATCTTGACCCTAATAAAATTAATAGTCTTTCAGATGGGACTTTAAACCAAGGTCTCGTGTCGGTGCTGTACACCATGCACGTAAAAGAACTAGAGGAGACTTTGGAATGGGTCTCTGTCTGTATCATTGCATTATCCTCCAAAAATCTAAACTGACTAATATCTTTAGGAGGCGTCGCTCATATGGGCAACTGGTAGCGACGATAAATAAATGTAAAACACACACACACAACATCACAACTGAAAACCTTTTTTTTTTTTTTACAGGGATTTCTGTCTTACAAGGATTTCTGTTTTACAGTCATAGTCGTAAACTTGTGGAAATAACATTGTTTGTTTGCATTATAAGGGTTATTACTTTTCCAATTAATTTACAATGCAAATTTAAACTTGTGAGAAGTGAACTGATTAGATTTCTATCCCATAGTAGTACGATTTATTGGGGTTTCTCTTGCCGAGATGATTGTGTGTCTAATTTTGGCGGGAAAAAGAAATGCGCCAATTTAAGACATCGCCAATACAAAACTCCTCGAAAAATGCAAACATTTGGCACCGCAGATATAGCTCTATACAATAGTCAATCTGGAGCGACACATGCTATTAGGAACTGCATACATGTAGTAGCTTACTGCTGATTACATGCTCATGCAATACACCTATATCTTTCTCTCGTGCTTGGATACGAACACGTGTTTATATAATTCATAATCATGTTTGTTAACCCTTTCCCTCATAGAAGCACCTCTTGACGCCATTAACAATACGACATACATTGACGATGTAGTAACCAAACCAATGTTCATAATAAAGGCCAGAATCTAATGTAGTTCCAGTAATATCTATGGAGGTGGGGTAGATATGGTGACTACTTACCCACTGCATGATAGCTAAATGGCTGTCGTATGATGGAGATATAATAGTATATTAACCTAAATCCCTATGAAGGAAAGGGTTAAACTGATATTATGATCTGTAAGTATATCCATGACAATTTTAATTTGAATATTTATTTTGGTAAACAATGACAAATTATTTAAATGTACATATAATGTCATGTCCGGTAGAGTTATGCATTCTAAAAATAGACACGTCAGTAGGTAATGTTACTAATGTACAGCGATGCATTCTAAAAATAGACACGTCAGTAGGTAATGTTACTAATGTACAGCGATGCATTCTAAAAATAGACACATCAGTAGGTTACTAATGTACAGCGACTTTGGACATGGACAAATCACCGATTGTCATCTGCTTTGCCGTATTATGTTTTTGGGATATGAGTAACAACTTGTAAAAGGAGCACATCTTTGATTGTTCATGGTCACTTTCCGTTTTGTGACTCCAAAACCTTCCTGAAAGTTTCACAGGCTGTCATTGGTCTCGGCATTTTTCAACCAACCGGACCGTGTGTTTTTTGGTACGTGAAACATTTTGAGGATTTCTGTTTTCCATTTCTGGCCTATTCACGCTATATGATGGCATAATATTTTGTCTCCATCCTTTTTTGGTCTAATTTTCGATTTTGTGCCATATTTTCCTGTAGTCAAATTAGATCAAACTGATCCAATTTGTAAAATATTGATACTGTCTTCGATGCTAAGTGCGACACACAGTTCAATATCTTACATATTGGATTGTTTTTTTTAGCTGATATCCTATACATATAATGTAGTTCAACAATGATATTCCATGGATACGCTAAGAGATAATATATACCACATCTGATACAGCTAATATGTTCCACGCTTGGATTAGTGGGTTTTAATAAACAGCTATTGATGAACAAACCTATATATAAATATGATATTTCACATTAACCCTTTCCCTCATAGAAGCACCTTTTGGCGCCATTACCAATACGACATACATTGACAATGTAGTAGTCAAACAAATGTTCATAATAAAGGCTAGAATCTCATGTAGTCCCAGTAATATCTATGGCGGTGGGATAGATATAGCAACTACTTATCCACTGCATGATAGCTAAATGGCTGTCGTATGATGGAGATATAATAGTATATTATACAATATTATCAAATCAGACATTACCTCTTTCCTTATGTTCGATTCGAACAAGTCAGCCTCTTTGTTGACTTTTCCTGTGATGATACATGTTTTCAGATTGTAGGCAGTCTTTATAGTGTATGGTACACAGTCATCTCCTATGCTCACAAACAGTACCGGTTCCTCACGCATGTTGTACACCAGTATTTCCTGTTGAAACAGAGGAATAGAAAATTATATATAGTCAAACCTGTGTTAGTGGTCACCTCCATTAAGCAGCCAACCTGTTTTAAACAGCCAGTTTCCAGATTCCCAATATCTTGTTTTTATTATACATTTGACCTCTATTAAGCAGCCACCTGTGTTAAGCAGCCACTTTCTATGATTCCCTTGACTGGCTGCTTAAGTCAGGTTTGACTGTAAGCGCATTCTGCTACGTCTCTATCATTCTATGTACATTTGATTAATGTTGGATTAGTGGTTTTACTTTTCGGTAATTTTGATTCTTGCCGAGGCATTTCATTTTCGTTATATTTCCGCACTCATATCGAAACTTCCGACAGGAACAACGTTTCCTCATGTCTAGCCACAGTACCACTCAACGTAACCCTAATGACTGTTTTTAACCTTAGCAATTCTTCTTAACACTCTCTGTCTCACTTAATCAGATTTTAACGACTGTCCCTGACTAGCGCCTCCCAGTCATGTTCAGCACTGACAGAGCATACTCGGTCTAACCACTCGAGGGCACTGTAGTCATTAACTCAGCATACTCGGTCTAACCACTCGAGGGCGCTGTAGTCATTAACTCAGCATACTCGGTCTAACCACTCGAGGGCGCTGTAGTCAATGACTCAGCATACTCGGTCTAACCACTCGAGGGCGCTGTAGTCATTGACTCAGCATACTCGGTCTAACCACTCGAGGGCGCTGTAGTCACTGACTCAGCATACTCAGTCTAACCACTCGAGGGCGCTGTAGTCACTTTCCTCCTATACTATCTAGTTCAGTAACGGATATTGGCTTTCCCCATTGATAGGTAGTGCCTATTTCAAATTAGTTAAAATTTGTTAATACAGTCAACCATGTGTTAGTGGGCGGGCACCTCCATTAAACAGCCAACCTGTATAAAGCATCCAGTTTCCAGATTCCCAATGTGATGTTTTATTATACATTTGACCTCTATTAAGCAGCAACCTGTGTTAAGCAGCCACTTTCAATTATTCCCTTGACTGGCTGCTTAAGTCAGGTTTGACTGTATACAAAACAACTGACTTTCTTTGTACACATTTAGTATTTCTGATAATTCTTTCAGTGCTTTACTGCTGTTAGAAATAAAGCTAGCTGGAATGACATGCTTCTTTATTAATTCCTAGGTAAGCTTTAAGCATAAGGCAGAACATGATTGCCTACTTACCCTTGATTGCTGCGTACTTACTGTCTAAACTAAATCAATTGCAGAACCTATAAACTTCCCAGTTTGACAAGACCAAGATATAAACGACAAGCAGACTGTCCAAGAGACAGCCATAACCCCTGCCCCTTTATTATGTTGGGATAGGAACACAGTCTGAGAGACAAAACACTGTAATGCTGTGTAGTCATATGCAAAAGGGAGATAATTTTGTAATAAGACTTCCCTATTGTAGGAAGTTGTGATAGCACAGTGGTAGCGTGTTCGCTTCAGGTGCGAATGGCCCGGAGTTTGCACCACGCTGGAGCCATTACAATTATTGATAAATACAGTAACGTCATTCACAGGTGACCCGGTGTCAATGCTCAACATTACATTTGTGATATATTTGCTGTTTTTCAGTTTGATTTGAATACCTCTTCACAGTGGATGTGGTATCAGAAGAAATGAAAGATTGGAAATATAAATGAACAGACTGTATGTTTTTAATTTTTACTATGTATTTAATAGGCAATTTATTTGCTGTTTTACAATCTTTAATCGACAGTTCTAAGTGTGACCTAGGACTTAGCTGTTTGACAGAAACCTGCACATTGTCTCAATATACTGATAACAGTTGTGCTAAATCATTCTAAAATTCGTCTGCACAAGAAATGGTGCCTTAATGTTGAAATTTTATTTATAGAAGAGTGCCCACTTATACATTTGATCAAAACCAACAAAATAATTATAACATTTACTGGATATCCCTCTTTTTCCAAGTCGTGTATAATAGCTGCTAGTTCATTGGCTGTTGGCTGTCCACACCAGTATATCGGTGACCAGTTCTTGGCTTGATGCAACTGTGCTGGCTTCGGAGTCTCGCCATCCATCAGACGGTGATCCCTTACCAAGAAGTACTCTCCCTGAAAATAGGCTTACTGATGTGTGTGCTACCTTTGTACTTCTGTCATACAGTCTACATCCGATCTGTCAAGAGGGGGGAGAGAGAGAGAGGAAGGGAGCGAGAGAGGGAGAGATAGGGAGAGAGAGGGGGAGAGAGCAAGAGAGAGGGGGATGGAGAGAGATGGAGGGAGAGAGAGGGAGGGAGAGAGTAAACTGATTTGAAAAAATCTATTTGATTTATCTGCGATTTGCCTGAACGATGCCTGCTGTCACTGTGTGTGTTTTACATTTATTTATGGTCGCTACCGGTTTGCCCATATGAGCGACGCCTCCTGAAGAGATTAGTCATTTTAGATTTTTGGAGTGTAATGCAATGATAGAGACAGAGACACATTCCATTGGACCAAACAAAATATTTCGATAGAACCGAAGTTTGGCATAACAGATATTGACACTATTTCCCAACATGATGTTTCTCATAGATCACAAGCCTTACCCATCTTAAAGTTGTCCCATAATAAATCATTTTCCAAAGTTGTCATTGTCTGTTATAGCAAAACACTGTAATATCGTATTTTAATATTTACTAAAAGCAGCACATACATGCAAATATGATAATATGAACATGATAAAAAACGGTGCATTAACATTGTAGTAATAAACTGATACCCGATTAAATAGTCTGCTGTATTCTGTTGAATTTAAGCATGTCATTTTCCACTAACTATTGACAAGTCAAAGATTAAAGAAAAAACAAACTGATTAATTATAATTATTACGATGAACCGTTTATCCAATTATTGGTTAATTGCCGATAAGTGTGTACCTGTAGTGAACATATTGTAATTACTGTCACAGTAAACACCTTCCATTATCTTTATCAATTGTTTGCACAGGTACAGCGGTACATCTTTGATCATGTAAATTTGCCGAATGAAAGTCGCACTTGGGGGGGGGGGGGGGGCAAGCTGATGCTTTGACATAACGAGTGTGAAATACTGAAGGGACCAAAAAATAAATTTGATATAACTAAAAATTTGACCTAAAAAAATTTGCATACCGGTAATAGGATCCCGTTATATTATGTAAAATAATAGTATTTGAAACGGGACTATAACACAAGTTTGAAATAACTGGAGAATTTGACATAACAGGAGAATTTGACATAACGGATGTACACTGTATGTACCTGTATAGATCAAATATTAAACAAAACATTCTGAAAGATGATTTCCTAGGTAGCCCAAAATGACAATAAAACAACATGATTTTTCTGTATTTCCTTGTGGTGTGAATTTAGAAAATCTAACTTTATGATTTGGATACCATCTCTACAGACAAGCTTTTTACCACCAGATTAACAACAATCAGTGGCTTCTTATAAGTGCTAAATGAAATTTAACATTTTTTTAAAAAATGTGTTAAATGGTATCCATAATTCTGTTCTAGACAAGAAATGCACTCTTCTACTTGCACTGGCCAAACATGCAATTTATACTTGGTCTGGTATCCATTTTATCAACCCGTCACAGTGTGCCAAACCTCACAGATTTCATTGAGTGCTTACGTTTATTTATTGTCGCTACCGGTTGCCTTCTGAAGAGATTAGTCATTTTAGTTTTTGGAGGATAGTGCAATGATGCAGACAGAGACCCATTCCAGAGTTTCCTCTGGTTCTTTTATGTGCATGGTGTACAGCATCGACACAAGACCTCGGTTTAATGTCCCATCTGAAAGACTATTAATTTTATTAGGGTCAGACGTGGGATCGAACCTGCAATCCATGGATTACCAGTCCAGCATGCTACCATTGGACTACAGATTCGTCTGTCAATTTATACCTGATCTGCTGTCAATTTATCAACGCATCACAGCATGCTAAACCTCACAGATTTCAGGACCAAAGTAGGGGGATTGTCTTATATCGACATCGCCTTATAGGCAAGTATGGACAGTAAGTAGGGGGATTGTCTTATATTGACATCGCCTTATAGGCAAGTATGGACAGTAAGTAGGGGGATTGTCTTATATCGACATCGCCTTATAGGCAAGTATGGACAGTAAGTAGGGGGATTGTCTTATATCGACATCGCCTTATAGGCAAGTATGGACAGTAAGTAGGGGGATTGTCTTATATCGACATCGCCTTATAGGCAAGTATGGACAGTAAGTAGGGGGATTGTCTTATATCGACATCGCCTTATAGGCAAGTATGGACAGTAAGTAGGGGGATTGTCTTATATCGACATCGCCTTATAGGCAAGTATGGACAGTAAGTAGGGGGATTGTCTTATATCGACATCGCCTTATAGGCAAGTATGGACAGTAAGTAGGGGGATTGTCTTATATCGACATCGCCTTATAGGCAAGTATGGACAGTAAGTAGGGGGATTGTCTTATATCGACATCGCCTTATAGGCAAGTATGGACAGTAAGTAGGGGGATTGTCTTATATCGACATCGCCTTATAGGCAAGTATGGACAGTAAGTAGGGGGATTGTCTTATAGGCAAGTATGGACAGTAAGTAGGGGGATTGTCTTATAGGCGACATCGCCTTATAGGCAAGTATGGACAGTAAGTAGGGGGATTGTCTTATAGGCGACATCGCCTTATAGGCAAGTATGGACAGTAAGTAGGGGGGATTGTCTTTATAGGCAAGTATGGACAGTAAGTAGGGGGATTGTCTTATAGGCGACATCGCCTTATAGGCAAGTATGGACAGTAAGTAGGGGGATTGTCTTATAGGCGACATCGCCTTATAGGCAAGTATGGACAGTAAGTAGGGGGATTGTCTTATAGGCGACATCGCCTTATAGGCAAGTATGGACAGTAAGTAGGGGGATTGTCTTATAGGCGACATCGCCTTATAGGCAAGTATGGACAGTAAGTAGGGGGATTGTCTTATAGGCGACATCGCCTTATAGGCAAGTATGGACAGTAAGTAGGGGGATTGTCTTATAGGCGACATCGCCTTATAGGCAAGTATGGACAGTAAGTAGGGGGATTGTCTTATAGGCGACATCGCCTTATAGGCAAGTATGGACAGTAAGTAGGGGGATTGTCTTATAGGCGACATCGCCTTATAGGCAAGTATGGACAGTAAGTAGGGGGATTGTCTTATAGGCGACATCGCCTTATAGGCAAGTATGGACAGTAAGTAGGGGGATTGTCTTATAGGCGACATCGCCTTATAGGCAAGTATGGACAGTAAGTAGGGGGATTGTCTTATAGGCAAGTATGACAGTAAGTAGGGGGATTGTCTTATAGGCGACATCGCCTTATAGGCAAGTATGGACAGTAAGTAGGGGGATTGTCTTATAGGCGACATCGCCTTATAGGCAAGTATGGACAGTAAGTAGGGGGATTGTCTTATAGGCGACATCGCCTTATAGGCAAGTATGGACAGTAAGTAGGGGGATTGTCTTATAGGTGACATCGCCTTATAGGCAAGTATGGACAGTAAGTAGGGGGATTGTCTTATAGGCGACATCGCCTTATAGGCAAGTATGGACAGTAAGTAGGGGGATTGTCTTATAGGCGACATCGCCTTATAGGCAAGTATGGACAGTAAGTAGGGGGGATTGTCTTATAGGCAACATCGCCTTATAGGCAAGTATGGACAGTAAGTAGGGGGATTGTCTTATAGGCGACATCGCCTTATAGGCAAGTATGGACAGTAAGTGACATAATATCATTATGAGAATGTACTACAATATTTATTGTAAAATCGAAATAATATCGAATAGTTTGAGAAGTAAAAATTTTATCTTAATATCTATTTCAAAATTATTATCATTTTCTCACTTTCGAAAATTAATGAGTTACTCAATATTGGCAATAATTTTGTTGCCTAATATAAACGCATGTTTTGTAAATGATTCGTTGGAAATATGTAACGTAACCATAGCAGCAAGTTGCTTTCTCCTCAATCCTACATGCATCTACATATTATGAATACTATAATATTATGTCTAATCAAAGAAAGAAATATTGTTTAAACAAACATCTAGATTTTCTAGATGTCCTACATGTATGCAACAAGGTGGTCACCATGTCGGCCATAATGGATTTTGCATAATTTACGTTCAATATTATCTTTTAGAACATAATTTGCGCTGCAGATGGGTTAAATATCGCCATTACATATTTTTCATTATATGCTCTGCAAAACAAATGCAAAACAAAATAAACAATCAATATAGCGTCGCAATTCTTGTGTCACTGAAAATCATCATCAAGCTATAAACACTATATATCCTGCACAACCGGGCTATTAACACTACAAATACTGCCCTATCGCTGAATGTCCAGCTACAGTAGCAATTCCAATGTAAAACTTGCTAAAGGTTGTACAAATAGCTGGTATTAAAACGTTACACATTTTGAATGGCTTGGTAAACAGTACTTGTGATATTATAGTAAAGTACTTGTTGTGACATTATAGTAAAGTACTTGTGACATTATAGTAAAGTACTTATTGTGACATTATAGTAAAGTACTTGTTGTGACATTATAATAAAGTACTTGTGACATTATAGTAAAGTACTTGTTGTGACATTTTAGTAAAGTACTTGTTGTGACATAATAGTAAAGTACTTGTGACATTATAGTAAAGTACTTGTTGTGACATTATAGTAAAGTACTTGTTGTGACATTATAGTAAAGTACTTGTTGTGACATTATAGTAAAGTACTTGCTGTGACATTATAGTAAAGTACTTGTTGTGACATTATAATAAAGTACTTGTGACATTATAGTGTAAAGTACTTGTTGTGACATTTTAGTAAAGTACTTGTTGTGACATAATAGTAAAGTACTTGTGACATTATAGTAAAGTACTTGTTGTGACATTATAGTAAAGTACTTGTGACATTATAGTAAAGTACTTGTTGTGACATTATAGTAAAGTACTTGTTGTGACATTATAGTAAAGTACTTGTTGTGACATTATAGTAAAGTACTTGCTGTGACATTATAGTAAAGTACTTGTTGTGACATTATAATAAAGTACTTGTTGTGACATTATAGTAAAGTACTTGTTGTGACATTATAGTAAAGTACTTGTTGTGACATTATAGTAAAGTACTTGTTGTGACATAATAGTAAAGTACTTGTGACATTATAGTAAAGTACTTGTTGTGACATTATAGTAAAGTACTTGTTATGACATTATAGTAAAGTACTTGTTGTGACATTATAGTAAAGTACTTGTTGTGACATAATAGTAAAGTACTTGTGACATTATAGTAAAGTACTTGTTGTGACATTATAGTAAAGTACTTGTTGTGACATTATAGTAAAGTACTTGTTGTGACATTATAGTAAAGTACTTGCTGTGACATTATAGTAAAGTGCTTGTTGTGACATTATAATAAAGTACTTGTGACATTATAGTGTAAAGTACTTGTTGTGACATTTTAGTAAAGTACTTGTTGTGACATAATAGTAAAGTACTTGTGACATTATAGTAAAGTACTTGTTGTGACATTATAGTAAAGTACTTGTTGTGACATTATAGTAAAGTACTTGCTGTGACATTATAGTAAAGTGCTTGTTGTGACATTATAATAAAGTACTTGTGACATTATAGTGTAAAGTACTTGTTGTGACATTATAGTAAAGTACTTGTTGTGACATTATAGTAAAGTACTTGTTATGACATTATAGTAAAGTACTTGTTGTGACATTATAGTAAAGTACTTGTTGTGACATTATAGTAAAGTACTTGTTGTGACATTATAGTAAAGTACTTGTTGTGACATTATAGTAAAGTACTTGTTGTGACATTATAGTAAAGTACTTGTTGTGACATTATAGTAAAGTACTTGTTGTGACATTATAGTAAAGTACTTGTTGTGACATTATAGTAAAGTACTTGTTGTGACATTATAGTAAAGTACTTGTTGTGACATTATAGTAAAGTACTTGTTGTGACATTATACTAAAGTACTTGTGACATTATAGTAAAGTACTTGTGACATTATAGTAAAGTACTTGTGACATTATAGTAAAGTACTTGTTGTGACATTTTAGTAAAGTACTTGTTGTGACATTATAGTAAAGTACTTGTTGTGACATTATAGTAAAGTACTTGTGACATTATAGTAAAGTACTTGTTGTGACATTATAGTAAAGTACTTGTTGTGACATTATAGTAAAGTACTTGTTGTGACATTATAGTAAAGTACTTGTTGTGACATTATAATAAAGTACTTGTGACATTATAGTGTAAAGTACTTGTTGTGACATTTTAGTAAAGTACTTGTTGTGACATAATAGTAAAGTACTTGTGACATTATAGTAAAGTACTTGTTGTGACATTATAGTAAAGTACTTGTTGTGACATTATAGTAAAGTACTTGTGACATTATAGTAAAGTACTTGTTGTGACATTATAGTAAAGTACTTGTTGTGATATTATAGTAAAGTACTTGTGACATTATAGTAAAGTACTTGTGACATTATAGTAAAGTACTTGTTGTGACATTATAGTAAAGTACTTGTTGTGACATTATAGTGACAAGTGGCTAAAGCTTGTTTCGCAATCTAGTTCTACCTAACAATTGTTTACTATAATTGCCTCAGCAGCAGAGAAAACTGTAAGGTTATATTTATTCCAGGACTCATTCCTATGTCATCATTTTTGGGAGAAGTGAGAAAGCACGCGATTGAGTCGTTAAATTGTGTTAGTGGAAGTCGTGATAGCACAGTCGATTATGCAGTCGATTGTGCCCTTAGGCAAGGCATTTAAATTCCACGTTGCCTCTTCTCTCTCCCTCGTGGCGATGGATTCCATCAGTAATGAGGTCTGAAGAGTGATTAATATAAGTTGTAAGAACTTGTTTCGCAATCGAGCTGAAATAAATTTGTATAAACCAAATTGTGTTATTCCATAATTGCAAGAATATAGGGTTAATTAATTAAAAGACACAATATGACCATTAAATACAACATTTGAATAGATGGAGTGCACTTTATAATTGGCTAGTGTAGCTTACTGGACAACATTTTGTATGAAAATTGTAAAACAAATGAGAGAAGTGGGGCCCCCAGTTGGCTAGGTCAGGGTCCCTAGGGTGACTATTTCGCCTAAAAATCGCCCTCTAGAATGAGCTCTTGATTTATTCCCTGCACAACATCCATACAACACTGTACATAACATATAGATGTAACTGAAAATATATGGAATTGATCAATATTGTACAGAGCAGAGCAATCTGTTAGATTTTCTACAACAGTAAATAGCTGAATGGGAGTTGATTGTTTGGCTCCCAAGCATTTGCAGCCTTAATAATCATGTTCCATAAGTTGCATATTTCATGGCCAATTAGATCTACACTTCCTCCTATTACTGTAATATGATGATGAACTGGTGACACCACCCTCACATTATTACCGAACACCCATAGGTGGTCTTATTACAAGACTTTTAACTCTTTCAACACCAAGTAACTGACATGGACTGGTCCATGATATTCTTATTCCAATAAATGAATAAGAAAATTACATTCGGACCAGTTCATTTACGGTCACGAGCCGGCTCATCTGGATCTACATTTTTTGTAAGCCTATATAGAGGTCTGTGGTGTTGAAAGGGTTAATGCAGTAATGAATCAAATATAGCAATTGTTTCAGGTTTCCTTGGAAATAGGTCCAAGTAAATCGATCACGAGATGAAATAAAATCCTATCTTACAGTAATAAACACAAATCTACTTTTTATGATTTCCAATGACTTTGGCTAATATAATATTTGTTTTCAAATTTTATTCATTTTAACTGCCCTGTCTGGAGCCTCATTGCACTACGTGACACAACCACTTCTCTTAGTGTGAATGCCTGTAATAAGAAATAGTCCCCCCCCCCCGTATAATTTTCAAGTTAGTTTCTGTTTGCTGTCAAAATTAACTAAACAAAACTTAACAAAACTACAGACAAAACATTAGAATATGTTAATTAATAGGTAACTGTTCATGATAGTCCGCAATTAACTAAAATACAAAATCATATCTAACTACGCAGGAATACAAAACGCAACTTGTGGATGAGAAAATGCCATCTTTCACTGTTTCAAAGCGGCGTAAGATGGAGTTTTCTTTCACTGAGTAAACTCTACCATTCATTGGCAAGCATAAAAGTAAATCGAATCTTATAAAGAAGGAAAATGTCCTTTACTCATGTGAAATATGATTGATATTTATATGTATAATCATTAAAATGTTATTACGTTGTTTGTTATTGGAATGTATTCATAAATGTGGGGCTACAATAAGTATTGTTATTTTTGTGTCTTATTAGAAAGAATTGTAGTTCTTAGAAAGATGTAAATTAATTGTCCTAGAAATAAAGAGGTTGATCATCCTAGAAATAAAGAGGTTGACTGTCCTAGAAATAAAGAGGTTGACCGTCCTAGAAATAAAGAGATTGACCATCCTAGAAATAAAGAGGTTGACTGTCCTAGAAATAAAGAGGTTGACCGTTGTGGGTTGGTATAAACTAATGCCTAACTGCAGCAACCAGTTTATAGTTTGCTAACACAACAGGTGAGCTGGACGCAACAGGTGAGCTGGACGCAACAGGTGAGCTGGACGCAACAGGTGAGCTGGACGCAACAGGTGAGCTGGACGAAACAGGTGAGCTGGACGCAACAGGTGAGCTGGACACAATAGGTGAGCTGGACACAACAGGTGAGCTGGACACAATAGGTGAGCTGGACACAACAGGTGAGCTGGATGCAACATGTGAGCTGGACACAACAGGTGAGCTGGATGCAACAGGTGAGCTGGACACAACAGGTGAGCTGGATGCAACAGGTGAGCTGGACACAACAGGTGAGCTGGATGCAACAGGTGAGCTGGATGCAACAGGTGAGCTGGACGCAACAGGTGAGCTGGACGCAACAGGTGAGCTGGACACAACAGGTGAGCTGGATGCAACAGGTGAGCTGGACGCAACAGGTGAGCTGTATGCAACAGGTGAGCTGGACACAACAGGTGTGGACACAACAGGTGAGCTGGACACAACAGGTGTGGACACAACAGGTGAGCTGGATGCAACAGGTGAGCTGGATGTAACAGGTGAACTGGACACAACAGGTGAGCTGGACACAACAGGTGAGCTGGACACAACAGGTGAGCTGGACACAACAGGTGAGCTGGACACAACAGGTGAGCTGGACGCAACAGGTGAGCTGGACGCAACAGGTGAGCTGGACGCAACAGGTGAGCTGGACACAACAGGTGAGCTGGACACAACAGGTGAGCTGGACACAACAGGTGAGCTGGACACAACAGGTGAGCTGGACACAACAGGTGAGCTGGACACAACAGGTGAGCTGGACACAACAGGTGAGCTGGACACAACAGGTGAGCTGGACGCAACAGGTGAGCTGGATGCAACAGGTGAGCTGGACACAACAGGTGAGCTGGACACAACAGGTGAGCTGGACGCAACAGGTGAGCTGGACGCAACAGGTGAGCTGGACACAACAGGTGAGCTGGACACAACAGGTGAGCTGGACGCAACAGGTGAGCTGGACACAATAGGTGAGCTGGACACAACAGGTGAGCTGGACACAACAGGTGAGCTCGATGCAACAGGTGAGCTGGACACAACAGGTGAGCTGGACACAACAGGTGAGCTGGACGTGGCTGATGTTCCACTTCAGCTGATACAACTGTTATTTGAACTAACAGCTTTAAATGTCTTAAGATTAGTATAAAATGAGAAAAATATAGGTAATGTCCTTCTGGCTTCAGTTTCCATAGCAACGAAATAATGCTGACAGAATCTTGAATATAATTATGCTAAAAATGTAAAATTAGCTGTCCGATTAGCATAGTAGCTCGGATCGGGAAGTATGTGAGATGGTACGGTGGTCGCCAGATCGGACAGGTGGGTGTTCTCCGGGTACTCCGGTTTCCTCCCACACGAATGACCACATTTACGCTTTCATCCGCGCCAACTAGAGTGATTAATATAAGTTGTTAAAACTTGCTTCGCAATCGTTATAGAATTAAATAAATAAAGTTTAAACTTTAAAAATGTATATATTGTGATTTTTACGTACTATAGTTTCCGCCGAAAATTTAATTACCGATATGTACAATTTTGACAGTATTAATAAAAATCCCTTTTCACATAATTATGTTACCAATTGGATCCACTTGCAATCATTTAACCAAGATGTTTTGAAATTTCCTTTCGCTGTCTTGTGTGTCTTCTTTCCATCTTTTTCTCATTTTTACAGAGTGTGTGCAACTAGTATGTTTTCCCTGCTTGTTTTACTGTTTCCCATGACAGAAAATGCAATTATACTGGTGAATATGTGTTGAATTGACGAGCGTTGTACAGGAAATTCTAAACATAATATACTATTATACCGTCTGGCCTAGTGGTTAAGTCGTCCGCTTAATGAGCGGAAGGTCGAAGGTTCGAACCTAGTCAGGGGTTTGTTCTGATATGGCAGGTTGGTGAACCGCCAGCTAGTTAAATAATGGTTACTGATTGCCTACCAGCCTGGTGCCTGGCATACAAGCATAGGATTCGGGAAGTACTGATGTTCATAAAAAGAGGTGTCTCATAAGTCAGAAATGGCTGGCCCTTTAAATAGGGGTGACACTACAACACAATATCCTTGTGTGTATCCTGGATAACACGATTTATGGTACTTTAATTTGTGAGTTTGTAGACAACAAAAACACTATTGATTCAATGTTAGTGTTCGAATTATTTTGGAAGAATTTGTAGTAGCAATGCATATACGTCAAAAAATGAACGCTTCACTTATTTGCGATGTAATGTCATCGCTTAAACACTTAGCCTGCCAATCACGACTAAAGTTGCTTTTGCAAACAGCATGGAGCCAGATCACACCACATAACATGGCGTCTGATCAGGCTCTATGCTGTTTGCTATTTGGATAGTGGAGCTAAAGCACTTGTCTGAATAGCAAACAACATAGACCCTGATCAGATGTGGTGGTACGCCGTTGATCTGGATTTATGTTGTTTGCACATTCTGTCCAATATATTCGGCTGGTTAAATGGTTATGTACGCTGGTATGTCTTCATGTCATATAACACACCTTATGACAATACAGTAATGGTTGAATGATAAGGTGCTCTCTGTACTGTATGAAATCTAGGTTGGTAATATTTATCATGAAATGAAGTCACATTACAAGGTTGTTAGTTCGTTTATACAAATTTAGCTTAGCTCGATTGCGAAAAAAGTCCTTTCAACTTATATTAATCACTCTCGAAACCTCATTCCTGATGGAATCCATCGCCATGAAAGAGAGAGAAGAGGCAATGTGGAATTTAAATGCCTTGCTTAAGGACACAATCGTAACGCTCCAGCGAGGCTCAAACTCCGGGCCTTTCCGCACATGAAGTGAATGCGCTTCCACTGCGCTATCACGACTTCCACGAAGTGTATGAACATTATTAACTATTGTTGGTTCATGGGACACAAAGTGTTATTATTCATGTGTGTAATTTACTTGTAATTACATGAAGGGATCATTGTCTTGGAAGCTATCAGTATAGTTCATAGTGAAGCAATATTTGCCCGGCCATTAGGCATGATGTCTTAGGAAGGCAATATTTAACCCATTCAACCCCAAGTAACTGACATGGACTGGTGCATGCTATTTTTAGACCAATAAATTAATAAGAAAATTACATTTGGACCAGTTCATTTATCAAAATGGGTAATTTTATCTAAAAATAGTAATAATTATTACTGGCAAAAAAGTGCAGATCCTGATGACACTTTTCATAAGCCTATTTAGAGGCCTGTGGGGTTGAAAGGGTTAATCAGTTGAATACATTGCTTTTCCAAAAAACTGAGTGTTTGTGAGACGTCATTTTAGATTAATATATAGTAAACCATGTCGTGATAGCGCAGTGTGCATATGCTTCAGGTGCGAAAGGCCCCGGGGTTCAAGCCCCGCTGGAGCCGTTACAATTGTGCCCTTAGGCAAGGCATCTAAATTCCACATTGCCTCTACTCTCTCCCTCGTGGCGATGAATTCCATCAGGAATGAGGTCTCGAGAGTGATTAATATAAGTTGTAAGAACTTGTTTCACAATTGAGCTAAAATAAATTTGTATAAACCTTGGATGAACCTCATTGAATGTTATATTTTACTCTTTTCATGCTGGGTAAAATAAAGGCTATACATTTGTATACAGTTCAAATAATTGTAGCAGGCGACAATTCATTAACCCTTTCCTTCATAAAGATTTAAGTTAATACAGCCATTTAGCTATCATGCAGTGAATAAGTAGTCGCCATATCTATCCCACCTCCATAGATATTACGGGGACTACATGAAATTCTGGCCTTTATTACGAACATTGGTTTGGTTACTACATTGTCAATGTATGTCATATTGGTAATGGTGTCAAGAGGTGCTTCTATGAGGGAATGGTTAATGTATGTCGTAATGGTGTCAAGAGGTGCTTCTATGAGGGAATGGTTAATGTATGTCGTATTGATAATGGTGTCAAGAGGTGCTTCTATGAGGGAATGGTTAATGTATGTCATATTGGTAATGGTGTCAAGAGGTGCTTCTATGAGGGAATGGTTAATGTATGTCGTATTGGTAATGGTGTCAAGAGGTGCTTCTATGAAGGAATGGTTAATGTATGTCGTATTGGTAATGGTGTCAAGAGGTGCTTCTATGAGGAGAAGAGTTTTTCTTATTTGCAACTAAAAACTCTCTAGAAGAAATTTTATGACATATTTGAGAGTTAAATGACAGGCATGTAAATTGACTTGGATTTTTTTGGAGAGATGGTGTTTTTTTGTTTTTTGTTTTTTTTTGGCTTTATACCTTCATCAGCACCATTTTGGGCTATATCGCCGGCGGGCAGTTTACCTAACAACACCATTCCTGGGCAGGCCGCAGCGGTTAACCAGTACTTAGTGCACCAACCTCCGTAAGAAACTGCCAACTTTTTCATATAAATAGACACGGCCTGAGCGAGGCTTGAACCCGTAACCACCAGTGATGATAGGTTACAGTGGTATACAAATCAATGACCTTAACCACTCGACCACGGAGGCGGACTGAGAGAGATGGTGTTTTGTTATTTTGTGCACTTCAAAAACTATGTCATTTTATTTTTCACTGCTTTACACTCTATGCTACTGCAGTTTGAAATATTATAAACAGGATCATTTTCTGACTCAAGCCGTCATTTCCGTCTAAGTGTGACATTCTAGCACCATTTAAAATTTGGTTGTACAGTGAAACCCCATTAAACTGAACCGCCTCCGGACTGGTGAGATTTTCGGTTTGGAGGTTTTTTTGGCTTATTTGGTTTTTATGAGTGTGGGGTTGATGAAGTTTTGAACAAATTTCCAAAGAAATGACACTAACATCAAAAATATATATGCATAGCCAAATCCATTGCCTGGGGACAAAGTGCTAATGACTGCCGGACAAGCACACATTTCTTGCTGGCAAGCTCGGTCAGGCAAGTGCTAATGACTGTCGGACAAGCACACATTTCTTGCTGGCAAGCTAAGCTCGGTCGGGCAAGTGCTAATGACTGTCGGACAAGCACACATTTCTTGCTGGCAAGCTCGGTCAGGCAAGTGCTAATGACTGCCGGACAAGCACACATTTCTTGCTGGCAAGCTAAGCTAGGTCGGGCAAGTGCTAATGACTGTCGGACAAGCACACATTTCTTGCTGGCAAGCTAAGCTCGGTCGGGCAAGTGCTTTAAAAATCATATTTTTTGACACTATCAACCTGTTTAACTATGGCACCGCTTGAATGTTTCCAATGACTGTCAATTATCCAATTTAAACTAATAAAATTAGCCGATATGTTACCAGCTAGACTATAATCTTACTTAACCCTTTCAACCCCACAGGCCTCTAAATAGGCTTATGAAAAGTGTAGATCCAGATGAGCCGGCTCGTAACGAGCCGTCTCATCAGGATCTGCACTTTTTTGCCAGTAATAATTATTACTATTTTTAGATAAAATTACCCATTTTGATAAATGAACTGGTCCAAATGTAATTTTCTTATTAATTTATTGGTCTAAAAATAGCATGCACCAGTCCATGTCAGTTACTTGGGGTTGAAAGGGTTAATTGCCCCTATTGTCTGATAATCCAAAGTCATACATTAATCCGAGACAGATGTTTACCCCCAGGCAGAAGATTGTCAATAAACTTCAACCGGCCATCATGATTTAATACAGTCATCTGTTGCTGACTGATACACTAATAAAAGCTTAGTTTTACAGCGATTATCATTACAGACCTCTAAATAGGCTTACAAAAAGTGTGGATCCAGATACAGATGGATATGTAGTCCAGTGGTAACATGCTGGACTGGTAATCCAGGGATCGCAGGTTTGATCCCCCCGTCTGACCCTAATAAAATTAACAGTTTTTCAGATGGGACGGTAAACCGATGTCTCATGTCGGTGCTTTACACTGTGCACGTAAAAGAACCAGAGGAGACTCTGGAATGGGTCTCTGTCTGTATCATTGCACTATCCTTCAAAAATCTAAAATGACTAATCTCTTGATGAGGCGTCGCTCGTATGGACAACCGGTAGCGACGATAAATAAACGTAAAACACACAGATTATCATTGACCGGGAAAATATCTGGACTGGGAAAATACTGTAAACAGATTATATTTGGCGGTTCCAAAACAGTTTTCAAAAACAGATTTATCGACGGAGATTAATTTTGGCACATCCTTCATGTTCCGCCAATATTAAAAACATAAAAACGATTACAAAATAGCAAATCTGTCAATTTTTTCTCAGCATTGCCGTTAAATTTAATATTTGTGGGTTGTGAAATGTTCATGTTGTGAGAATTACTAATTAGATACTAATACAAATATACCGTTATAGCAGACAGGTAAAAATGTAATTATCCTCCATATGTACGCGGAGGTGAACGCAATTCAGTATGTTTAACAGTATAACCCACTAGTATTTATTTCTTCATCATGTTGGAACTTATGCAAAATTGGCTCATTATAAACTGGGAGCAAACCAATGTCAATATCATTCTATGTTGTCGATTGGACAATGGCAGCCACTGGTAAGTGATAATTTATTGTCATAATAGTGCATTAATGAACAATGAAGTTTTCTATAGGTGCAAATTCTCAACAGCATTGTTCCCAAAGTTAATCTTTCTTATTTTCACAGTTTATAGTAAACAAACTTGAAAACAAATGTTCACATTATACTACAACCCATTTTAATGTTACTACTAGTAAGGCCTTTAGGCCTTCAGACAACACAATACTTAAGTTCATGTTTTACCTTTTAAGGACTGGTAATCCAGGGATCGCTGGTTCGATCCCCTGTCTGACCCTAATAAAATTAACAGTCTTTCAGATGGGTCGTTAAACTGAGGTCTCATGTCGGTGCTGTACACCGTGTACGTAAAAGAACTAGCGGAGACTCTGGAATTAGTCTCTGTCTGTATCATTGCATTATCCTCCAAAAATCTAAAAATACTAATCTCTTCAGGAGGCGTCATTCATATGGGCAACCGGTAGCGACGATAAATAAATGTAAAAAACTTTAGGGTCAAAACAAGTGCTACTAGAGAGCAAAATGATCAAATAAACAATAAAATGCTTCTTTTTTTGCAGTAAGGTACGGACCGGATATCACACTGAACAGTATTAAGACCAGTTACTTCCCTTTTTAAATTATTTCTGTATATAAAATTGGCAGTAGATTTATTTTGGCGCTGCAGACCAAATCCGCTAATATAGCCAAAATAAAACAACTGCCAATAATAGTATGTATACAGTAGTCCGATTTAGAGAGAATTCCACTTTAGACGGATTCCGGTTTTGAGGGGTCCATTGTATCGTGTTCTAGCTAGCATAAACATTTTTTTAGCCTAAAATGAAAATCACATTTGCAAACAACATAGATCCACGTCTAATCAAGATCTATGTTGTTTGCTATTCAGCCAAGTGTTTTAGCTCCACCCTCCGAATAGTACACAGCATAGAGCCTGATCAGACGGCATGTTGATATGGCTCTATGTTGTTTGCAAATGTGATTTTATCTGCCGCTAGCATGCAAAGAGTTAAGTGAATGGTCAAATTATATTTCACTCATGGACATGGAAAGCTATCTCTAACCACAAGTGGCACTAAGCTTTCAATGTTCATTCGGTGGAATATGATCCAATAATACACTGAAACAAACAAATTCCCTCAATATATTATAATTAATTATTATTTTGTAAATAAAGCAATCAAATGAATTTTAATAATTTTGCTACAATTTTAATAATTTGGCCGTGTTTGCCTATCTATTGACTTATCGATTGCTCTGCATGTGATAACGACTATCGCAACCGATGTAATTACCCAGAAGCACACAGTTACACAGATTTACGATAACTGTTCAGATCAGACAGACAGACTTGGGCAATCCAACAGCATTACTGAAGTAAATACAAAACAATACAATAATTTTATTGCATAAAACAGTATACATGTTTGTAGCAATTAAGTAAAAACAGGCAGTGACATGGAACTTTACAAAAGAGCACAATCACAAGTTCAAATAATATATGTGTAAAATATGCATTAGTTTTGTTGCTTATTTGCAAAATATATAAATTTGGAAAGACCAATGGTGATTTTTTTTATTTGCATGACAAAAGATTAATAAATTTCTGTACAGTCGGCCAAGTATGGTAGTATCTATTAATGAATTTCAATCTTAGGTTTGAGTAATGTAAATACATTCATTTGTTCTTAGTAAATTAAAGAAGTTCTGTATGGTGTAGCTTACATAGAGACGTATTTCTGTAACGTGAATTAGCTTACCGTTCCTACTCACCGATGAGACGTGTTTTTTACCACCAGGTTATGACCTTAACATGTCTACGTCCCCGCGAGGGGTTTGACATAAAATGAAGATAGATAAATTGGTTGATAAGTGAGTGCTAAAACAAAACTTATGTTTTTAAATTAATTTGTTTTTAATGTGTTAAATGAAAATAAACCACTCACAATGAAACTTTATTCGACTTGCATTGGCCAAACTTGCAATATATACTTTTGTCTGGTGTCCATTTTATTAACACATCTATACATGCCAAAACCCTCATTTTTCAGGACCAAAAATACAATGAACATATTTATATGGAACAATGAAGGCAACGTCTGAGTTGTCAATGAGGTCTTTCACAATAAACCTTAATTATACCTAATTCCACAATCCAAAACCCAATACCATACCAACTCCCTTTCCCTAGGACAATACCAGGTTATGGAACAGTCCACAATAAACCTTAATTATACCTAATTCCATAATCCAAAACCCAATACCATACCAACTCCATTTTCCCCCAGGACTATACCAGGTTATGGAACAGTCCACAATAAACCTTAATTATACCTAATTCCACAATCCAAAACCCAATACCATACCAACTCCCTTTCCCTAGGACAATACCAGGTTATGGAACAGTCCACAATAAACCTTAATTATACTTAATTCCACAATCCAAAACCCAATACCATACCAACTCCATTTTCCCTAGGACAATATCAGGTTATGGAACAGTCCACAATAAACCTTAAAAATACCTAATTCCACAATAAACCTTAAATATACCTAATTCCACAATCCAAAACCCAATACCATACCAACTCCCTTTCCCTAGGACTATACCAGGTTATGGAACAGTCTACAATCATATATAGTCGAGTACCAGTCACGGTCTGCCATCTTTCATTGGCAATCTGAACAGCACTCCTTATATTTGCACATAATAGTTTATAGACTAACTGCTTATTCCCAGACTGCACCTGCCAGTTACGATTACTTCTGATTGTTCGACAGTAGAAACTGACTATGAAGTTGAAGTAGGACAAGTCTCCCAGAGGGGGACAGGAAAACAGTGATAAAATGTAGAAGTTGGTGGGAAACAGTGTACATGGGGACAGGAAAACGGTGATACAATGTAGAAGTTGGTGGGAAACAGTGTACATGGGAACAGGAAAACGGTGATACAATGTAGAAGTTGGCAGGGAAACAGTGTACATGGGGACAGGAAAACGGTGATACAATGTAGAAGTTGGTGGGAAACAGTGTACATGGGAACAGGAAAACGGTGATACAATGTAGAAGTTGGCAGGGAAACAGTGTACATGGGGACAGGAAAACGGTGATACAATGTAGAAGTTGGTGGGAAACAGTGTACATGGGGACAGGAAAATGGTGATACAGTGTAGAAGTTGGTGGGAAACAGTGTACATGGGGACAGGAAAATGGTGATACAATGTAGAAGTTGGTGGGAAACAGTGTACATGGGGACAGGAAAATGGTTATACAATGTAGAAGTTGGCAGGGAAACAGTGTACATGGGGACAGGAAAATGGTTATACAATGTAGAAGTTGGCAGGGAAACAGTGTACATGGGGACAGGAAAATGGTGATACAATGTAGAAGTTGGCGGGAAACAGTGTACATGGGGGCTGGAAAATGGTGTACATGGGGACAGGAAAACGGTGATACAATGTAGAAGTTGGCAGGGAAACAGTGTACATGGGGACAGGAAAATGGTTATACAATGTAGAAGTTGGCAGGGAAACAGTGTACACGGGGACAGGAAAACGGTGATACAATGTAGAAGTTGGTGGGAAACAGTGTACACGGCGACAGGAAAACGGTGATACAATGTAGAAGTTGGTGGGAAACAGTGTACATGGGGACAGGAAAACGGTGATACAATGTAGAAGTTGGTGGGAAACAGTGTACATGGGGACAGGAAAACGGTGATACAATGTAGAAGTTGGCGGGGAAACAGTGTACATGGGGACAGGAAAACGGTGATACAATGTAGAAGTTGGTGGGAAACAGTGTACATGGGGACAGGAAAATGGTGTACATGGGGACAGGAAAACGGTGATACAATGTAGAAGTTGGCAGGAAACAGTGTACATGGGGACAGGAAAACGGTGATACAATGTAGAAGTTGGTGGAAAACAGTGTACATGGGGGCTGGAAAATGGTGTACAGAGCGGTAGACATTTATTTGATCAAAAATAATAACTTACGAAGGTACGAAGTGGTGCCAGAACATTCCCGACTTTTCCGTGTCAAGAATTATGTCCCTTATTTTCAACATCCGGGGACAGGGACATGTTTTAAATTAAGGCCCCGTTGGCCCCAACTGTGACCCGATGTGCAGTACAGCGCATGCAGGATTAGTTTGAGGGGATTAAACAGATATTGTATAATGAAGAGGGATAAACCAATTAGCAGACAGAAATGACAGTATATTGGGTTGGTTTTAAATTTATAATGTTATATTGTAGCAATTTTATTTATGATCAAATAGTCCCATTATTGCAAAATAATACATTTGAACCCTTTCCCTCATAGAAGCACCTCTTAGTTTAAACATATTTTATTTCCCAATACAATATATATTGAACAATGTATACATCACACATAATCAAAATACAGAAAAAGGATTAGAATGAAAGACAGAGTCTTATATAATTCTTATCCTCTGAGCACCTCTTGATGCCATTACCAATATGCCAATGTTCATAATAGTTCCAGTAATATCTATGGAGGTGGGATATATATGGCGACTACTTATCCACTGCATGAGAGCTAAATGGCTGTCGTTTGTATGGAGATATAATAGTATATTAACCTAAATCTCTATGTAGTCCCAGTAATATCTATGTAGGTGGGATATATATGGTGACTACTTATCCACTGCATGATAGCTAAATGGCTGTTGTTTGTATGGAGAGATATAATAGTATATTAACCTAAGTCTCTATGAAGGAAAGGGTTAAACAGAACGTATTAACATACAATGTCGTTAAACAGACACCAGCTTGTGTACGGCACCATCCCTTTGTAGTGGGGCACCAATAAAATATTTCCTATGGATAGAGGTACAAGACCTTTGGTGGCTTATGGATACAATTTCAAGTTCCTGTGATTCAACAACTTGGGATTCATACATATAATGAACTGCAAAAGCATCATATAATATAGCACATACTACATAATATCAATGGCGACTATATAAAATTATAAATATAAATAGAATATAAGATAAAATGACATCATTTTCAGGAAGCGGCCAGTTTTCCGAACAAGGAAGATTTACAACACAGCTCAACACATATTAAAGTAACCAACCTCACATCCAATGAACAGTTACACAGTCAAGACTGTGTCTAGTAGATACACTCAATAAAATTGCTAATTGGTAACCTGGTGTTTTATAGTATGGTATTTGGAGCCAACTAATATATATAATCATACAATATCAATATTCCCATATTGTCCTTTAATATATTTTATTCCTGATTATACAGCAATAGATTGCAATAAAGATCTGTAATCAAATGCATCAAATAAGATGATATGAATATTGATATTATATGGTTATTAGTTTGCTCCAAATACTGTAAAATACCAGGTGACCGATTAGCAATTGTGCTTAGTGTAGACGGATAGACAAGATGGATTGGCAGCTGGACAAGCTCAACCCAGTGGGATTAATATTTTCCAGATATTAGTTAATAGTTTCATGGCACAGGGAAGTCAATAAAAAGTAACCCTTTAACCCTTAAAATGGTGAATAAATTGGAAGGAATGTGCAAACAAAATAGATCCAGATCAGCAACGGCTTAATGCCACGTCTGATCAGGATCTATGTTGTTGCCATCTGATCTGGTTCTATGCTGTTTGTAAATACACCTTTCATTAACATGACACAGACATATAACATAATGGCAACACATTATATTTTCTACATTTATCCCATTTTTAAAGTCAATTTTGCAATTATGTTATTTCTCCCTGTAGGCCATAATGGCAGAATGGCCTGATGTCAAAATCACAATTTTATAAAATTCTCCAGTGGAGTCCATAATCCAAAGTGATGTCATATGTCAGTTTGCATTATGTCACACGGAAAAAACAACTGGTTTTTTTACTTGCAAATGTGATAAATTGAAACAATAATTCGGTCATCTCTTCAGATCATATATGTATAGGATAGATCACGAATTGGCCCGTCTTAACGAAATATATATCGTTAAGACGGGCCAATGAGTTGATCTATCTGACAACGTACATAAGTAGGTCGCGTCTATACGATTTAGAAGCGAGAAATGTGGCTTTTTCATTGGACCATGTGAGTTAGTCGTTGTCTATAATTTTATATAAATTGTCTTACATATTGTCTTACGTCTATAATTTTATATAAATTGTCTTACATATTGTCTTACATAACTCTCGTGAGGTTGGCGGGGTAGGTGGGATCAAACATTTTAGTACATGTGCTGCAAACATGCTTTGTAAAGGAATGCTGCTGAGATTTGATTTAGTGACTTATTTTAGGACAATTATCTTTGAACAAATTTGGTTTGATGGAATGACGTACAAGGTATGGTCTATATCTGAGCAGACATCTTGAAACCTGGACGTGGGACAGACAGTTCTCGCAACAAAATGAAGCAGAGGGTGAGGAGACGATATTGGTTTGATGGAATGATGTACATGTACAAGGTATGGCCTATATCTGAGCAGACATCTTGAAACCTGGACGTGGGACAGACAGTTCTCGCAACAAAATGAAGCAGAGGGTGGGGGTGGGGAAGGGGGGATGATATTATAAATTACCTGTACAAGTAAATGTTGTTGTAGTTTGTCCTTCAATTTACCGTACACAAACGGTTCCTTAAAGTCACTGATGTGCTGGTACTCTTCCATGCAGTTCTTAATGATGACAGGAGCCAGATGGTTGTCCGCATTTCCTGGTTCATTTATCAAGTCTAGCTCTTGTGATTCTGTAAAACACAGATTACACTTTGTTGTTGAGTTTGGTTTTATGGCTCTCCAACACATTTCAGGCCATATGTCGTCTCTCCACTTCTCCCAAACATTGGAGTCTAGCTTAGTTTAAACATATTATATTCGGATTCAATATATATATACATATACAAACACAATTGTTATACATTGGAACCGATATGGGTCGAGAAACAAGCTTAAAGCTTATATGAATCTCTTTCCATGTTTGAGTACGTTTGGAGTACAAATGGCTTGGTGAATAGTAATGGCGAGTTTATGTGTTCAGTAAATATAAACTGTAGAGAAACTATTGAATACTTAGTAGTTAACAGTAGTGGCAAATGTTTGGACTTGATGTTGCTAAACATTTGCATAATATTAACAGCATCGCTGTATGGCACAAAACAAGACTTCAATATGTAGTTTCACATCTCATTTACATTAGGAACATGAGGTATGAATCCAAACTTTTCACACATGCTACAAGTACATGTATGTGCAACCACACTTTGATAATCTTCTATATACAATATTGACAAATAATGTTCAGGGACTTAATCAGCCATTACAATCCATATAACATGATGTGGTTCCACACAAGACAGTGGTTGTGCGGTGTTGTGCGGTCACATGGTTGTGTTGTGGGTTGTGTTTGATCTCATACTTGAACAGTGACAAATTATAGTCTATTGGGTTAGACCTTAAAGCGACACTACATCAATAAAAATCAATAAAAACGCAAATTTCTGCAGAATGTATTTATATGGTATAATTTTCCCCCAAATATTTGCTCATGTTTGTTTATAATCATGCATAGTGATTTTATTTGTTTATGTTATAAATAAATATGTGATGGCTATATTCACGTGATAAAACATAATTGTGTTCACTTTCCTAATTAGAGCTATCAGGGAAGGTGATGACTACACCCAGACAGGGCTTTGATACAGGAAAGATAAAATGTCAGACAATTTGATAGCGTGGTGATCATAAATTATCTAGAAAATTGACATGTGCTCATGTTGTATAATAATGGAAACAGTCTATTAAAGGGATCCTACAATCCAATAGAAAAGTGACAGACGGATCTGTAGTCCAGTGGTAACACGCTGGACTGGTAATCCAGGGATCGCAGGTTCGATCCCCCGTCTGACCCTAATAAAATTAACAGTCTTTCAGATGGGACGTTAAACCGAGGTCTCGTGTCGGTGCTTTACACCGTGCACGTAAAAGAACCAGAGGAGACTCTGGAATGGGTCTCTGTCTGTATCATGCACTACCCTCCAAAATCTAAAATTACTAATCTCTTCAGGAGGCGTCGCTCATATGGGCAACCGGTAGCGACGATAAATAAACGTAAAACACACACAATAGAAAAGTGCTGTACCATAATTATGATTGCTTTTCTCGTGCAGTGATAAAACGAAGGCCTTTCATGGAGAATTACACTTGACAATTAGTGAGTGTGTGTTTATGTTTATTTATCATCGCTACCGGTTTCCCATATGAGCGAAGCCTCCTGAAGAGATTTGTCATTTTAGATTTTTGGAGGATAGTGCAATGATACAGACAGAGACCCATTCCAGAATCTCCTCTGGTTCTTTTATGTGCACAGTACCAACACCAGACCTTGGTTTAAAGTCCCATCTGATAGACTTTTATTTTTATTAACCCATTCAACACTACAAACCTATAAATAGTTATAAATAAATGTTAATTTTATTAGGGTCAGACAGGGGAGTGAATCTGCGATCCCTGGATTACCAGTCCAGCGTGTTAACCACTGGACTACAGATCCGTCTGTACACAATTAGTGAGGCCCCAATTTTATGATAGATTAAATATATCATATGTTGCTCATGCACAGGGCTTCTAAAATCGCCGGTCTCCCGGTCCAACACCGAATTTTAAACTGGCAGACCAGTTGTAGCAACCAAAAAGTCATTAAAAATCTTGTTGGTAAATCTAATCCTCGATAATTCTTTGTTCAAACACCTTTCCAATTAACACAATAAACACACCACACTCAGGCTAATTGCCACCTGGGGCTATGAATTTGCCCAATGTATCCATGATGATCTAGGGTTCAATGCATGTCATTTCAATTACGTGGAATTAGCGCGGTAATCGTTTGATGCTACCGACGGTTTTTAATTTCTTTGAAGTGGACCGAATGATTTACAGTCGATTATATATGAAAGAAAAAGGTTTTAAAAAGGTTTGCATATCCGGGTTTCAATCGGGTTGCCAGTCCAATTGTCATTTTGAGTCTGATCATCAAGACAAGTTCGGATAAGTCGATGTTTGTTTATTTATATTTTGTCTAATTATTACGCATGATTAGACTGCATTCCCAAATTATTGGTTATTCGCGTGCCTAAAATTACTTGCAAATTAGCTGTGATCAAAAGATCATACAGGGACTGAACTTATGAGACAAGATTTATAAATACAATTGGTAGGTAAATTTGAACCTCCACAGTTACCGAGCACATGCCTTGCTATATTTATGTATAATTTTCCACTGAAAAAGAAATCTCGCACACGCGCATATACTTACTTTTGGAAAAACCCAAGCATATTCATGAATTAGTTTCAGACATTTCTTCAATATGGTTTTTGGCAGGTTAGCAATTTGTACATGTCTATCAATGGACCAATATTGCAGGAATTCAAGGCTCAGCCTATAGTGGGTTTACTTACGAATTTATGGTGGTGGGGGGTTCAAACATATTAGAGGAACATGGGGGGAGCTGACTTGATTTCGGCGATGATACTAGAAACAGAAATACAATTTACCTAATAGAATGATCTCTACCCCAATATAATCAGTCAATATTACACTGGGACCTCAAACAGTTAGTTTTTCATCCAGGAAAGAACAGTTTGATAAATGTGACTAGCTGACAACTTGAACTCTTTGCATACTTTTTCGGTTACATAACTAGCTTACAAAAGTAGGTCGTGTGATATCTTTTTCGGTTACATAACTAGCTTACAAAAGTAGGTCGTGTGATATCTTTAAGCACACCCATGATCAGAGCCCGATTAGACCTTTGACCTCTAAGTGCACACTTGATTTAGAATCCATGTGGCCGAAACCTGGGCTATTCACATTGTCTTGATGAGGTGAAAATATGTAAGTACATGCAGTTGTTTATATCGACAAGACAAGAAATGTTCTGAACACTTATCAGAGCTCATTCTAAGTCAGAATTTGTGAGAAAGCACTTGATCGGGTCCTTAAATGGTATTATTTAATAAATTTTAACAAAATAATTTTATGGTTAAAATACACATTAAAAATAACATTTGAATAGGAGTGCTTTACAAAATGGTTAGTATTTATTACTGTCTTACTTGGCAAAATGTTGTACAAAAATTGTAAAAAAAATAAATTCTTTTTTAACTTTCAAGTGTGAGCTTGGCCTTGAAATGACATTACTGAAACCTTCACTCTGCTCATGTCTCGATAAGGTTAATATCTTAGCCATGTTATTTAAAATTCCTAATACAGTTAGGGACAAATATCCAGAAGGCATTTAAAAGATATGGACAAAGCAAAAATGGATGGCCGGTCAGGCACGATTCCTATATAGCCCTCATATACTAAGCATCAGGGGATATTAGAATACCATCCCAACAATATAAGCAATGTGAACATGGCTCAAACCATATATACACATACTAGGCAACTAATACAGCCTGTCCGATTAGTGCAGTGGTTAGCGCGCTCGTTTCTCAATGCAACCCAGGTTCGATCCTCAGACCGGGAATTCGCCAGATCAGGCAGGTGGGAAATTTCTCCGGGTACTCCGGTTTCCTCCCACACAAATGACCACATACCTGCATACGCTTTCATCCGTGCCAACGAGAGTGATTAATATAAGATGTTAAAACTTGCTTCGCAATCGTTGTAAAATAAATAAAGTTTAAACTTGAATACAGTCTGAGAGCACTTTACTTTGTGGAATCTCCATGATTCTAGTTGGCTGTACCTCATATTTTAATCAAAGTACGGTAAATGAGTACATTTGGAGACATTTGCAACAGATACTATCAGTTCTGTATGATGACATGCAATGTACTATGTATGTGCACCAATAAACCAGACATAACAACAACAGACCATTATCATCAATTCAAGTAACAAGTCTAACCATCTTCCTAGAGAAGATTAAGATTAGCAAATCCTGGATTGATTGGCTCTATTTTCTGCAGATACTATCTGCATTATCCAATAAGAATATCCTGTCAGTTCCTATTTCATATGGACATGTTCTGCGTGCTTCCCCTCACAAATGGGAATAAAAAGACATCAATAGATTACTATAATTTCTTCTGGGAAAAACATACAGTCCATTATCTGCCAAGCTTCAATCTCTAATGATTTGAATCAGAATGTCAGAAGTTATACACATAGGGAATTAGTATATAACTTCAGCAGGATATTCATAATATATCTACTACTTTATGTTGCCAAATTTCTGATTATGACTGGCATGTCCACCTCTGTTTTTGAGACACACTCAATCTTTGATGTAACTCATGCAGAAAGGGTGGCAATATGGAATACAAGTGCTTGCCCTAATGGGACAATCATAATGGCTACAGCTTGGCGTGAACTCTGAGCGTCTCACACCTGAAGCAAATGCGCAAACTGGTATATACAGTAGCCACTGCGCTATAACAGCTTCCACACATAAACCATTACTAGAGCCTATCACAGCTTCAACATATAAACCATTTCTAGAGCCTATCACAGCTTCCACATAAAACCATTTCTAGAGCCTATCACAGCTTCCACACATAAACCATTTATAGAGCCTATCACAGCTTCCCCATATAAACCATTTCTAGAGCCTATCACAGCTTCCACACATAAACCATTTCTAGAGCCTATCACAGCTTCCCCATATAAACCATTTCTAGAGCCTATCACAGCTTCCACACATAAACCATTTCTAGAGCCTATCACAGCTTCCACACATAAACCATTTCTAGAGCCTATCACAGCTTCCACACATAAACCATTTCTAGAGCCTATCACAGCTTCCCAATATAAACCATTTCTAGAGCCACAAAGTGATATATAACTCTCATTCCAAACACGACATATTAAGTATTTACATAGAACAGAGAACAAACAGTGAAGAGTTCACACTGGGGGAATTTTTGTATTATGGTGAATCTAATTATACTGGTTTTAAGGAAATATGGAATCCTCAAGGGAAAACATTTCTACCTATAGGCGTGATACTTCATGAATACCAGCAATAGTGGTAACACGCTGGACTGGTAATCCAGGGATCGCAGGTTCGATCCCCCGTCTGACCCTAATAAAATTAACAGTCTTTCAGATGGGACGTTAAACCGAGGTCTCGTGTCGGTGCTTTACACCGTGCACGTAAAAGAACCAGAGGAGATTCTGGAATGGGTCTCTGTCTGTATCATGCACTATCCTCCAAAATCTAAAATAACTAATCTCTTCAGGAGGCGTCGCTCATATGGGCAACCGGTAGCGACGATAAATAAACGTAAACTAAAAAAAAAAAAAAAAAAAAAAAAAAAAAAAAAAAAAAAAATACCAGCAATGCATCTAGTAGCCTAATATTTTCTTATGCTATGTGGATCTAGTTCAAAATGATTTTATTATAAAACGCATTTGACAATTTATAGAACTTAAAAAGACACATTTGAAAGATCTGTCATTGGTTATAAAAATGCAAACTGCACGGGTTCATTTTCATTACACTAACTTTCTTACATGTACTCGCACTTTCATACGCATCATCGATGTATTCATTTACTCCGACTACATACTGTGCTTTCAAAGTAAAGTAATAACGGTTGTAAACAAACATTCGATACACTATTGCATTATAGGTAAGTCAGGTATAACTTATTAACCCTTTCAACACCACAGACCTCTCTAAATAGGCTTACAAAAAGTGTAGATCCAGATGAGCCGGCTCGTGACGAGCCGTCTCATCAGGATCTGCACTTTTTGCCAGTAATATTACTATTTTAGACAAAATTACCCATTTTGATAAATGAACTGGTCCAAATGTAATTTTCGTATTAATTTATTGGTCTAAAAACTGATCATGGACCAGTACATTTCAGTTACTTGGTGTTGAATGGGTTAAACAATAAATCACAGTACCTGTAAATTATCGTATATTGCCTTACCTATACAGTAGTGTAACATTCCAACGGTATTATTACTTTACTATGAAAGCACAGTAGTTTGTCTGTGTGTATTATTGCAACATAGTCAGTCATATGTGTGCATACGACAATGTACATATATCTTGATTTAGTTAATTGATGAATTCTGATTTCGTTTGTTGGATATTATCATTTACTGATATATGAATTTACACTTGGTGACTTGGAGGACAGGCGCTTGGGGGTTTGGACAAATGTTTGCGTGGAAGTCATGATAGCGCAGTGGATGCGCGTTCGCTTCAGGTGCGAAAGGTCCGGAGTTCGAGCCCCACTGGAGCCGTTACGATTGTGCCCTTAGGCAAGGCATTTAAATTCCACATTGCCTCTTCTCTCCTTCATGGCGATGGATTCCATCAGGAATGAGGTCTCGAGAGTGATTACGGTAATATAAGTTGAAAGAACTTGTTTCGCAATCGAGCTAAAATAAATTTGTATAAATAAAACAATTAAACAAAAAAACCCACAAAACTAAGAAGCTTTTCTTTTTATGTTCGTTTTTAAGAACACTATGATAAACTATAGGCTTGACACTACATAAAAAATTGTTTACGCCATTCCAAGCAAGTCTATAAATGACACCCCGGCACTATCAAGGCTATATACTGAAAGATAACCATGTCGCAAATGTCTACACATTCAACTGCCGTAATATGCCAGGATCTAAACTTACTTGTAAATCCACTATTTGAGTTCTCCACAGCAGCAATCTATCAAACAACATTCGCCTGTTTACACCCACAATTTTAAAAAATAAAAATGTTTCCTGCAATTTTACATCTTGGCCATCCTACTATAGAATAACAACTATATATATATATATATGCCCAAGCACCGGATCATCATTTATTTGCTCGCCAAAATTTAAAAAGGCACTCTAGAACTGTTAGCACGCTGTACAGAGGAGAAAAAAGAAAACAAGGGAGCAACAATAACACAAGTGATATTTGTAGTTCGTAGTAATGGAAGTTAGTGGGGTTTGTCGATATGGGAGAGGACTCTGATTGTTTCCAGCAAATATGCTCAGGAAATCAGAAAACAACTCGCAACTGCTGCAGTTTATATATATGCGTTTAAATGGTTTTCATTTCCCCTTTGCCTGTTTCCCAGTAACTCAAACAAAAGCTGGGAATTTCCATTTTTTATTTTGGAAAGCTGTACAACATCTCAATATTTATGGTTTCAATGTCTGCTTTGTATCCCTGGACGGAGCCAACAGAGACTTTATGAAAATGTTTTTCACAGATTCTACACCATTATCTGAATTGTATTCGACATAGAATATCTCGCTTCCAAACCACCCCTGTCCTATTTATAATGGTGGATTATTCACATGTAATCAAGCGCACCAGAAACAACATCTTAAAAAGTTGTGAGAATAACGTCAACTGCTGTATAAAATGCCTATATTGTGGGAACATTGGATCAATGCTTTTAAGTGGGACAGAGATACAAACAGCTTCCCCATCCATTACAAACTTCCAAATGAACACCTTTACATTCAACAGTCAGGAATCCAAAATGAGAAATAAATTAGCGGAAGATGTTTTGGATACCGAAATGCTGAATTTGATCTTTATACATGGATACGTTTTACAATAATTCCTCATTACAGTTTAGTGAGAACTCTGAAAACCCTTTCGATGTACTGTCAAACGTGTCTATTTGAAATGCAAATGAGATTGAAAATACAAGCAAAATACAAGTCAGCGACATTAGCACGAGATGTGTTCTATCTTTTCTCCCCGAAATACCACCGGCCTTACATGTCGGCTACCATAACAACATTACAGAATAACCAGACAAGAATGGGCATCCTTTGACTGAACAATGCGAGTGTGGACTGCCCGTACCACTTGTTCTTTCAATATGTATGGGCACTGTGCGGCTTATTATATACATGCAATTGGTTGTTGTCAAAATGATGATTTTGGACAAAAGTAAGAGAAAACGTACTCTGCAACCCACAGGTGTATGCTATGTTACAAGTATTGAGTACCCAAGACGTACCTAATTATGCAAACTGCATCGTCACATATATGTAGTCGTTAGAGAACCAAATTTCTTCCCGGCTCTGTACAGCCAAATATATGATGTAAAGCGGCGCTGGTATCCTATTCTATAGTAGGATTGCTAAGATGTAAAATCGCAGGATTTATTTTTATTTTTTAAAATTGTGAGTGTAAACAGGCGAAGATAGACATCCAGACGACCATCGTTTAACCCTTTCAACACCACAGACCTCTAAATTGGCCTACAAAAAAGTGTAGATCCAGATGAGCCGGCTCGTGACGAGCCGTCTCATCAGGATCTGCACTTTTTTCAAGTAATAAAACTATTTTTAGAAAAAAATTACCCATTTTGATAAATGAACTGATCCAAATGTAATTTTGTTATTAATTTATTGGTCTAAAAATATCATGGACCAGTCCATGTGAGTTACTTGGTGTTGAATGGGTTAATAGACAAATAATTGCTGCGGAGAACTCAAATAGTGGATTTACAAGTAAGTTTAGATACTGGCATATTACGACAGTTAAATGTGTAGCACACGGTTTGTTTACATTTGCGACATGGTTATCTTTCAGTATATAGCCTTGATAGTGACGGGGTGTGATGGGGTGTGACGGGGTGTCATTTTTAAACTTGCTTGGAATGGCATAACAAATGTATGTATAGTGTTAAGCCTATAGTGTGTATCATAGTGTTCTTAAAAACAAAAACAAAAATGAAGTTTCTTAGTTTTGTGGTTTTGACCCCAAGCATCTGTAGCTTAGCGGACTAAATTCTTGTCGATGTAGTTAACACATAAAAGACATGTTTAGTACAAAAACATAATTATATAGAAGAGGATTTCCAAAATATATTCAGTACATGCCTAGAGCATGGGCATTAAATGCCGATTGTATGCTTAGAACGCAGTAGATAGTTACAGAACGCAGTAGATAGTTACAGAATGCAGTAGATAGTTACAGAACGCAGTAGATAGTTACAGAACGCAGTAGATAGTTACAGAACGCAGTAGATAGTTACAGAATGCAGTAGATAGTTACAGAACGCAGTAGATAGTTACAGAACGCAGTAAATAGTTACAGAACGCAGTAGATAATTACAGAACGCAGTAGATAGTTACCGAACATAGTAGATAATTACAGAACGCAGTAGATAGTTACAGAATGCAGTAGATAGTTACAGAACGCAGTAGATAGTTACAGAACGCAGTAGATAGTTACAGAATGCAGTAGATAGTTACAGAACGCAGTAGATAGTTACAGAACGCAGTAGATAGTTACAGAACGCAGTAGATAGTTACAGAATGCAGTAGATAGTTACAGAATGCAGTAGATAGTTACAAGTCGCAGATTATTCTGCAGCTGCTAGCATGACTAAAAGCTGAGATTTTACATCACGGAATAATTAGCCTAATGAATTCTGATTGGTTTCCCAATGATGTAACAATCTAAATGTCATGATGAGCATGATGTAACAATCTAAATGTCATGATGAGCATGATGTAACAATCTAAATGTCATGATGAGCATGATGTAACAATCTAAATGTCATGATGTAACAATCTAAATGTCATGATGAATTAATTGCCTAATCTTCTCCCAACGAACATCTTACAGTATATTGATCTTATAGGCATACCCAACCCACTTTCAAATCTCACAAAAAAACATGCAACGTCACACTTCATCTACTGTTACTTCTTTGTATTGGATTAACTGTTTAACAAAAGTTTAAACTTTATTTATTTTACAACAATTGCGAAGCAAGTTTTAACAACTTATATTAATCACTCTTGTTGGCGCGGATGAATGCGTATATGTGGTCATTCGTGTAGGAGGAAACTGGAGTAAAACCCACCTGTCCGATCTGTCGACCACCGTACCATCTCACATACTTCCTGGTTTGTGAATTAACTATAATGTTGTCGGACAATGAAATGCTTCGACTATCTCACTTTTCATGTGAAAAATACTGTCTATCAGACCCTCCACCTCCTTATATCTCTGTCGCAATGAAATCTTAATAACATATTGTGTGTGTATTTTACGTTTATTTATCATCGCTACCGGTTGCCCATATGAGCGATGCCTCCTGAAGAGATTAGTTATTTTAAATTTTTGGAGGATAGTGCAATGATACAGACAGAGACACATTACAGAGTCTCCTCTGGTTCTTTTACGTGCACGGTGTAAAGCACCGACACGAGACCTCGGTTTAACGTCCCATCTGAAATACTCTTCATTTTATTAGGGTCAGACGGGGGATCGAACCTGCGATCCCTGGATTACCAGTCCAACGTGTTAACCACTGGACTACAGATTGTTTTTGTTGACAGGTGAGCATCTAATAGTATGAGGGATTGAACATGGTGACTTCTGGCCGCAGACACCAGGTTGCCATTTAATACAGGTCCAATATACATGTATAGGGAGGGATCTTGGTTAGGAGTATCTGTCTTGGCCACTAACTTGGTCATTTCCAGCGATCACTACAATGGGTTGAACTGTAGGACAATGTAAAATATTTATTTAATAAAAAAAAAAATTATTGTAAAATTTTCAACCAAGTGTCTCTATTCTGGCTTATCCAATCACATTTGTCAATATAGACATTTCAATTGTGTCTATGTTTGTCTACCCTGAAATAAATGCCAATGTCATTACTGTAGAATCTGATACATATTGAAATATTTGACTGATACAGCATGCCAAAAATAGATACGTACAGATTAATCACAGGGATTCGGCACGTTTGGGGGTACTAGTATATATATTTAAGTACAGGGATTCTACTCTGTGGGATGTCAGATTTCGTATCGATCAGTAAAATGGCCATATCTGAAACAATTTTGTACAAAGCATTCCAAATATAACGCCTATCCCGAGTCTTTATATTGTTCTTCAAATAAAACACAACTTTAAGCTGCATGCATGTATACGTTGCAAACAATTGCCACATACATTGGCCATAGCAGGTCACATTTCCATACTAGGACACGGGTTCTGTCAGCAACAAAAAATAATCTTCGACTGGAGAGTTTTAACTGTGAGTAACATTATCAATAAAATGTGTTTCCACTAACCTGTATGTTTATTCGGCAAAAACGTACGTCAAAAAGAGATTTCGTAGCATTTTCAATTTGTTTTGAAAATTTCTAAAGCGGCGCAATTCGCGTTGAAACCAGCGTTGAAACGAGCGTTCTGATTGGATTATTAGAATGTAACAAGATGTTTTTTTATATATGAAGAACAATCTTGACGGATAAATTGTTACGGTATATAAACATTCATGAAAAGGGGTTTTAGAATACATGGACAATGTTTAAAAAAGATCACGTTATTAAAACTCCCAATGATCATAATGTCCCCAATTTAGCACTTAACCCATTCAACCCCAAGTAACTGACATGGACTGGTGCATGATATTTTTAGACCAATAAATGAATAAGAAAATTACCTTTGGACCAGTTCATTGATAAAAATGGGTAATTTTATCTAAAAATAATAATAATTATTACTGGCAAAAAGTGCAGATCCTAATGAGACGGCTCATCACGAGCCGGCTCATCTGGATCTACACTTTTCATAAGCCTATTTAGAGGCCTGTGGGTTGAAAGGGTTAAAGTTCAAACTGCGATGTGCAGTTCTCTTATGACAGTTTACGTAGTTACAACAAACTAAAAAAGACCATTTGAACATATGATAATTTACTTTATCATGCATTATTGCAATCTCCTTTTCAAGAGAAATTCTCATTTTCAAGTAGTTTAAGAACTGCTCAATGTTGGGAATATTTTTTTCTCCAGGAGATACAATACAATGTTTGCAAAATAAATTCTCCGACAGATTGAATGATATTGCTTTAAAATCACATTTGTATTCACAAAAACAGTAAGTTTGGGTGCAATGGAAGCGGAGAATATTTATTAGGACCTACTGCAAAATAATTTTGAACCAGAATATACAGAAAACAAATTAAATACACTTGAAATCAGCAACAGCGACTCGGAAGACGAATCTATTCCGGCTGGCTTTATTATATATAATCGTTGCGATGCAGTGATTTGAATGTCAGCAAGATTCAGGACGCATAATAGAACACAAATAAATTCAGAGCATGTGCAAACAGCATAGATCCAGATCAGCCACGGCGTAACGCCGCGTCTGATCAGGATCTATGTTGTTTGCTATTTGGACAGCTGCTTCAGCTCCACTGTCTGAAGAGCAATCAGCATATAGCCTGATCAGATGGCATGTTCTGTTCTGTCCGATCGGGTTCTCTACTTTTTTACAAAGTCGCTTTTATGTGATATTGGCGGTGAGAGTTAAGGAAATGAATGAAAAACATAATTCTGGGAAAAAAAACATTTTTGAAAATTTCACCCAGTGGGTTATTTTTGATCAATCTCGTCACATATATTTAAAACCTATATTTTGACCACCGACATGTGTGGAAACAATTTGATAGAGATGTATTTAGCTCAGGATTCCCAATGGAAGAGCTCAGATATCTTGTAGCAATCTCAGTAGCACAAAGTAAACAGACTGCTGAACTGAATAATATGTATGTGAAGGAACTTGGAATTATCGAAATTCAATTATCATTTCATCATATACACTGCAAATGCTACTGCAAAAGAAAACCCATCAAAACTAATTGTATTCCACAATAAGCTTGAGGCTGGTTCTCTGAGATCAGGTCTAGAACACAAATTAAATTGTTCCAAATTTACTTCCCATCTCTGTAATTGGCACTTAAGTGTATGGTAATGGCTGAGAAAGTAACTGAAAATCTATTTAGGACAAAACCACGAAAATCGTTTAGATTTCCTGTAGCCAGTGCGGAGCATGGGCTATCTGTATGGTCCGATGGGCAAATGATAGCATCTATTAAATGTCATTTTCCATATTTATGTGTTAAAAGTAAGAGAACAGGCTGGTTAATGATACCATAATTATGGATCTGAGAAGGAAAATGTCCTGGAATTGGTCAAAATGCAGTTCCCTGTACAACTGTCGTCGGTGTCTGTAAAGAGTGAATAATTGTCCAATATTTTCTAACACAAGCAAATGTAACAGGACAGAAATATTGCTGAGATTCTTAGTGCAGGACTATCATATTGTTATTGTTTTTTACACATTCCATCAAATTTATTCGACAGGTTAAAGGTTAATACTGTCTTTTATACTTATCATATAACATATATTAAAACAGCCAAATTTCATTAAGATATTTCCACACGTGTTTCAGCTCTACTATCCGAATAGCAAATAGCATAGAGCCTGATCAGACGGCACAGAATGTGCCGTCTGATCTGGCTTATGCTATTTGCAAAAGCGACTTTAGTTGTGATTGGCAGGTTAAGTTGTGATTGTCAGGTTATGTTTTTGGAGGTTTAGTTGTGATTGGCAGGTTTAGTTGTGATTGGCAGGTTTAGTTGTAATTGGCAGGTTTAGTTGTGATTGGCAGGTTTAGTTGTGATTGGCAGGTTAAGTTGTGATTGGCAGTTGTGATTGGCAGGTTTAGTTGTGATTGGCAGGTTTAGTTATGATTGGCAGGTTTAGTTGTGATTGGCAGGTTTAGTTATGATTGGCAGGTTTAGTTATGATTGGCAGGTTTAGTTGTGATTGGCAGGTTTAGTTGTGATTGGCAGGTTTAGTTGTGATTGGCAGGTTTAGTTGTGAATGGCAGGTTTAGTTGTGATTGGCAGGTTTAGTTGTGATTGGCCAGTTAAGGCTTAAAAAAGAGTATTCCCATATATGGATGAAAATATCAGGATTTTTTCCTGATAGCCCAGGATGTTTTGGCAGCATAGAAGAAATACAAGACTGAAATAAACTAAACTATACTCCGAAATAAACTAAACTATCCTGTAGCTCCGAAATAAACTAAACTATACTGTAGCTCCAAAATAAACTAAACTATCATGTAGCTCCGAAATAAACTAAACTATAGCTCCGAAATAAACTAAACTATCATGTAGCTCCGAAATAAACTAAACTATCCCGTAGCTCCGAAATAATCTAAACTATCCTGTAGCTCCGTAATAAACTAAACTATCCTGTAGCTCCGAAAACTGGTAAAATAATCATGTATCAGAATAATTCCTTATTAAAAGAAGGATTGTTCTGTTTCAAAATAATAATTGACACATTCTGTAAATTATATAAAACCTGTCTGATTAAACTGTTGCTGATTTATGAGGTTTTAGGCCACTATTACATGTTTTTATGTGCGAAAATTACTAAAAACTAAAAACAAAAGTACGTGTATTTGAATTAGCACGTCCAAAATTTCGCGCATAGCGGAGGATTTTCAAAAATTTCAGTTAATGGCGTGGTCATGATTTAGCGTAACGGGAACTACCGCTAATAATAATTATAGTGCGCAGTGGGGTAAACAATCGTCCGGAAACATCTCCCCTTATCAAAGTCCAATACCCCAGCCCTTATCATCTTTGATGTCTTTGCGGCACATAAGATGGAAGTGTTCCAGTCAGCGTTACAGGTTGGTTTATTTACAATAACAAGTTCTGAAGGTCACATCAAATTTAACGCGTGCATTTCGAAGATTTACTGTTTCACGGAAATTGCCGAAGTCCACAAACAATATGCTCAATGTGAAATCGGACAATAACGGAAACAAACGAACCTACCGCAATAGTATTACTCGATAACCTACGACAATTTACGGAAACTATAAATGTTTCCATATCACTAACTGACATGACCAGCTTTAATTAATAACACTCGAGGCAATTTTATCAGTTTATTTTTTATTGACAGCTGTGTACAAACAATACTGATTCAGGTAGCAGGACTATCGATATGCTTACTTTGAGCTATTGTGTGTTTTATGTTTATTTATCTTCGCTACCGGTTACCCATATGAGCGACGCCTCCTCAAGAGATTAGTCATTTTAGATTTTTGGAGGATAGTGCAATGATACAGACCCATTCCAGAGTCTCCTCTGGTTCTTTTACGTGTACGGTGTACAGCACTGACACGAGACCTCGTTTAACGTCCCATCTGAAAGACTGTTAATTTTATTAGGGTCAGACGGGGGATCGAACCTGCTAATAAGACCGTGTCATATTTATAACAAATTGTTGCAGCTACGTAAAGGAGTGTCTGTAGCGAACATGAAAGTAGATTTGAAACTATCTTCATTAAAACCAGTTCATGCCAAATGGATTGTGGAGGCACACAGACATGTGCAATCATCTACACTTATTAATTAATGGTTGGGCAACCTCTGGGTTAAAACCAACCATTGAAAAGGCCAGACTTTAATGTTTTTGTTTGTTTGAACGGCCAGTCATGCAAACTATTGTCTGTCAATATTATTAATAAATCTGCATACACTGTTTCTTGTGTCATTATTACAGTTTTCACACGTATTGTGTACCTGACAATACGCACAATGAATCGTATGCATGGCGACGGAATTACCCGATACCGGCGGAAATATTCTTTAGTTTTAGGATTAAATTATTACATTTATCAACATTTGATATTGTTTTAGATTTAGGTTAATTTCTGTTTTGAAAACAATAACACATTTGGACACATTTGGACACATCTGGACAGGCACATGTATGTCGGAGCAAATTATAAGAACAAATACACAATAAATACATAATGTTTGCTTTACGTTTATTAAAATTACAGCTTTGTAACATCAACATAGACATGCAAATGGAATTTATATTAGTGTAATCATGAATTAGCGTGCCGTCGACACCCGCTAATAGCGCTAATATTAGAAGTCCGCTAAAATAAATACACGTATGGTATTATACACTAAAAATCAACTTATGGTGTAATTATCTTCTGTTAATTGTCTGGAAATATATGAAACATGGATACATATTCATTTCAACTGTTATTTGTGAAATAAAATCCGTAAGAATGAGCATACATGTATATTTTATTGTTGTTATCTAATGTTGATTGCTAAATTTGGCATAGTTATAAACATTATAATTGTTCATGAATTTAAATGCTGATTATCACATAGGCAAAGTTAACTAATTAGAAAACGAGAAATTTATAAATAAAATGTGAATTACTTTTGTTTGCGTTTACTATTCATTTACATTGATTGTAACTGAAACATAGACGGATCTATAGCCCAGTGGTAACACGCTGGACTGGTAATCCAGGGATCGCAGGTTCGATCCCCCGTCTGACACTAATAAAATTAACAGAAGGTTCAGAAGGTTAAAGGCCGAGGAGCAGCATTATTGTAAAAGGTTGTAGGGAAATGTGAGGGTGAAATGTATATGACCCTTATTTTGGGGTCAAGTAGGTTAGAGGTCACATGTGTCTGTTGTACATAGCTACATAACTGTTTAACCTACCTTCATCAAACATTGTGTTGTGGTGACATGTGAACGTTTATAAGTTTGGGGTGAGAGGGTTAATGGTCAGGTTCGATCCCCCGTCTGACCATAATAAAATTAACAGTCTTTCAGATGGGACTTTAAACTGAGGTCTCGTGTCGGTGCTTTACACCGTGCACGTAAAAGAACCAGAGGAGACTCTGGAATGGGTCTCTCTCTCTGTATCATTGCACTATCCTTCAAAATCTAAAATGACTAATATCTTCAGGAGGCGTCGCTCATATGGGCAACTGGTAGCGACGATAAATAAACGTAATAAAAAACAACAACACAGATATAGAGCGGTCGCAGTATTTTGAGGCATGACGGATAAACAATTACAAAAACATTGTTTGAAACACAGGACGTCAGGACAAAATCATTTCTAATCGCTTCTACAAAAGACAAATAATGGTATGAAAATATATATTGGCTTAGTGGATAAACCAGGACTTATGGTGCAGAGGGACTAGTTCAAATACTGACAATATAATAAATTAGCCGCCTCCGTGGTCAAGTGGTTAAGGTCGCTGACTTGTATACCACTGTAACCTATCATCACTGATGGTCACAGGTTCGAGCCCCGCTCAGAACATGTTTCATTTATATGAAAAAGTTGGCAGTTTCTTACGGAGGTTGGTGCAACAAGTACTGGTTAACCGCTTGAGCCTGCCCAGGAAAGGTGTTGTTAGGTAAACTGTCCGTCGCTCAAATGGGAAACCAGTAGCGACGTTAAATAAGCTTAAATTAATAAAAAATCATTTAAATTTTTTTTTATGAAGCATAAAACATTGAAAGGTTGTCAAACGAGTGTCTCCATGATCTAGAGTTTCCCTTATAACAATTATATGGATGGTATGCTAATTTACAGCAATCATAAAACATAATTATTCTGAAGGTGTCTTTTATACCACGTTGTGGAAATGTTGTAATATAATTCGGAGATATGTCCGGAATGCTCATTTTCAAACGATAAGTTCTTTATTTTTCTGATGTATTTATAAAATGTTTATTTCAATACATTTCAGGTACTCAGAGAAGACAAGAAGACAGGTGCTTTGCAGATTCCGGTTGAGCAGGCAACGATGAGAGCAGCATTAAGCTGCATTGAGCATTGAGCCTCGCAACATGTCAGCGACTAGCCAAATTGTCGCTGCATACATCCAAAGTTAGCAGGAAGCCACAAAGTGACAGATTATCAGGTGGGCAACTTCGAGGGATGTAGTTTGATACAGAAGGGGAAACTCAGGTTTCAACAGCCAAAACCATTTTGCATAGACGGACACCGACACTGCATTTGAAATGTTTTATATAAAATAAAAATTTGGACTATCATGTTATAATTAAACAGGTTGTTATATTCGTGTTATAAACAGGTTTTTATATTCATGGTATAAACAGGTTGTTATATTCATGTTATAAACAGGTTGTTATATTCGTGTTATAAACAGGTTTTTATATTCATGGTATAAACAGGTTCTTATATTCATGATATAAACAGGATCTTATATTCATGTTATAATTAAACAGGTTGTTAAATTCGTGTTATAAACAGGTTGTTATATTCATGTTATAAACAGGTTGTTATATTCATGTTATAAACAGGTTTTTATATTCATGGTATAAACAGGTTCTTATATTCATGATATAAACAGGATCTTATATTCATGTTATAAACAGGATGTTATATTCATGTTATAAACAGGATCTTATATTCACGTTATAAACAGGTTGTTATATTCGTGTTATAAACAGGTTTTTATATTCATGTTATAAACAGGTTTTTATATTCATGGTATAAACAGGTTGTTATATTCGTGTTATAAACAGGTTCTTATATTCATGTTATAAACAGGATGTTATATTCATGTTATAAACAGGATCTTATATTCATGTTATAAACAGGTTGTTATATTTGTGTTATAAACAGGTTTTTATATTCATGTTATAAACAGGATCTTATATTCATGTTATAAACAGGTTCTTATATTCATGTTATAAACAGGATGTTATATTCATGATATAAACAGGATCTTATATTCATGTTATAAACAGGTTCTTATATTCATGTTATAAACAGGTTCTTATATTCATGTTATAAACAGGATCTTGTATTCATGTTCATTTGTTATTGAGGCTCGTTGTTATCATTTTTAGAAAACTTGGGCAATAAATTTAATAACAAATGACCGCTCAACGCATCCTATATTATAACATCATCCAGCTTATTATTCAATATATTTATTATGAACAAATTTACACGCAATTGGATCAAAACGAATTTCACACAGAATGCACAAGATATTTCTTTGACATGGCCACAGGATCAGCACCGCCTTAGCCCTCGTTTCATATACTAATCACCCTGATGCCGCAGTTAAAGCCCCCACAGCTTCCGGAGAAGATTACAATAGCATTTCAAGATTTGTAGCAATTGTTGACAAGACGACCGACAAGACGCACAATATTGGATAACCTCCATGATGTACCAATAGCTGACAGTGATGTACCAATAGCTGACAGTGATGTACCAATAGCTGACAGTGATGTACCAATAGCTGACAGTGATGTACCAATAGCTGACAGTGATGTACCAATAGCTGACAGTGATGTACCATAGCTGACAGTGATGTATAGCTGACAGTGATGTACCAATAGCTGACAGTGATGTACCAATAGCTGACAGTGATGTACCAATAGCTGACAGTGATGTACCAATAGCTGACAGTGATGTACCAATAGCTGACAGTGATGTACCAATAGCTGACAGTGATGTACCAATAGCTGACAGTGATGTACCAATAGCTGACAGTGATGTACCAATAGCTGACAGTGATGTACCAATAGCTCACAGTGATGTACCAATAGCTGACAGTGATGTACCAATTGCTGACAGTGATGTACCAATAGCTGACAGTGATGTACCAATAGCTGACAGTGATGTACCAATAGCTGACAGTGATGTACCAATAGCTGACAGTGATGTACCAATAGCTGACAGTGATGTACCAATAGCTGACAGTGATGTACCAATAGCTGACAGTGATGTACCAATAGCTGACAGTGATGTACCAATAGCTGACAGTGATGTACCAATAGCTGACAGTGATCGGAGATGAGGAGAGTTAAGGAACAAGCCTATAAATGAATGATTTTAACTGACATGAACAAACTCACCTGAATTTCTGACACTCCGCATCGACCGCAGGGGCGTAGGTGGTGGGGTGTATGAACTGGCACCTGTACCCATTGTTGTACTTTACTGTTGAGACGATGGATAACCTAACTGCATATTACTACACAAGTACCTGAAAATACATAAACGTAATATACTGAATGTAGCATACATTACATAAACATATACTGAATGTAGCACACATTACATAAACATATACTGAATGTAGCACACATTACATAAACATATACTGAATGTAGCACACATTACATAAACATATACTGAATGTAGCATGCATTACATAAACATATACTGAATGTAGCATACATTACATAAACATATACTGAATGTAGCATACATTACATAAACATATACTGAATGTAGCACACATTACATAAACATATACTGAATGTAGCATGCATTACATAAACATATACTGAATGTAGCACACATTACATAAACATATACTGAATGTAGCACACATTACATAAACATATACTGAATGTAGCATACATTACATAAACATATACTGAATGTAGCATACATTACATAAACATATACTGAATGTAGCATACATTACATAAACATATACTGAATGTAGCACACATTACATAAACATATACTGAATGTAGCATGCATTACATAAACATATACTGAATGTAGCACACATTACATAAACATATACTGAATGTAGCACACATTACATAAACATATACTGAATGTAGCATACATTACATAAACATATACTGAATGTAGCATACATTACATAAACATATACTGAATGTAGCACACATTACATAAACATATACTGAATGTAGCATGCATTACATAAACATATACTGAATGTAGCATACATTACATAAACATATACTGAATGTAGCATACATTACATAAACATATACTGAATGTAGCATGCATTACATAAACATATACTGAATGTAGCATACATTACATAAACATATACTGAATGTAGCATACATTACATAAACATATACTGAATGTAGCATGCATTACATAAACATATACTGAATGTAGCATACATTACATAAACATATACTGAATGTAGCATACATTACATAAACATATACTGAATGTAGCATGCATTACATAAACATATACTGAATGTAGCATGCATTACATAAACATATACTGAATGTAGCATACATTACATAAACATATACTGAATGTAGCACACATTACATAAACATATACTGAATGTAGCACACATTACATAAACATATACTGAATGTAGCATGCATTACATAAACATATACTGAATGTAGCATACATTACATAAACATATACTGAATGTAGCACACATTACATAAACATATACTGAATGTAGCACACATTACATAAACATATACTGAATGTAGCACACATTACATAAACATATACTGAATGTAGCACACATTACATAAACATATACTGAATGTAGCATACATTACATAAACATATACTGAATGTAGCATACATTACATAAACATATACTGAATGTAGCACACATTACATAAACATATACTGAATGTAGCACGCATTACATAAACATATACTGAATGTAGCACGCATTACATAAACATATACTGAATGTAGCATACATTACATAAACATATACTGAATGTAGCATACATTACATAAACATACTGAATGTAGCACGCATTACATAAACATACTGAATGTAGCACACATTACATAAACATACTGAATGTAGCATACATTACATAAACATATACTGAATGTAGCATGCATTACATAAACATATACTGAATGTAGCATACATTACATAAACATATACTGAATGTAGCACACATTACATAAACATATACTGAATGTAGCACACATTACATACACATATACTGAATGTAGCACGCATACATAAACATATACTGAATGTAGCATACATTACATAAACATATACTGAATGTAGCATACATACATCATATACTGAATGTAGCATACATTACATAAACATATACTGAATGTAGCATGCATTACATAAACATATACTGAATGTAGCATACATTACATAAACATATACTGAATGTAGCATACATTACATAAACATATACTGAATGTAGCATACATTACATAAACATATACTGAATGTAGCATGCATTACATAAACATATACTGAATGTAGCATACATTACATAAACATATACTGAATGTAG
>CM026390.1:65390536-65519055 GCA_014843695.1 Archivesica marissinica
ATTACATAAACATATACTGAATGTAGCACACATTACATAAACATATACTGAATGTAGCACACATTACATAAACATATACTGAATGTAGCACACATTACATAAACATATACTGAATGTAGCATACATTACATAAACATATACTGAATGTAGCATGCATTACATAAACATATACTGAATGTAGCATACATTACATAAACATATACTGAATGTAGCACACATTACATAAACATATACTGAATGTAGCACACATTACATACACATATACTGAATGTAGCATGCATTACATAAACATATACTGAATGTAGCATACATTACATAAACATATACTGAATGTAGCATACATTACATAAACATATACTGAATGTAGCATACATTACATAAACATATACTGAATGTAGCATGCATTACATAAACATATACTGAATGTAGCATACATTACATAAACATATACTGAATGTAGCATGCATTACATAAACATATACTGAATGTAGCATGCATTACATAAACATATACTGAATGTAGCATACATTACATAAACATATACTGAATGTAGCACACATTACATAAACATATACTGAATGTAGCACACATTACATAAACATATACTGAATGTAGCATGCATTACATAAACATATACTGAATGTAGCATACATTACATAAACATATACTGAATGTAGCACACATTACATAAACATATACTGAATGTAGCACACATTACATAAACATATACTGAATGTAGCACACATTACATAAACATATACTGAATGTAGCACACATTACATAAACATATACTGAATGTAGCACACATTACATAAACATATACTGAATGTAGCATACATTACATAAACATATACTGAATGTAGCACACATTACATAAACATATACTGAATGTAGCACACATTACATAAACATATACTGAATGTAGCACACATTACATAAACATATACTGAATGTAGCACACATTACATAAACATATACTGAATGTAGCATACATTACATAAACATATACTGAATGTAGCATACATTACATAAACATATACTGAATGTAGCATGCATTACATAAACATATACTGAATGTAGCACACATTACATAAACATATACTGAATGTAGCATACATTACATAAACATATACTGAATGTAGCATGCATTACATAAACATATACTGAATGTAGCACACATTATATAAACATATACTGAATGTAGCATGCATTACATAAACATATACTGAATGTAGCACACATTACATAAACATATACTGAATGTAGCATGCATTACATAAACATATACTGAATGTAGCATACATTACATAAACATATACTGAATGTAGCATACATTACATAAACATATACTGAATGTAGCATGCATTACATAAACATATACTGAATGTAGCATGCATTACATAAACATATACTGAATGTAGCATACATTACATAAACATATACTGAATGTAGCATACATTACATAAACATATACTGAATGTAGCATGCATTACATAAACATATACTGAATGTAGCATACATTACATAAACATATACTGAATGTAGCACACATTACATAAACATATACTGAATGTAGCATACATTACATAAACATATACTGAATGTAGCATACATTACATAAACATATACTGAATGTAGCATACATTACATAAACATATACTGAATGTAGCACACATTACATAAACATATACTGAATGTAGCATGCATTACATAAACATATACTGAATGTAGCACACATTACATAAACATATACTGAATGTAGCACACATTACATAAACATATACTGAATGTAGCATGCATTACATAAACATATACTGAATGTAGCATACATTACATAAACATATACTGAATGTAGCATACATTACATAAACATATACTGAATGTAGCACACATTACATAAACATATACTGAATGTAGCATACATTACATAAACATATACTGAGTGTAGCACACATTACATAAACCTAACACTAATGATACTAACAGTCTTTCAAAAGTGACTTTAAACCGAGGTCTTGTGTAGGATGGGACTTTAAAGCGAGGGCTCGTGTCGGTGCTTTACAAAATGCATGTAAAATACCCAGAGGAGACTCTGGAATGGATCATTGCACTATCCTCTAAAATTTAAAATGACTAATCTCTTCAGGAGTCGTCGCTTTTATGGGTAACCGTTAACGCATAATAAATAAACGTAAAACACACATCATGTTAGTACACACGACGGACACCGTCACACAATATAACTAATAACACAGATTCAAAGAAACAGCATTGCACACGTCACAATTTTAATTTCCATATAAAAACATTTACAATATCCTGAAAGATTTCAGCAGATAATGATATTTGCGGTTATTTAACCCATTCAACACCAAGTAACTGACATGGACTGGTCCATGATATTTTTAGACCAATAAATTAATAACAAAATTACATTTGGATCAGTTCATTTATCAAAATGGGTAATTTCTTTCTAAAAATAGTTATATTACTTGAAAAAAGTGCAGATCCTGATGAGACGGCTTGTCACGAGCCGGCTCATCTGGATCTACACTTTTTTGTAAGCTCATTTAGAGGTCTGTGGTGTTGAAAGGGTTAAAGGGGTAGTCGGTAGCTTCATCCATCCTATACCATTAGTACACTCTGGTGGTTTACAGTATATAGAGCAAATTAATAACCAATATAACATCAATATTCATATCATCTTATTTATTACAGACGGATCTGTAGTCCAGTGGTAACACGCTGGACTGGTAATCCATGGATCGCAGGTTCGATCCCCCGTCTGACCCTAATAAAATTTACAGTCTTTCAGATGGGACGTTAAACAGAGGTCTCGTGTCGGTGCTTTACACCGTGCAAGTAAAAGAACCAGAGGAGACCCTGGAATGGGTCTCTGTCTGTACCACTGCACTATCCTCCAAAATCTAAAATGACAAATCTCTTCAGGAGGCGTCGCTCATATGGGCAACCGGTAGTGACGATAAATAAACGTAAAACACACTTATTTATAACATTTTATTACAGATCTTTATGCAATGAATTAAATTGCTGTAAAATCATCAGGAATAAAATGAATGAAATGACAATATGAAAATATTTATATTGTATGATTATTAATTGGCTCCAAATATAATAAAACACATAGTTACTGTTGAGGAATTTTGTTGAATGTACATGTAGACCACAGCATTATAACTTGTCTCTAAAACACACTCATTGGTCTAGCTGTCATTGAAAAATATAGTCATAGATGCATTCATTGTGCATTGAAAACAAGGGCCATAACCATGTATAAAATATAGTCGTAGATGCATTCATTGTGCATTGAAAACAAGGGCCATAACTATGTAAAAAATATAGTCGTAGATGCATTCATTGTGCATTGAAAACAGGGGACATAGCCATGTAAATATATATAGTCGTAGATGAATTCATTGTGCATTGCAAACAGGGGACATAACTATGTAAAAAATATAGTCATAGATGCATTCATTGAAAACAGGGGACATAACTATGTAGAAAAAAAACAGTATATTGTTGGGGGTTTTTAAAACATATTGTGAAAAACTGCATACTACCATGCTGTTGTGTATTTCTTCTGTTGTATCTGCAAAATAACATTGGGACAGACTATTTCTTTGTCATATGTATAATTTTGTATTTGTGGTAACACAGGGGCAAGATATTATCAGATTAAGATTGTTAACCTTCAGCACGCTGTAGGCAAAATGAGCAGACAACAAATGTGTAATCTTTTTCTTATTTTTCCTAGAAAGTAGGGCTTGACATCTCAATAAAATTGTTCTGCTCTACAGTGTGCTAAATGAAGGTTAAAAGAATGCCTTATTAAAGTTGGAGAAATCTTTTTCTTATTTTTCCTAGAAAGTAGAGCTTGACATTTCAATAAAATTGTTCTGATCTACAGTGTGCTAAATGAAGGTTAAAAGAATGCCTTATTAAAGTTGGAGAAATCTTTTTCTTATTTTTCCTAGAAAGTAGAGCTTGACATTTCAATAAAATTGTTCTGATCTACAGTGTGCTAAATGAAGGTTAAAAGAATGCCTTATTAAAGTTGGAGAAATCTTTTTCTTATTTTTCCTAGAAAGTAGAGCTTGACATTTCAATAAAATTGTTCTGATCTACAGTGTGCTAAATGAAGGTTAAAAGAATGCCTTATTAAAGTTGGAGAAATCTTTTTCTTATTTTTCCTAGAAAGTAGAGCTTGACATTTCAATAAAATTGTTCTGATCTACAGCGTGCTAAATGAAGGTTAAAAGAATGCCTTATTAAATTTGGAGACAAAAACAAACCATCATGCGAATATTTCAGTCTCTATGTTCAATTAAAGCACTATAAAACTGTTCTTAAAACATCCCCAAAGAATTGCAACAATCTAGCGAAATTATGATTTTCCATTTGAAAATGAGACAAGTCAAACGTCAAATTCTCTCTGTCTGCATACAAACATCATTCAAACATCACTCACACACCGAAATAATTTAAACAAGAAATTGTTTTTGTAAAATCGAATGTCTCCCATATCAGTTGAGCAATGAAATCCTGGAAGCGAAATAAATTCACAGAGACAATAAAACATTCAGAGTTCGAGCCACGCTGGAGCCGTTACGATTGTGCCGCACCTTAGGCAAGGCATTTCAATTCCATGTTGCCTCTTCCTCGTGGTGATGGATTCCATCAGGAAGGAGGTCTCGACAGTGATTAATATAAGTTGTAAGAACTTGTTTCGCAATCAAGCTAAACTGGAAAAAAAATTTGTATAACATTCAATTCTGTTTATTGAGCAGAGCTTTTTTTTTTTTAAACTTTATTTATTTTACAACGATTGCGAAGCAAGTTTTAACAACTTATATTAATAACTCTCGCTGGCTCGGTTGAAAGCATATATGTGGTCATTCATGTGGGAGGAAACCGGAGTACCCGAAGAAAGCCCACCCGATCTGGCGACAATCGTACCATCTCACATATTTCCCCGTCCGAGTATCGAACCCGGGTCGCATTGGTGAGAAGCGAGAGCGCTAATCGGACACTTAAACACTGATGTAATTTTACTGCTGTATGGTGCCATGTGATTTAGCAAACATTCAAAGGGCGTTAACTCTGTGAATTAAATGAGCGAAAGGTGAAGATGATATGCAGAACTAGATTTGGTTTCACTGATCAGGAGAGCTGTCACGATACGCCTGAAGCGCATCATAATGCATTGCAATATACAAACACGTATAGCGATAGTACCATAATGCATTGCAATATACGAAACACGTATAGCGATATGTACCATAATGCATTGCAATATACGAAACACGTATAGCGATATGTACCATAATGCATTGCAATATACGAAACACGTATAGCGATATGTACCATAATGCATTGCAATATACAAACACGTATAGCGATATGTACCATAATGCATTGCAATATACGAAACACGTATAGCGATATGTACCATAATGCATTGCAATATACGAAACACGTATAGCGATATGTACCATAATGCATTGCAATATACGAAACACGTATAGCGATATGTACCATAATGCATTGCAATATACGAAACACGTATTGCGATATGTACCATAATGCATTGCAATATACGAAACACGTATTGCGATATGTACAATAATGCATTGCAATATACGAAACACGTATAGCGATATGTACCATAATGCATTGCAAAATACGAAACACGTATAGCGATATGTACCATAATGCATTGCAATATACGAAACATGTATTGCGATATGTACCACAATACATTGCAATATACGAAACACATATTGCGATATGTACCACAATACATTGCAATATACGAAACACGTATTGCGATATGTACCATAATGCATTATGCATTGCATTATACAAAACACGTATTGCGATATGTACCACAATACATTGCAATATACAAAACACGTATTGCGATATGTACCACAATACATTGCGCTTCATTTGTGGATGTTGTAATGTGTAGAAGTTACCAACAAGATCAGTTTTGTGAACATTTAATCAACTATTATGACTTGCAGTATGATTTGACTCGAGTACGATTTGGCCAGATGCAGTGCGCTCATATTAAGTTTGTAAACAAAATCAATGGCTGAACGAGTTGGATTTTAACAATTGACACAAAACGATTTCGACAAGATGCCAAATAACAACACATCCTGGGAGTGTTGTAATCCATCGAGCAGAATTGCAGAAAGAGATTGATAAAAAGTGAGACTACGAAAATATCGTGCAAAAACCAGTATTTATCTATTGTATCATGCTACGATATATTTCTGATTGGTATTGCAATATACCGATATATCATCGGTATTGCAATATACCGATATATCATCGGTATTGCAATATACCGGTATATCGATATATCATCGGTATTGCAATATACCGATATATCATCGGTATTGCAATATACCGATATATCATCGGTATTGCAATATACCGGTATATCATCGGTATTGCAATATACCGATATATCATCGGTATTGCAATATACCGATATATCATCGGTATTGCAATATACCGATATATCATCGGTATTGCAATATACCGATATATCATCGGTATTGCAATATACCGGTATGTCGATATAACATCGGTATTGCAATATACCGGTATGTCGATATATCATCGGTATTGCAATATACCGGTATGTCGATATATCATCGGTATTGCAATATACCGATATAACATCGGTATTGCAATATACCGGTATATCGATATATCATCGATATTGCAATATACCGATATAACATCGGTATTGCAATATACCGGTATGTCGATATATCATCGATATTGCAATATACCGATATAACATCGGTATTGCAATATACCAGTATATCGATATATCATCGGTATTGCAATATACCGGTATATCGATATATCATCGGTATTGCAATATACCGATATAACATCGGTATTGCAATATACCGGTATATCGATATATCATCGGTATTGCAATATACCGGTATGTCGATATATCATCGGTATTGCAATATACCGGTATGTCGATATATCATCGGTATTGCAATATACCGATATATCATCGGTATTGCAATATACCGATATATCATCGGTATTGCAATATACCGATATATCGATATATCATCGGTATTGCAATATACCGGTATGTCGATATATCATCGGTATTGCAATATACCAGTATGTCGATATAACATCGGTATTGCAATATACCAGTATGTCGATATAACATCGGTATTGCAATATACCGGTATGTCGATATATCATCGGTATTGCAATATACCAGTATGTCGATATAACATCGGTATTGCAATATACCGGTATGTCGATATATCATCGGTATTGCAATATACCGGTATATCGATATATCATCGGTATTGCAATATACCGGTATATCAATATATCATCGGTATTGCAATATACCAGTATATCGATATATCATCGGTATTGCAATATATCGATATATCATCGGTATTGCAATATACCAGTATATCGATATAACATCGGTATTGCAATATACCAGTATATCAATATATCATTGGTATTGCAATATACCAGTATATCGATATATCATCGGTATTGCAATATACCAGTATATCGATATATCATCGGTATTGCAATATACCGGTATATCGATATATCATCGGTATTGCAATATACCGGTATGTCGATATATCATCAGTATTGCAATATACCAGTATATCGATATATCATCAGTATTGCAATATACCAGTATATCGATATATCATCGGTATTGCAATATACCAGTATATCGATATATCATCGGTATTGCAATATACCAGTATATCGATATATCATCGGTATTGCAATATACCGGTATATCAATATATCATCGGTATTGCAATATACCAGTATATCGATATATCATCGGTATTGCAATATACCGGTATGTCGATATATCATCGGTATTGCAATATACCAGTATATCAATATATCATCGGTATTGCAATATACCAGTATATCGATATATCATCGGTATTGCAATATACCAGTATATCAATATATCATCGGTATTGCAATATACCGGTATATCGATATATCATCAGTATTGCAATATACCTGTATATCGATATATCATGACAGCCCTACTGATCATTGAAATCTAACTACGAATTAAGCAAAAGTAGTCCAGAGAAACTGTATTCTTCACAAATCTTCAAAGGGCCATAATTGTGTGAAAAATGAAGCGAGTGCATCATGAAGGTGATATGTACAACTAGGATTGAGACTGATAATTCCTGCCGGGCTTCATTAACATCCGACATCCGACCAACAGTTTAGAAAATATTGTCCACACAAACATTGTGACAAGACAGATAGATGAACAGGAAGTACAAGATCAATTTATTACCCCTCCCCCAGCCCTCTGGGGGGGAGACATTATTCTCTTAAACAAGAGCACTGATGGTGTACTATCATCGCCAAAGTTGGCGTAATATGGAACATTTGAAATGCAAAGACAATAGGTGTAGTAACTTAAGAAATGAAATGACGTTTGAAATGCAAAGACAATAGGTGCAGTAACTTAAGAAATGATACCACGTTTGAAATGCAAAGACAATATGTGCAGTAACTTAAGAAATGATACCACGTTTGAAATGCAAAGACAATATGTGCAGTAACTTAAGAAATGATACAACGTTTGAAATGCAAAGACAATAGGTGCAGTAACTTAAGAAATGATACGACGTTTGAAATGCAAAGACAATAGACGCAGTAACTGAAGAAATGATGCGACATTTGAAATGCAAAGACAATAGGTGCAGTAACTTAAGAAATGATACGACGTTTGAAATGCAGAGACAATAGGCGCAGTAACTTAAGAAATGATACGACATTTGAAATGCAAAGACAATAGGTGCAGTAACTTAAGAAATGATGCTGATCATTGTGGAAAAGTCCTGTTTAAATCCAGCTAGGGATTTGCAGAATTAGGACAGACAGACGCTCTACCTTAATCTCTTCAATAAGACGCAACTCTAAGGAAGCCGAATTAGAGGATCGCAAAAACATGATTAAGCTTTGGAATGATGCCTGTGTGCAAGTATTTGAAAGCTATCCAGCCAGAGGTTTAGAAGTAATGCGTAAAAAACATAAAACTCTTAAAAATAAAAACTGCAACGACATAAGCACAAAACACTTGGTACAGATCATTAGTTTACAAGTACCCTTTGCTTAGTGGGCTTAAAATCAACAAAGGGTGAAAATGGACTGATCAGAATGTGGAGATGAAATGCCTTTTCAATTATAGTCTAACTTGATTATGAGCACTAGCGGATCCAAGGTGGGGGGGGGGGGGGGCACCCGACGTGCCAAGAATACATGTATATAATCAAATTGTTAAAAAATAATATATAGACTAATTTATGTATAAAACTTAAAACATACTGAATATTATACATAAAAAGTATTAGATCTAATCAATAACTAGTCTACTAGGCTAATGTCCGATTAGCGTAGTGGTTAGCGCGCTCGCTTCTCACCAATGCAACCTGGGTTTGACCCTCGGACCGGGAAGTATGTGAGATGGTACGGTGGTCGCCAGATCGGACAGGTGGGTTTTCTCCGGGTGCTCCGGTTTCCTCCCACACGAATGACCACATTTACGCTTTCATCCGTGCCAATGAGAGTGATTAATATAAGTTGTTAAAACTTGCTTCGCAATCATTGTAAAATAAATAAAGTTTAAACTTAAGTCTATAATACTAATTTGTCCGACTTTCCCGTAATTTAACGGGCACCGTTTGCACTCAATTATTATCTTTTCTGGAAATAATCTGCTTGCCGCTAGTATATAAGCTACAATAAGCTACAATAACAAAGAAAATGGCCGCGCACGGTTCAAAACGCGCACAAATACAAACAGATTTGGAAGAAGACACTTAAGTAAATTGTTCTAAGACCAGATACTTAAGTATATTGTTCTAAGACCAGATACTTAAGTATATTGTTCTAAGACCAGATACTTAAGTAAATTGTTCTAAGACCAGATACTTAAGTATATTGTTCTAAGACCAGATACTTAAGTAAATTGTTCTAAGACCAGATACTTAAGTAAATTGTTCTAAGACCAGACACTTAAGTAAATTGTTCTAAGACCAGATACTTAAGTATATTGTTCTAAATGTATTGCAACCTTCAATAAGCCCACCAAGTCGACTATTCAACGAGGATCTTGATTTTACCAATATAGATTGATCAATGATGTCATTAAATGCGCGTGCATATTATATTGTACTGTATGATACATGAACAGTACTTTTTCAGTTGACGGAATGATCCAGCAGATCAGCACTTGACTTGTGTCTCACGAGTTTCTGGTTCAAACCCTGACATGATATGACTTACTTGTCCTTTTGCTACAACGAGTGTCAACAGTTACATTTAGAAACTTAAATTTATCAACTGTCTGTAGGTTGAAAGTGCTATTTTCTCTACAAAAAATAATTGATAAAATGTACCGTAAAATGCGCCAAATGCCACCAATTATATAAAGATTACATAAAATATATGGGGCCCCCAGACCCCTAGCTAACTCGCATCTGCTAAACCAAAATCCTGGAACCGCCCCTGATGAGACCTTTGTCAAATGCGATCACTTTCAAATCCCCCAATCGTTGCTATATAATTAAGTGGATTAAGCAACCTATCCCCATATCGACTGCTATTCTTCCGCAAAAATCATTTGATGTGTTTTGATAAGCGACCATCAATTCATAATGTGTAGTCAATTTTCGGCAACCATAAATTCACAAAGTGTAGTCAATTTTCGGCAACCATAAATTCACAAAGTGTAGTGAATTTTCGGCGACCATAAATTCATAAACTGTAGTGAATTTTCGGCCCGAAAATACCAAACAAAAGTTCTCACTCCTGAACAAAGGTGCCTATATTGACACCTTTAATCATGGAAACAAATATCACCAAGGAAACATGTCCTCGGGTAATTATCGAGATTTGAATAAGGTGCGAAAAACAGCTCGAAAGTCAATTGACCTGATTTAAATTATTCATCGGCAAAGTCGGTGAATTTACAGGTTTCATAAACAAACTGACGGAGAGAAAAACGACATGGTCATGGAACAATATTTAGACAGCCCTTAAAATTTAATATATTGTTATTTTTCGGGTTTTACGCCTGCATCAGCACCATTTCGGGCTATATCGCTGACGGGCAGTTTACTTAACAACACCTTTCCTGGGCAGGCTCCAGCGGTTAACCAGTACTTGGGTGCACCAACCTCCGTAAGAAACTGCCAACTTTTTCATATAAATGAGACACGGCCTGAGCGGGGCTCGAACCCGTGACCATCAGTGGTATACAAGTCAGCGACCTTAACCACTCGACCACGGAGGCGGACACATTAAAATTTAAGCGTTCCTAATATTTAAAAATAGAATAATCGCTGTTTCTATGTGCAAAATTATGTGTTATCAGTTAGCTTAGAGTTAGCGATCAGCGGGGCGTGACTCAGCGTGACACGTTTATTTTTGCATTTTATTCACAAGCATTATGTACTATGGTGCCTCATTAGGCCATTCAGCAACACATATAACATTGGGGTAGACACCACACCATTGTATAGCCTATACTAGTACTGGGGTACCTCCACAACACACTTGCCATACACCATGAAAGCACCTCAAATCCCCTGATTTTACTCAGTCAAGTCTAAGTGAAAAAATAGTTATTCCTACATTGTATATGATATAAAGTAGAATATGTAACCATTGGCAGAGAATAGTTGTTCCTACATTGTATATGATATAAAGTAGAATATGTAACCATTGGCAGAGAATAGTTGTTCATACATTGTATAATGATATAAAGTAGAATATGTAACCATTGGCAGAGAATAGTTGTTCATACATTGTATATGATATAAAGTAGAATATGTAACCATTGGCAGAGAATAGTTGTTCCTACATTGTATATGATATAAAGTAGAATATGTAACCATTGGCAGAGAATAGTTGTTCATACATTGTATATGATATAAAGTAGATATGTAATCATTGGCAGAGAATAGTTGTTCATACATTGTATATGATATAAAGTAGAATATGTAACCATTGGCAGAGAATAGTTGTTCCTACATTGTATATGATATAAAGTAGAATATGTAACCATTGGCAGAGAATAGTTGTTCATACATTGTATATGATATAAAGTAGATATGTAACCATTGGCAGAGAATAGTTGTTCATACATTGTATATGATATAAAGTAGATATGTAATCATTGGCAGAGAATATTCATATACAGTCAAACCTGTGTTAGTGGTCACTTCTATTAAGCAGCCAACCTGTATTAAGCAGCTAGTTGCCAGATTCCCAATATGTTGTTTTGTTATATATTTGACCTCTATTAAGCAGCCAACTGTGTTAAGCAGCCACTTTCTGTGATTCCCTTGGCTGGCTGCTTAAACACAGGTTTGACTGTACTGTATATTATATAGTAGGCAGTTTGTGTGATGGGTCGTTTCTTTCTGTTATGTATCGTTTGCTATACAAATATACTCTAATTCATTTGGTCAACTTTCCAATAAAACATTTTTAACCCATTCAACATCAAGTAACCAACCTGGACTGGTACATGATATTTTTTAGATCAATAAATTAATAAGAAAATTACATTTGGACCAGTTCATTTATCAAAATGGGTAATTTTGCATAAAAATAGTAATATTATTGGCAAAAAGTGCTGATCCTGATGAGACGGCTCATCATGAGCCAGCTCATCTGGATCTACACTTTATGTAAGCCTATTTAGGGGTCTGTGGTGTTGATAGGACTAATACAAAATTACAACCCTACCACACTCAGGTTTTATGCGTCCCATCCTAAATTTGTATATGTGTCTATAAGTGCATAATATTATACCAGACAATTCCAAATTTGAACTTGCACTCACTATAGTCAGTTACCTCAGGCTATATTCCTAGACAATAATCTAGTTTTTGTTACAGATAACGAAGTAAAACCTAACTATTTAAATACGACTCTCTTACATAAACATAATCTGGCATAAAAAGTATATTCGACATTAGAGGAAGATAAATAGATAGTCGCGGGGTTCGACATTAGAGGAAGATAAATAGATAGTCGCGGGGTTCGACATTAGAGGAAGATAAATAGATAGTCTTTCATGTTCAAAATATATACGTTGTTTTCTACATCCTCTGTTGTTTCACCATGCACGCTGTGCATGTTTATATTTCGTGTGTTGATATGACTGTCTTATGTCTATGTTATGCATCTATATAGAGGCTATATTAACATTTTGCTTTAGGTCCATGGTTAATTTTTACAAGGCTATAAATTTTGACGAATTGAAGAAGATATTTGTTGAAAAGACTTTAAAGCGACACTGCATCGGTGAAAAAAATATTATATGGTATAATTCTTTTCCAAATATATGAAACAGAATCAACTGTATTTCAACTACAATCCATACTCGCCATTAAGACAAGTTTTTACCACCAGAGTTTGGCTCAAAGTGGCTGTCCGATTAGCACAGTGGTTAGCGCGCTCACTTCTCACCAATGAAACCTGGGTTCAATACTCGGACTGGGACGTATGTGAGATGGAACGGTGGTCGCCAGATCGGACAGGTGGGTTTTCTCCGGGTACTCCGGTTTTCATCCACGCCAACGAGAGTGATTAATATAAGTCGTTAAAACTTGTTTCGCAAGCGTTGTAAAATAAATAAAGTTTAAACATTTCAAGTGGCTTCCCATCTTATAAGTTTTAAAGTTTTTAAAAATGGTATCAAAATGAAAACACATTGAATATTTCTTCACCTAAATGGAGAGTCACTATGTAACCAAGAGTAACTTTAAACGACTAAAACAAATTTTCCCTGGCTAAACATGCAATTATACTTGTGTCTGGTGTCCATTTTATCAACCCGTCTTATATGCAAGTGCATGCCAAAACCCACAGATTTCAGGACCAAAGTTAGGGAGGTCGTCTTATAGGTGAGATCGCCTTATATGCGAGTGCATGCCAAAACCCACAGATTTCATGACCAAATGTATGGGGGTCGTCTTATAGGTGAGATCACCTTATAGGGCGAGTATGGATAATAATAAACAAGCGTTGTCTACGATGTTTATTGACGTAACAAAATAATGTAAATAGGGTCAACATACAGAATGTTCATGTGTTATACAACGTATGTATCCTGAATAACTACATTTATGCTACATATTCACGACATTTCCATAATAACTGCATATCGCAGTATCCGGCGTTTATTCAGCAGTATTCGGCGGTTTATTCAGCAGTATTTGGCAGTTTATTCAGCAGTATTCGGCAGTTTATTCAGCAGTATCCGGCGTTTATTCAGCAGTATCCGGCGGATTATTCAGCAGTATCCGGCGGTTTATTCAGCAGTATCCGGCAGTTTATTCAGCAGTATCCGGCGTTTATTCAGCAGTATACGGCGGTTTATTCAGCAGTATTCGGCAGTTTATTCAGCAGTATCCGGCGTTTATTCAGCAGTATTCGGCGGTTTATTCAGCAGTATCCGGCGGTTTATTCAGCAGTATCCGGCAGTTTATTCAGCAGTATCGGCAATTTATTCAGCAGTATTCGGCGGTTTATTCAGCAGTATTTGGCAGTTTATTCAGCAGTATCCGGCGGTTTATTCAGCAGTATCGGCGGTTTATTCAGCAGTATCCGGCGGTTTATTCAGCAGTATCGCGGTTATTCAGCAGTATCCGGCGTTATTCAGCAGTATACGGCAGTTTATTCAGCAGTATCCGGCGTTTATTCAGCAGTATTCGGCGGTTTATTCAGCAGTATCCGGCGGTTTATTCAGCAGTATCCGGCGGTTTATTCAGCAGTATCCGGCAGTTTATTCAGCAGTATTCGGCGGTTTATTCAGCAGTATTCGGCGGTTTATTCAGCAGTATTCGGCGGTTTATTCAGCAGTATCCGGCGGTTTATTCAGCAGTATCCGGCGGTTTATTCAGCAGTATTCAGCGGTTTATTCAGCAGTATCCGGCATTTATTCAGCAGTATCCGGCGGATTATACAACGAGTGTGCGGAAAAACTAATTTTCGCTTATAAAGATAATTAGGATGATTACTGGTGTAATGAAAACAAACAACTTCCTAAATTAACAATTTTAGTACCCACAATTTAGTTTGTCAACATAATGGAGTACTATGTTTGTAATTTTCATCAATTACAAGGCTAAATTCACCTAAAATTGTAATTTCCAATAATTATGGCAGCGAGTCCTTGCGAAGAAATTTATTTTATATTTTCAGCGCTAAACTAGAAATTGTGTTTGAACAAATATGTAATTCTCCCCATCGTTGGTGCTTCAGTGGAGAAATAAAAGCTTGAACGTTAAATATATGCAGTAATTGCAATCAAAAGTTATAAATTATGTAGTCGTGAAAGTTGTGAAAGCTGTGATAGCGCAGTGGATGCGCGTTCGCTTCAGGTTCGAAAGGTCCGGAGTTTGAGCCCCGCTGGAGCCGTTACGATTGTGCCCTTAGGCAAGGCATTTAAATTCCACATTGCCTCTTCTCTCTCCTTCATGGCAATGGATTCCATCAGGAATGAGGTCTCGAGAGTGATTAATATAAGTTGAAAGAACTTGTTTCGCAATCGAGCTAAAATAAATTTGTATAAACTAAATTATGTAATAATTATGAAGTTTTGGCGATGAAGCATGGACAGGCTTTTGTGTTATAAAAATGTTCAAATGGCCGTAAATCCGCAAAAATCATCCAACTGGAATGGGGTTACACATCTAGACATCATACTGGTGCTACCTGTCAGGATTGTCGAAAATCCAACAAGGTGTTATGGAGATGAAGTGCAAACAAGGTGAAGCAGGCAGCCGGACATACCCAAAATTGTATATTAAGTAGCTATACCATTGTTCTCTATAGCCACATAATTGGAATTGATTTATAGCCACATAAAACATTTTATAGCCACATAACCCCTAACCCTAGACCACTAGACAGTAAACCTATTATTCTCACAGCAAATTATTTACCATTTTATGGGTGCGGACGGACAGACGGCATAGGCAATAACAATGTGTCTCCCCCCATTAGGTGAGACATAATTTGCATCGTTTCCAACAAATGAATTTAGAACACCTACTTACTATGGTGCATGTTTGAAAATGCTGTATTTTTTAGTTAGAATAGAAAATTATATTGAGCTAAAATATAGCAATTTTAAAGCAGCATTACATCGTTATGAAATAAAAGATATTTGAACAATTCAAATTTTACGTATGGGTAGCAATGCTGCTACACATTCTAACATTATACTTTGTATACTTATGCTCAATTGGTAAACAGTGTTTTTTTGCGATAAAACAAACTCGAAACCGAAAGTAGGACATTCAGAGTCGATCGGTCACGCATTTATTTACAACCACACTTGTTTACATTCGGAATGCATCATCCCCATTTGTCCCACGTTGTCTTTTTTAATTAAATTACTTAAGATGTTGATTCCTACCTCTGTTATCTAAGTCTTTTAGGGACATGTCTACATCCCCGCGAGGGGTTCGACATTAGAGGAAGATATATAGATAGTCGCGGGGTTCGACATTAGAGGAAGATAAATAGATAGTCTTTCATGTTCAAAATATATACGTTGTTTTCTACATCCTCTGTTGTTTCACGCATGCACGCTGTGCGTGTTTATATTTCGTGTGTTGATAAACAAATTCGCGTATACGACGGTTTATATTTATTAGAATTTTATCGTTTCTGAGCGACTATTTAGAATTTTGTAAACACACACACATTAGTATTTATATTTTACCCAAAACATCCTTTATTACGATGTAATGCTGCTTTAAGAGTAACTCATTTGATAACTCATTCGAGATTACTTTTACTTTTTTGCAAACAAGGTACATGTGATGTCACAACCGCTCTTCGCCAGTTTTTATCAGCCGGCAACGAAATAACTAAAATCGTAGCATGCAATTGAATTACAATTTAAAAAAATTTATATGCCATTGTTGTCTCACAATGCAATGTCACATTGAAGCTGAATATAATTATAAGGTTTCTATATTAACTTTTGATTCCATTTGTAAGCAATTATTTGGATATAGGCGACACTCAACACAGCAGGATTCAATGTTAATGTTGCAACATTCTCAGGTTCTATTATGCATTACGTGTCCAGACCCCGAGGTTATAAAACTTTTCTCACATCTCAAACTCAAGCTCAAGTGATCTGATTGGTTGATTCAGAGTGTTACTGTCAGCTGAACTAATCAGGCGCTTGAGACTGAGTTTTGAGATTGGAGAAAAGTTTTATAACCTCAGACCCTGAAAGTTGCCGACTGTCAAATCACACCCATGACAACATACATGTATATGGTTCGTCAATTCTGGACATAATAAAGCCGTTTAATTGTACAGCTACAAAAATCTTCAATGCGCGCTGGAATGGATTTGTTTTCCGAAATGCTGTTGCTGATTTCAAATGTATTTCATTTGTGTTCCTTACAATGTATTATTCTAGTTCAATAAATATACGTTTTTGTTAATAAATATACGACGTCACACTGGTAACAGAATTCGGCTATATCGCTGTCTTCCGATTCATAATTTGGTTTAAAATTATTAATGAAAACATTTCTGAAGAGGTGTAAACCTGCTTAATAGATTGAAAGCCGTGCAAATGCTGTGGACGCTTTCCGCTTTTTCCTTCTGGATTTTTACTGGACAAGTTTAATAAAAGATTTATTATATACCTCACGTGACTACTCAATGCAAAATTTCCATAGACAAACAGTCAATAATTCTTACTATACGTCCTAGAGCTGAATCAGCAAAACGCTATACAGAAAACTTATATGTGCCATATGTGCCAATCGATCTGACATGCGCACTTTAATATCATCATCTATAGTGATTGTGTCACTCTGCATATGCGCACTTTAATATCATCATCTACAGTGATTGTGTCACTCTGCATATGCGCACTTTAATATCATCATCTATAGTGATTACGTCACTCTGCATATGCGCACTTTAATATCATCATCTATAGTGGTTGAGTCACTCTGCATATGCACACTTTAATATCATCATCTATAGTGATTATGTCACTCTGCATATGCGCACTTTAATATCATCATCTATAGTGATTACGTCATTCTGCATATGCGCACTTTAATATCATCATCTATAGTGATTGAGTCACTCTGCATATGCACACTTTAATATCATCATCTATAGTGATTACGTCACTCTGCATATGCGCACTTTAATATCATCATCTATAGTGATTACGTCATTCTGCATATGCACACTTTAATATCATCATCTATAGTGATTACGTCACTCTGCATATGCACACTTTAATATCATCATCTATAGTGATTACGTCATTCTGCATATGCGCACTTTAATATCATCATCTATAGTGATTGAGTCATTCTGCATATGCGCACTTTAATATCATCATCTATAGTGATTGAGTCACTCTGCATATGCACACTTTAATATCATCATCTATAGTGATTGAGTCACTCTGCATATGCACACTTTAATATCATCATCTATAGTGATTACGTCACTCTGCATATGCGCACTTTAATATCATCATCTATAGTGATTACGTCACTCTGCATATGCGCACTTTAATATCATCATCTATAGTGATTACGTCACTCTGCATATGCACACTTTAATATCATCATCTATAGTGATTGTGTCACTCTGCATATGCGCACTTTAATATCATCATCTATAGTGATTACGTCACTCTGCATATGCACACTTTAATATCATCATCTATAGTGATTCTGCATATGCACACTTTAATATCATCATCTATAGTGATTGTGTCACTCTGCATATGCGCGCGCACTTTAATATCATCATCTATAGTGATTCAGTCACTCTGCATAGAGTATACTCGCAATGTCATCGCACTCTGCAATGAATAGCCGCTTATTCAAATGCATGCATAAAAGCTTCTAGATAATGATCAGACGAGAGCAAGAATGTCAACATTTGCTGAAGTTGCAGAAGAACATTTGAATGCATTATTGTCAGAAAACACTCAAAAAAACATGTAAAAGCAAAGAACGGTATAATAAAATAAATATTGCATTCCTGAATGGGTAGTATGAAAAATATCACCCGTGAAAAAATGAATATTAACCAAGGCGTCGGCCGACTTATTGTAAGAAAAAGACTCAAAAGACACGTAAAAGCAAAGTTTGGTATAATAAATGACGTCTCGGTTAACCCTTTCAACACCACAGACCTCTATATAGGCTTACAAAAAGTGTAGATCCAGATGAGCCGGCTCGTAACGAGCCGTCTCATCAGGATCTGCACTTTTTGCAAGTAGTATTACTAATTTTAGACAAAATTACCCATCTTGATAAATGAACTTGTCCAAATGTGATTTTCTGATTCATTTATTGGTTTATGAAGATCATGGACCAGTCCATGTGAGTTACTTGGTGTTGAATGGGTTAATATTCTTATTTCTCGGGGGTGATATTTTTCATATTACCCACTAAGGAATGCAATATTTATATAACATAAAATGAAAACTAGTCACTAATTTCCTTTAAATATCACATGACATCAAAATGAAGACTGGAATCATGTTTTCGTCCATGTTTCTTTGTAAACATGCGGAGTGATACAAATGGCGTGATTTGATTTCTGAATTCGTGATGGCCATACTGAATTGGTTCACCCTTTCCCCCTTAGTAGCGCCTCTCGACGCCAATACCTATTGTACATAGATCGACACATTAGTAGTCAAACAAGCTATAATAAAGATCGGAACAACGTAGTGCATACAACACTTAATAATTCCTAGTAACCTCCATGAAGGTGGAGTAGGCAAGTTTACAGCTTATCCATTGCATACGATTGGTAAATTACAGCCAAATGAGTGAAATAAAACTACATCTCTATGGGGGAAAGGGTTAAAAGCTAGTTTTTGCGATAATTTTTGATTATATACAGTGCATGCACATGAACTATAGCTGAACCATATTTTTAAAATTATGACAAACAAAACAGGAACAATTTTGTATCGACCCATTTCTTTATAATTGGGTGTACAGTCAAACCTGTCTTAAGCAGCCAGCCAAGCGAATCACAAAAAGTGACTGCTTAGCACAGGTGGCTGCTTAATAGAGGGCAAATGTATATTAAAACAACATATTGGGAATATGGAAACTGGCTGCTTAATACAGGTTGGCTGCTTAATACAGGTGACCGCTAACACAGGTTAGACTGTATGTAATAATGTGACTATGTATATAATGCACGAGTCAAACCTGTCTTAAGCAGCCAGCCAAGCGAATCACAAAAAAGTGACTGCTTAGCACAGGTGGCTGCTTAATAGAGGGCAAATGTGTAATAAAACTACATATTGGGAATCTGGAAACTGGCTGCTTAATACAGGTGCCCGCTAACACAGGTTAGACTGTATGCAATAATGTGACTATGTATATAATGCACATTAAAATGTTGTATATGTTGAAAAATTTCTACAATACCAAGGAGAAATAATAAATACCAGGAAATCTCGAAAATTAAACTCAAATTGCCAGGTTTCACGTATCATTTTGTTCTTATTGGTTTATTTATTACTTCAATTCTAATTTGAAATGAAGTACTTAATCATAATAGGAAGTAAATCTAAATTAAATTGCACCAATAAGTAACAGTTATAATGTCTTACCTACACATATATCATAATTATACATTTTGTAAACCTTGATGGACGCCATCTTGAAACAGCAAACATTCACAATTTGATGGTATTTTGTTAATATGCTGGATATATCTATAAGTACCTGCCGTTATTATTTTTATTGTATCTATAGCATAAGGTACCAAAAATAGGTTGGTTTCTCTACTATAAATTATGTACTGGTATTGTAGGCTAAGACAGGTAGGTAACACAATCGATAAGGGGTTTGGTATCAGTACAGTGTTTATTACATTTAATCTCTATATTTTAGATATTGACAGATTTATTGTCTTGTAATCATTGTCATAAACTGTTCAAAGTTGGCTGAACACACCGGATGTGCCAAAATTAAACAACGGCAATTTATTCAGCTTTCAATATCGGCAAATTTTGGCAGTGCCCAATTAACCCATTTCATTCGGGATACCGTTCAAACAGTATTTGCAAAGAACATAGAGCCAGATCAGTCGCCACGGAAATTGCCGTCTGGTCAGATTCTATGCTGTTTGTTATTCAGATGATCTTGCCAATACACTTGGCTATGTAGCAAACAACATAGATCCTGATCAGCACGCAGTGTCACGCTGCGGCTGATCTGGATCTATGTTGTTTGCAAAAGCCTTTAAATGTATCCAGAATGAAAAGGGTTAAGAGCACATTTAGTACATAAAGTGATTGGCACATTGATTCATTAACCCTTTTATGTTTTTACGTTTATTTATCGTCGCTACCAGTTGCCCATATGAGCGACGCCTCCTGAAGAGATTAGTCATTTTCGATTTTTGGAGGATAGTGCAATGATACAGACAGACCCATTCCAGAGTCTCCTCTGGTTCTTTTACGTGCACGGTGTACAGCACCAACACGAGACCTCGGTTTAACGTCCCATCTGAAAGACTGTTAATTTTATTAACCCTTTCAACACTACAAACCTCTAAATAGGCTTACAAAAAGTGTAAATCCAGGATCTGTACTTTTGGCCAGTAATATTACTATTCTTAGACAAAATTACCCATTCTGATAAATGAACTGGTCCAAATGGAATTTTATTATTAACCCTTTCCTTCATAGAGAAGGAAGTTAATATACTATTATATCTCCATACAGCCATTTAGCTATCATGCAGTGGATAAGTAGTTGCCATATCTATCCCATCTCCATAGATATTACTGGGACTACATAGAGATTTAGGTTTATATACTATTATATCTCCATACAAATGACAGCCATTTAGCTATCATGCAGTGGATAAGTAGTCGCCAACACATGCAGTGGATAAGTAGTGCATATCTATCCCACCTCCATAGATATTACTGGGACTACATAGAGATTTAGGTTTATATACTATTATATCTCCATACAAATGACAGCCATTTAGCTATCATGCAGTGGATAAGTAGTTGCCATATCTATCCCACCTCAATATTACTGGGACTACATGAGATTCTGGCCTTTGTTATAAACATTGGTTTGGCTACTACAGTGACATGTATGTCGTATTGGTAATAGTCTCACGGTGCTTCTATGAGGGAAAGGGTTAATTTATTGGTCTAAAAATTGCATGCACAAGTCCATGTCAGTTACTTGGTGTTGAATGGGTCAAGTACATTTCTATGATGACTATATTCTGTTTCATCTGTGTTATCTAAATAGCATTTGTTTCTTTAGTGTACACATCCAATAAAGCATTTAACACCTTCTTAGATAATAAACACAATAGAAGCCATGTCTATGGTACCTAAAACTCTCTCTGGCAATGTCATGGTATTTTTACAGCCACACACACACACCCATTATTTCTAATTAAGCTTGGAGAACCTTACATGGTGGCATTATATCTAATTGATGAACTAAGATACTACACATGTCTGATAGAATGGGGCCAAATGAGTAAAGTAAATGTTGAGATATAGTACTGGAAATAACACATGGTAACACAAAATAAGTGGAAGCCGTGATAGCGTGATAGTCCGGAGATCGAGCCCCGCTGGAGCCGTTACGATTATGCCCTTATGTTATACAAATTTATTTTAGCTCGATTGCGAAACAAGTTCTTTCAACTTATATTAATCACTCTCGAGACGTCATTCCTGATGGAATCCATCGCCATGAAGGAGAGAGAAGAGGCAATGTGGAATTTAAATGCCTTGCCTAAGGACACAATCGTAACGGCTCCAGCGGGGCTCGAACTCCGGACCTTTCGCACCTGAAGCGAACGCGCATCCACTGCGCTATCACGACTATCATGATTATGCCCTTAGGCAAGGGATTTAAATTCCACGTTGCTTCTTCTCTCTCCCTCATGGCGATGGATTCCATCAGGAATGAGGTCTCGAGAGTGATTAATATAAGTAGTTGTATGAACTTGTTTCACAATCGAGCTAAAAGCAATAAATTTAAAAAGAAGACAAAATAAACAAAGTTATAATTACCGTTACAAAGGCTGAAGAAATTTATCAGAAATTTACTGAACTTCGTAAAAATAAATGTGTCATGGAAAAGAAAGTTTAACCCTTTCAACACCACAGACCTCTAAATTGGCTTACAAAAAGTGTAGATCCAGATGAGCCGGCTCGTGACGAGCCGTCTCATCAGGATCTGCACTTTTTTCAAGTAATATAATTATTTTTAGAAAAAAAATTACCCATTTTGATAAATGAACTGATCCAAATGTAATTTTGTTATTAATTTATTGGTCTAAAAATATCATGGACCAGTCCATGTCAGTTACTTGGTGTTGAATGGGTTAAGGAGAGGACAACCAAAGTTGTATAGCTTTATGTCCAATTCCTTATTTCAATTGTTGTAAATAATCATGTACATGATAGAAAATATATATGTTTAAACCAAAAGAAAGTAATATATATATATTACTCTAGCAACAAGTATTGTTTATGATAGTATGATAGTGTTTATGTAACGGTATGGTTATCAAATTCAGTAATATATGGTATTACAAAAAGCGCAGCACTTTCTTTAACTCTTGGACAAATGTTTATTTTATGCCTTTCCAATGAAATATTAGAAATTTATAAGTGAAATAAAGCGTTGGCATATGTAAATGTTATTGCAAATATTGATGTCAAATGAAGAAGATTTACATGAATTTCATGTCTAATGTGCATAATTTGATGATTAATTTACGTCAACTAAATTTGAAATTCAAACTATAGTTCATGCGTGTATTGAATGGCAGTAATGATGTTTTTCAACATCAATGCGAGGGGCTCTCAGTGGTGGGGGGGAGGGGCTAGAAGGGGGGGGGGGTAAAAACATGTGATCGACTTTAGGCCACTAAAATCAACAAATCATTGAAAAACATAAAATAAAAAGAAAATTTAGTTTTTTCAGCGTAAGAGTGGATTTGATCTCATCGAGTGAGCTCTGAAGCAGTGTATTTTCACGAGTGAGATAAATTGCAATCTTACACTGCAAACCAAATATCCTCTTATTCCAAGAGGATCGTCCAATTTTTTCTGACATCCAAATTGACGTGACGTTCCAAACATCACATATATTTGAGTCACTCCAGGTTTAATTCTTCTGAATCCCGTAGCTGAAAAACTAATGAATAAAAAAGCTTGGCTTCAGAAAGTTATCAGGTGAGTTCAGACATTTAGTAAAAAAACAACACTGAAATCTCCTGTTTTGAATTCTGCTCTTTTGACACCATTTTTTCAGTGATCATCATATTATATGTGAATCAAATTTTCACGGAGTTATCAGAAGAGTTTGGACATTTAGAAACATTAATATATAGAGGTTATTACGTGGCTAGTTTCATATGAGCATAGGTACCGACTGAAGGCCGAATATATGAAACTAGCCACGTAATAACGTCTTTATTACTTTGATCTGAATTTGAACATAATAATCGAAATCATGCTCTCCATTATCCATTTATCAGGATTAAATCACTAATTACTGATTAGATACATGAAAACGTGTACAAACATCTGTTATCTGTCAAAGTTGAAACGCTACCGGAAGTAAACAAACTAGCACCCAGTGTGCATGCATTATTTTCTCAGGAATTAGTTATGATACGAATTTGTCTGGTTTGATATGGGCACGTGACTGTATCAAACCAGCAAACGTAAGTGAGTATATTGCAAATCCCGCATTTATGGATGGCATTTGAGTGAGTATATTGTAAATCCCGCATTTATGGATGGCATTTGAGTGAGTATATTGTAAATCCTGCATTTATGGATGGCATTTGAGTGAGTATATTGTAAATCCTGCATTTATGGATGGCATTTGAACGAGTGTATTGCACATCCCCACATTTATGGATGGCATTTGAGCGAGTGTATTGCACATCCCCACATTTATGGATGGCATTTGAGTGAGTGTATTGCAAATCCTGCATTTATGGATGGCATTTGAGCGAGTATATTGCAAATCCTGCATTTATGGATGGCATTTGAGCGAGTATATTGCATATCCTGTGAATAATTAGTTTCCGCACAAATGCAGGCTGGGAAGAGTTTGTGAAATGTTTGATTTATATGCAATGATCGAGGCAGTGGTCCATCACATTCTTGATCTTTTAATGATTTTTCTTTAAATTTAGAGTCACAAAAACAGCTAGTGTGGCATCCGTGGATCGGTGGTAGAACGCCAGATTTGGAATAGAAGGGTTACAGTTTTGATACTTGGTAAGGGCACGTATTTGATATTTAGGACATTTACTAAGCACTGGATCAATGTGTAGGACTGTACTACATGCAACAGCATGATTTATGAACAATTTTGAAAGACATCATTGCCATATGCCAACGTTTGATTGATTAAATTGATATTGACCACTTGCATGATGCTGGGAAAACTGTACTGTGACATGGCCAATGGAAGTTAGCACCAATAGATGGTACCATATAACTCATGCATGAAACCCACAAACATAAGTGCATGTCCAACTGATGTCCAACACAGACAGACAGACAGACAGACAGACAGACAGACAGACAGACAGACAGACAGACAGACAGACAGACAGACAGACAGACAGACAGACAGACAGACAGACAGACAGACAGACAGACAGACAGACAGACAGACAGACAGACAGACAGACAGACAGACAGACAGACAGACAGACAGACAGACAGACAGACAGACAGACAGACAGACAGACAGACAGACAGACAGACAGACAGACAGACAGACAGACAGACAGACAGACAGACAGACAGACAGACAGACAGACAGACAGACAGACAGACAGACAGACAGACAGACAGACAGACAGACAGACAAATGGGATAGCGTATACACAGTTTCAAGTTTCCTAGCAGGTAAGAATTAGGGCCTACTAAGTTATTATTTATTATATTTTAGTTTATTTATTTATTTATTACACACTTTAGTCCAGTATTATCCTGTGGCGTCGTAACTATGTTGACCTATGGACTCCCACTAGCCTGGGAACAGGCGTCGATATATTTTGCCGGGTCAGTCAAATAAATATATTTTAACATCGAGACTATTAATTGGGCAGTATTGAGTTTCTGATCATATCAACATTTTCATTTTGCAAGAAGTTAAAAAGTGAAAAATCGACAGACTGGCACCCAGACTAGACTCCCACCTGAGAAGATAAAAACTACTTCAATGTCTGTCAGTATCAGTGAATAAACATTGAAAATTCGCGGAATATTTATTTACAGTATGCTTTACCTAAATGGCACCGGAACACACAATTTTGAACGTACATTACAAAAATAACTCCCATCGGTGGCGAATCACCCTCCCACACTTACTTTTAATTTTACCCGATCTACGGCCGCGAAATCCATGAGTCCGTTGCCAGATCGAAACTTTTATCAATCAATTAAGCATTTTGAAAACAAAATTTGTAATGTGAATCAGTAGGTAGTCACTGGCTTGTGTGAAGTGTGACATGAGTGTTCACATAGGTACCACACTTTTCTTGTAATCTGTCAGAAATGTGAAACAGACAGACAGACAGACAGACAGACAGACAGACAGACAGACAGACAGACAGACAGACAGACAGACAGACAGACAGACAGACAGACAGACAGACAGACAGACAGACAGACAGACAGACCAGACCAGACCAGACCAGACCAGACCAGACCAGACCAGACCAGACATTTTATTCTTCTTCCAATAAATGAAGATAATAATGTAGTCTACATCCGTTATGTCGAATTCTGTGGGACCATATTTGATATAACCAAAGTTTGATATAAACGGAGCAAGTTATATGTAAAATGATAGTGTCTGAAACGGGACTTTGATCCAAATTCGAGATGACCGGAGAATTCAAAATAACTGACTTTAACATAACGGATGTAGACTGCATGTACATGAATGAAAGTTGTATATATTTACAATAGTGACACCTGCAAACATAGACATAAGTATAAAATGCAAAAATAATAATTTGAGATTACTGATAACACGAAAACCCTCTTTCAAAAATTGCACGTCATGAAAATTACCCATTATACGATATTTCAACTTTTTAAAAAAAAAATTATTATACAAATTTATTTTAGGTCGATTGCGAAACAAGTTATTTCAACTTATATAAATCACTCTCGAGACCTCATTCCTGATGGAATCCATCACCACGAGGGAGAGAGAAGAGGCAACATGGAATTTAAATGCCTTGCCTAAGGGCATAATCGTAACGGCTCCAGTGGGGCTCGAACTCCGGACCTTTCGCACCTGAAGCGAACGCGCATCCACTGCGCTATCACGACTTCCTACCTCAACAGTGTATACGAACATTTTCTCTAGTGACTTGATGCTCTTCATCAGCTGTTTACATTTTAAGTAGATATGCTATTTACCTACTAGATGGGACTTTAAACCGAGGTCTTGTGTCGGTGCTTTACATCGAGTACGTATAAGAACCAGAGGAGACTCTGGAATGGGTATCTGTCTGTATCATTGCACTATCCTCCAAGAATCTAAAATGACTAATCTCTTCAGGAGGCGTCGCTCATATGAGCAACTGGTAGCAACGATTAATAAACGTAAAGCACACACATTCATTGTAACGTAACCCTATACATGTTGAGTAAATAAAATCACATTTGCAAACAACATACATCCAGATCAGCCGTGGCGTAATGTCATATCTGATCAGGATCTATGTTGTTTGCTATTCAGCCAAGTGTATTAGCTCCACTATCTGATTAGCAAACAACATAGAGCCTGATCAGACAATATGTTCAGTGCTATCTGATCTGTCTCTATGCTGTTTGCAAAAGTGATTCTTATCTGCTGCAAGCGTGCAAAGGGTTAATTGCTGTAACAAGTTTTCTTTTCAAATATTTGTATGTGGGTTTAGTATAATAAAATAAATATTGCATTCCTGAGATGGCAATATGAAAAATATCACCCCTCGAAACATGAATATTAACCTCGCTTAACGCCTCGCCTAACGCCTCGGTTAATATTATATGTACACACATGTAATACAACCTGGAAGGATTATTATTTGCGGCATGACAGTTTGCTTTTGACACTTTCATGCTTTGTTCTTTGAAAATCAACTGTTTAGATCAATAAGATGCTAAATATGCACTAGCGATATTGTGTCGATTTTTGGCGTGGAGTTGTTTGATTATCAGGGACTATTTACTACGGCGTATGGATGCACCTTACTGATTGCCTCAAGATGTAATACGGCTCAATAGTTTACTGCCAAACAGAAAACTTGTTGTTGTTACTGTGGTAATGATTGTGGTGATTTCATACCATATTTTATGAAATTCGTTTTGGAATTTTGCTATTACAAAAAAAAAAGTTTAAACTTTATTTATTTTACAACGATTGCGAAGCAAGTTCTAACAACTTATATTAATCACTCTCATTGGCGTGGATGAAAGTGTAAATGTGGTCATTCGTGTGGGAGGAAACCGGAGTACCTGGAGAAAACCCACCTGTCTGATTTGGCGACCACCGTACCATCTCGCATACTTCCCGGTCCAAGGATCGAACCCGGGTTGCATTGGTGAGAAGCAAGCATACCAAAAGGCTTGCTTAATAGTAACTTTCCAAAACTCGCTTCATAAAATATGGTATGAAATCAGCACAAGTTTAAAATCCTATATATAGACTCTAACTGAATCAGTTGCTACAGCCGTGTAACTAACCATTTACCCTCTACGACCTTCTCACTTACAGTTAGTGAAATATCCCCCAAAAATGACCAATATCTCTATTGCATTTTCACAAGACATACTAAATAATGATGACACAGACATACTGATCCTGCAAAGCCAATAATTACAAAAGTTCGAAAAAATGCCAAATAAACAACGGGCCACAGAACACAGTCCACTCACTATCAATGGTCAATCCCGAAAACTGTTTCCTCTCTGGGAAATAAACCAAAATCTATTATCTCACAAAGATCTCATTTTCTCCACAAAGATGTCCAGCAAGGACACCACCATATGTCCATACCTCAGATGTTATCTAATTTGCTCATTTCAAGCACATACAATTTCCAGAAAACCAGTATGTATTGAAATCACTGCAGTCTAGATCTTCCTAATAATCGGTCATTTACAGGAATAAGCTGTTATTACAGTTATTACAGAGGCTTTTGAACAGCTTCTAATTGCATTCTTACATCTTTCTCCTGATCATTAAATACCTTCGGTACGGAACTGGCTAACCATCCTACTTTCAGTAATGATGAACCACACATGAACTTTTTGAAAACTAATCCAATTTGACCTTAGATCACTCAAATAAATCCCTATTTAGCTTTTCTGTAATCTTACAATGTAACTTAAATTAGGTTAGACTTACATAGCAGTAATTTGAGATAGGGCTAATTAATAGCTTATTGTAAACCAGAAGAGATGGCTGGTAATGACATTGGCTTCACAGGAGCTGTTTCTTTACTAAAATATCATCTACGGTTGGCTTAGTTTATACAAATTTATTTTAGCTCGATTGCAAAACAAGTTCTTACAACTTATATTAATCACTCTCGAGACCTCATTCCTGATGTGAATCCATCGCCACGAGGGAGAGAGAAGAGGCAACGTGGAATTTAAATGCCTTGCCTAAGGGCACAATCGTAACGGCTCGAACTCCAAATATTTGGCACTTGAAACGACCGCGCATCGACTGCGCTATCACGACTACGGTTGGCGGTTGGCTTGCATCAGATTGGCAAATTGAGGGTCACTTTTAGAATGTTGATTGTTTGTTTTATGTCACTGTTAGAATGTTGATTGTTTGTTTTATGTCACTGTTAGAATGTTGATTTGTTTGTTTCTATGTCACTGTTAGAATGTTGATTTGTTTGTTTTTATGTCACTGTTAGAATGTTGATTTGTTTGTTTTTATGTCACTGTTAGAATGTTGATTTCTTTGTTTTTATGTCACTGTTAGAATGTTGATTTGTTTGTTTTTATGTCACTGTTAGAATGTTGATTGTTTGTTTTTATGTCACTGTTAGAATGTTGATTTGTTTGTTTTTATGTCACTGTTAGAATGTTGATTTGTTTGTTTTTATGTCACTGTTAGAATGTTGATTTGTTTGTTTTTATGTCACTGTTAGAATGTTGATTGTTTGTTTTTATGTCACTGTTAGAATGTTGATTTGTTTGTTTTTATGTCACTGTTAGAATGTTGATTGTTTGTTTTTATGTCACTGTTAGAATGTTGATTTGTTTGTTTTTATGTCACTGTTAGAATGTTGATTGTTTGTTTTATGTCACTGTTAGAATGTTGATTTGTTTGTTTTTATGTCACTGTTAGAATGTTGATTTGTTTGTTTTTATGTCACTGTTAGAATGTTGATTGTTTGTTTTTATGGTTCAACCTTGCTTAGGTCAAATGGTGACTTTCCAGCTATTATTGGTGGGGGAAGACTTACGGGTGCAGTATTTCAGGTGCGGGTGGGCACCTGGGTAGAACCAATGACCTAGCTAGATAGTTTCCTCATATGAAATAATTCGGCACCCACAGTGGGATTCGAACCAGCAGTGTTGAAGGGCAAGTGAATTGAAGTCAATGACCATAACGACTCAGTTGTAGGACTTTATTATAAACTTATTGCAACAAATGTACATGTATATATATAAACCTATATTTGGAATAAGTAGAAGTATCTCGTACACATACTGAATTTGTTTCTGTACCTGCTGATACATGCACATGCTGTATGAATGTGTGTATGGTTGTGAGAGTGCTTGGTGTACCTACTGATACATGCGTATGCTGTATAAATGTGTGTATGGTTGTGAGAGTGCTTGGTGTGCCTGCTGATACGTGCACATGCTGTATGAATGTGTGTATGGTTGTGAGAGTGCTTGGTGTACCTACTGATACACGCGTATGCTGTATGAATGTGTGTATGGTTGTGAGAGTGCTTGGTGTGCCTGCTGATACGTGCACATGCTGTATGAATGTGTGTATGGTTGTGAAAGTGCTTGGTGTACCTGCTGATACATGCACATGCTGTATGAATGTGTGTATGGTTGTGAAAGTGCTTGGTGTGCCTACTGATACGTGCACATGCTGTATGAATGTGTGTATGGTTGTGAGAGTGCTTGGTGTACCTACTGATACACGCGTATGCTGTATGAATGTGTGTATGGTTGTGAGAGTGCTTGGTGTGCCTGCTGATACGTGCACATGCTGTATGAATGTGTGTATGGTTGTGAGAGTGCTTGGTATGCCTGCTGATACATGCACATGCTGTATGAATGTGTGTATGGTTGTGAAAGTGCTTGGTGTGCCTACTGATACATGCACATGCTGTATGAATGTGTGTATGGTTGTGAGAGTGCTTGGTGTGCCTGCTGATACATGCACATGCTGTATGAATGTGTGTATGGTTGTGAGAGTGCTTGGTGTACCTACTGATACACGCGTATGCTGTATGAATGTGTGTATGGTTGTGAGAGTGCTTGGTGTGCCTGCTGATACGTGCACATGCTGTATGAATGTGTGTATGGTTGTGAAAGTGCTTGGTGTGCCTACTGATACATGCACATGCTGTATGAATGTGTGTATGGTTGTGAGAGTGCTTGGTGTGCCTGCTGATACATGCACATGCTGTATGAATGTGTGTATGGTTGTGAGAGTGCTTGGTGTACCTACTGATACACGCGTATGCTGTATGAATGTGTGTATGGTTGTGAGAGTGCTTGGTGTGCCTGCTGATACGTGCACATGCTGTATGAATGTGTGTATGGTTGTGAAAGTGCTTGGTGTGCCTACTGATACATGCACATGCTGTATGAATGTGTGTATGGTTGTGAGAGTGCTTGGTGTGCCTGCTGATACATGCACATGCTGTATGAATGTGTGTATGGTTGTGAGAGTGCTTCTGTACCTGCTGATACGCGCGTATGCTGTATGAATGTGTGTATGGTTGTGAGAGTGCGTCTGTACCTGCTGATACGTGCACATGCTGTATGAATGTGTGTATGGTTGTGAGAGTGCTTCTGTACCTGCTGATACGCGCGTTTGCTGTATGAATGTGTGTATGGTTGTGAGAGTGCTTGGTATGCCTGCTGATACATGCACATGTTGTATGAATGTTTGTATGGTTGTGAGAGTGCTTGGTGTGCCTGCTGATACATGCACATGCTGTATGAATGTGTGTATGGTTGTGAGAGTGCGTCTGTACCTGCTGATACGTGCACATGCTGTATGAATGTGTGTATGGTTGTGAGAGTGCTTCTGTACCTGCTGATACGGGCACATGCTGTATGAATGTGTGTATGGTTGTGAGAGTGCTTCTGTACCTGCTGATACGCGCACATGCTGTTTGAATGTGTGTATGGTTGTGAGAGTGCTTCTGTACCTGCTGATATGCGCACATGCTGTATGAATGTGTGTATGGTTGTGAGAGTGCTTCTGTACCTGCTGATACGTGCACATGCTGTATGAATGTGTGTATGGTTGTGAGAGTGTTTGGTGTGCCTGCTGATACATGCACATGCTGTATGAATGTGTGTATGGTTGTGAGAGTGCTTGGTGTGCCTACTGATACACGCGTATGCTGTATGAATGTGTGTATGGTTGTGAGAGTGCTTGGTGTACCTACTGATACACGCGTATGCTGTATGAATGTGTGTATGGTTGTGAGAGTGCTTGGTGTACCTACTGATACACGCGTATGCTGTATGAATGTGTGTATGGTTGTGAGAGTGCTTGGTGTGCCTGCTGATACATGCACATGCTGTATGAATGTGTGTATGGTTGTGAGAGTGCTTGGTGTGCCTGCTGATACATGCACATGCTGTATGAATGTGTGTATGGTTGTGAGAGTGCGTCTGTACCTGCTAATACGTGCACATGCTGTATGAATGTGTGTATGGTTGTGAGAGTGCTTCTGTACCTGCTGATACGGGCACATGCTGTATGAATGTGTGTATGGTTGTGAGAGTGCTTCTGTACCTGCTGATACGCGCACATGCTGTATGAATGTGTGTATGGTTGTGAGAGTGCTTCTGTACCTGCTGATATGCGCACATGCTGTATGAATGTGTGTATGGTTGTGAGAGTGCTTCTGTACCTGCTGATACGTGCACATGCTGTATGAATGTGTGTATGGTTGTGAGAGTGCTTGGTGTGCCTGCTGATACATGCACATCCTGTATGAATGTGTGTATGGTTGTGAGAGTGCTTCTGTACCTGCTGATACGTGCACATGCTGTATGAATGTGTGTATGGTTGTGAGAGTGCTTGGTGTGCCTGCTGATACGTGCACATGCTGTATGAATGTGTGTATGGTTGTGAGAGTGCTTGGTGTGCCTGCTGATACATGCACATGCTGTATGAATGTGTGTATGGTTGTGAGAGTGCTTGGTGTGCTTGCTGATACGTGCACATGCTGTATGAATGTGTGTATGGTTGTGAGAGTGCTTGGTGTGCCTGCTGATATGTGCACATGCTGTATGAATGTGTGTATGGTTGTGAGAGTGCTTGGTGTGCCTACTGATACACGCGTATGCTGTATGAATGTGTGTATGGTTGTGAGAGTGCTTGGTGTACCTACTGATACACGCGTATGCTGTATGAATGTGTGTATGGTTGTGAGAGTGCTTCTGTACCTGCTGATACGTGCACATGCTGTATGAATGTGTGTATGGTTGTGAGAGTGCTTCTGTACCTGCTGATACGTGCACATGCTGTATGAATGTGTGTATGGTTGTGAGAGTGCTTGGTGTGCCTGCTGATACATGCACATGCTGTATGAATGTGTGTATGGTTGTGAGAGTGCTTGGTGTACCTACTGATACACGCGTATGCTGTATGAATGTGTGTATGGTTGTGAGAGTGCTTGGTGTGCCTGCTGATACATGCACATGCTGTATGAATGTGTGTATGGTTGTGAGAGTGCTTCTGTACCTGCTGATACATGCACATGCTGTATGAATGTGTGTATGGTTGTGAGAGTGCTTGGTGTGCCTGCTGATACGTGCACATGCTGTATGAATGTGTGTATGGTTGTGAGAGTGCTTCTGTACCTACTGATACGCGCGTATGCTGTATGAATGTGTGTATGGTTGTGAGAGTGCTTGGTGTGCATGCTGATACGCGCGTATGCTGTATGAATGTGTGTATGGTTGTGAGAGTGCTTGGTGTGCCTGCTGATACGCGCATATGCTGTATGAATGTGTGTATGGTTGTGAGAGTGCTTGGTGTGCCTGCTGATACGCGCATATGCTGTATGAATGTGTGTATGGTTGTGAGAGTGCTTGGTGTGCCTGCTGATACGTGCACATGCTGTATGAATGTGTGTATGGTTGTGAGAGTGCTTGGTGTGCCTGCTGATACATGCACATCCTGTATGAATGTGTGTATGGTTGTGAGAGTGCTTCTGTACCTGCTGATACGTGCACATGCTGTATGAATGTGTGTATGGTTGTGAGAGTGCTTGGTGTGCCTGCTGATACGTGCACATGCTGTATGAATGTGTGTATGGTTGTGAGAGTGCTTGGTGTGCCTGCTGATACGTGCACATGCTGTATGAATGTGTGTATGGTTGTGAGAGTGCTTGGTGTGAGAAATTGAGAGGGCTAGAGTGGATGAGAGCTACACAATATTCTATGTCATCTTATCATATTTAGATGTTTAGATTATGTACTTGTAGATACACATAGAAAGAGTGGATGAGAGCTACAAAATATTCTATGTCAATTTCTTATCATATTTAAATGTTTAGATTATGTACTTGTAGATACATAATAAATTGTAAATAAATTAAATAATAAAACAACCCCACTCAGTTTGTTTTAATTTTGTCCGTGTTCTCAGATATTCCCGCATTCACTCAGCAGCTTATACACACTGTGAGAATTGCCACGTCATGAAAATAACTTCAGTAGACATGTCCAATGGATGCTTATTCCATTTGAAAACCGCCTTGAGAAGAGCTAAATGATCCAGAATACTTTCAACAAGCTTCTGTGGAAAAACTTTACACTTAACCTGCCAATCACAACTAAGTTCGCTTTTGCAAACAGACTAGAGCCAGACCAGACAGCACAGAATGTGCCATCTGATCAGGCTCTATGCTGTTTGCTAATCGGATTGTGGAGCTAAAACACTTGTCTGAATGGCGTTACTGAATCTATGTTGTTTCCACATTTTGTCTAATTTATTCGGCAGGTTACGGGTTAACAATTACAGCTTTCCATTCCAACCACATGCAGTGGTCTTAACCATTTAGTTTTAGTTTAAACTTTATTTATTTTACAACGATTGCGAAGCAAGTTCTAACAACTTATATTAATCACTCTCGTTGGCACGGATGAAAGCGTATAATTATGTGGTCATTCGTGTGGGAGGAAACCGGAGTACCAGGAGAAAACCCACCTGTCCGATCTGGCCACCATCGTACCATCTCACATACTTCCCGGTCCGAGGATCAAACCCAGGTTGCATTGGTGAGAAGCGAGCGCGCTAACTACTGCGCTAATCGACAGCCATTTCTGACCATTACAACTACAACATACATTGACAATGTCCAGAATCTCATGTAGTCCCTGTAATATCTATGGAGGTGGGGTAGATGTGCTTACTGCATATCCACTGATTGATAGCTAACTGGCAGTCATACTATGCAGATATACTGGTAGTAGTATATTAGCCTAAATCTGTTTGTGGGAAAGGTTTAAATGTACTATATCCCTCAACTATTATAACAAAATGAATGTCCTCACAAACACAAATGGCAACTCTATCCTCACCAACACAAGAGACAACTCTATCGTCACCAACACAAGAGACAACTCTATCCTCACCAACACAAGAGACAACTCTATCCTCACCAACACAAGAGACAACTCTATCCTCATCAACACAAGAGACAACTCTATCCTCACCAACACAAGCAACAACTCTATCCTCATGAACACAAGAGACAACTCTATCCTCACCAACACAAGAGACAACTCTATCCTTACCAACACAAGAGACAACTCTATCCTCACTAACATGAGAGACAACTCTATCCTCACCAACATAAGAGACAGCTCTATCCTCACCAACACAAGAGACAACTCTATCCTCACCAACATGAGAGACAACTCTATCCTCACCAACAAAGGAGACAACTCTATCCTCACCAACACAAGCGACAACTCTATCCTCATGAACACAAGAGACAACTCTATCCTCACCAACACAAGAGACAACTCTATCCTCACCAACACAAGAGACAACTCTATCCTCACTAACATGAGAGACAACTCTATCCTCACCAACATAAGAGACAGCTCTATCCTCACCAACACAAGAGACAACTCTATCCTCACCAACATGAGAGACAACTCTATCCTCACCAACACAAGAGACAACTCTATCCTCACCAACATGAGAGACAACTCTATCCTCACCAACATGAGAGACAACTCTATCCTCATGAACACAAGAGACAACTCTATCCTAACCAACACAAGAGACAACTCTATCCTCACCAACACAAGAGACAACTCTATCCTCACCAACACAAGAGACAACTCTATCCTCATGAAGTGCCACCATCAGCCAGATACAATTAACATGACGCGAGCTGTCAATCAACCAGCCAGCAATAATCCGATATGTCAATCAGCGATCGATAAATCGTCACACCTTCAGGTACCGTAAGCGTTATCAAACCTCCGCCATTTTCCTCGACAAGTTGCAGGTACAATGTGCATCAGTAATGTATGACTGACTCACTGAGATGGTCTCTTTGTGAGGGGGATCACTCTTCCTCTGGCTATGCTACTTCTCGACACAGAATGTATGACTCATTAGCAAATCTCCTCGCCTGTATTCATTGTCGTAATTAATATTGATATTAATATGGTAAAAAATGCTCTCTTAACCCATTCAACACCAAGTAACTAACATGGACTGGTCCATGATATTCTTAAACCAATAAATGAATCAGAAAATCACATTTGGACAAGTTCATTTATCAAAATGGGTAATTATGTCTAAAAATAGTAATACGACTTGCAAAAAGTGCAGATCCTGATGAGACGGCTCGTCACGAGCCGGCTCATCTGGATCTACACTTTTTGTAAGCCTATTTAGAGGTCTGTGGTGTTGAAAGGGTTAAACTATATGTACTAGGTAAACTCACTAAATCTCAAGCGTCCACCATTTTGTCTGTTTGTTTGACAAGCTAAGGTTATAAAACTTTTCTCAGATCTCAAACTCGAGCTCACTAAACTTGATTGGTTACCTGCTCTTGGATCAACCAATCAGGAGCTCGAGACTGAGTTTGAGATTGGAGAAAAGTTTTATAACCTCCAGGCCTGGTCCGAGATATCGTCTGATCACGTGACTAGTGGGAGGAGCTTAGTCTCATTGGTGTCATGTTAATTGTACAGGTCAAAGTACCAAGAGTTCAATCTTTGAAGGTCATGTACTCAGTGCTTACCATCCACATATGTATTTGAACCCTTTCCCTCATAGAAGCACCTCTTGACGCCATTACCAATACGACATACATGCCAATGTAGTAGCCAAACCAATGTTCATAAACCCTTTCCCTCATAGAAGCACCTCTTGACGCCATTACCAATACGACATACATTGACAATGTAGTAGCCAAACCAATGTTCATAACAAAGGCCAGAATCTCATGTAGTCCCAGTAATATCTATGGAGGTGGGATAGATATGGCCACTACTTATCCACTGCATGATAGCTAAATGGCTGTCATTTGTATGGAGATATAATAGTATATTAACCTAAATCTCTATGTAGTCCCAGTAATATCTATGGCGGTGGGATAGATATGGCGACTACTTATCCACTGCATGATAGCTAAATGGCTGTCGTTTGTATGGAGATATAATAGTATATTAACCTAAATCTCTATGTAGTCCCAGTAATATCTATGGAGGTGGGATAGATATGGCGACTACTTATCCACTGCATGATAGCTAAATGGCTGTCGTTTGTATGAAGATATAGTAGCATATTAACTTAAATCTCTATGAAGGAAAGGGTTAGAGGATGCGAAACTTCAATGGAAAGGTGTCCCAATTATTTCATAATGATACATAGCTGAGAATCACAGTAATATGATTAGCAACATGGCTGTCACATTGGGAGGTATACAGAATAGTGTCTCCAAGGAACTGCCCCAGTAAATGGAAACTTCTCATCAACAATCATGATTCATGGCATTCCCTGTGACAATTACTTTCCATGTATTAATGTATAATGGCATGTGAGGTATTGATTATATTGTTTATTAGTTATACAGCTTATGTCCCCACTGAGAGCCATCTGGTGACAGGGTTATAATTTTCTACTGATTCACTGATTTCACCATTCATATATGTATCCAACATCTGCTGTCAGGTTAAAATGTTAAACTGATGTCATGATAGCTCAGTGGTAGCATGTTCGCTGTAGATACGAAACGCCTGAAGTTCGCGCCCAACTTTAGCCATTACGATTGTGCCCTTATGAGTAATTAAGGCACTTAAATTGCACATTGCCTCTTCTCTCCCTCTCCCTCTCCCTCATGATGATGGATTCCATCAGTACTGAGGTCTCGAGAGCGATTTTAACCAATGTTGTTATGAACTTGTTTTGCAATCGAGCTAAAATAAAATTGTATAAACAGGGTACCCACAGGATATGAGGAAACAAATTCCCTGATAATTCCCTGATATTTCCCTGATCAATCTCCAATTTTCCCTGACAAATATACGCGTTTACATAGGCCTAGATGACGAAATACTCAAGATGATCAAATATACTCGTTCGCTTCTAGATGACGAAATACTCAATCATGACCAAATACACGTGTGCGCATAGATGACAAACTATGCGCGGACGACGACAAAATGGTCGCGGACGACCATGTATGCGCGCGTGCGAGGATGACAAAATAAAATTCCCTGATAATTCCCTGATATTCTCATGTTTTTAAAATTCCCTGATAATTCCCTGCAGGGAACAGGTTTTGGTCATTTTCCCTGTTTTCCCTGTTTTCCCTGATGCGTGGGTACCCTGATAAACCAACCTGATGTCACTGTTTTATGTCCCCACCACCTGATGTCACTGTTTTATGTCCCCCCATCTGATGTCACTGTTTTATGTCCCCCCCATCTGATGTCACTGTTTTATGTTCCCACCACCTGATGTCACTGCTTTATGTCCTCACCATCTGATGTCACTGTTTTATGTCCCCCCCATCTGATGTCACTGTTTTATGTCCCCACCACCTGATGTCACTGTTTTATGTCCCCCCCATCTGATGTCACTGTTTTATGTCCCCCCCATCTGATGTCACTGTTTTATGTCCCCACCACCTGATGTCACTGTTTTATGTCCCCACCATCTGATGTCACTGTTTTATGTCCCCACCACCTGATGTCACTGTTTTATGTCCCCACCACCTGATGTCAGTTTTATGTCCCCACCACCTGATATCACTGTTTTATGTCCCCACCATCTGATGTCACTGTTTTATGTCCCCACCATCTGATGTCACTGTTTTATGTCCCCCCCATCTGATGTCACTGTTTTATGTCCCCCCCATCTGATGTCACTGTTTTATGTCCCCCCCATCTGATGTCACTGTTTTATGTCCCCACCACCTGATGTCACTGTTTTATGTCCTCACCACCTGATGTCACTGTTTTATGTCCCCACCATCTGATGTCACTGTTTTATGTCCCCACCATCTGATGTCACTGTTTTATGTCCCCACAACCTGATGTCACTGTTTTATGTCCCCACCATCTGATGTCACTGTTTTATGTCCCCACCACCTGATGTCACTGTTTTATGTCCCCACCATCTTATGTCACTGTTTTATGTCCACACCATCTGATGTCACTGTTTTATGTACCCACAACCTGATGTCACTGTTTTATGTCCCCACCATCTGATGTCACTGTTTTATGTCCCCACCATCTGATGTCACTGTTTTATGTCCCCACCATCTGATGTCACTGTTTTATGTCCTCACCATCTGATGTCACTGTTTTATGTCCCCACCACCTGATGTCACTGTTTTATGTCCCCACCATCTGATGTCACTGTTTTATGTCCCCACCATCTGATGTCACTGTTTTATGTCCCCACCATCTGATGTCACTGTTTTATGTCCCCACCATCTGATGTCACTGTTTTATGTCCCCGCCACCTGATGTCACTGTTTTATGTCCCCACCACCTGATGTCACTGTTTTATGTCCCCACCACCTGATGTCACTGTTTTATGTCCCCACCACCTGATGTCACTGTTTTATGTCCCCACCATCTGATGTCACTGTTTTATGTCCCCACCATCTGATGTCACTGTTTTATGTCCCCACCATCTGGTGTCACTGTTTTATGTCCCCACCATCTGATGTCACTGTTTTATGTCCCCACCACCTGATGTCACTGTTTTATGTCCCCACAACCTGATGTCACTGTTTTATGTCCCCACCACCTGATGTCACTGTTTTATGTTCCCACCATCTGATGTCACTGTTTTATGTCCCCACCACCTGATGTCACTGTTTTATGTCCCCACCACCTGATGTCACTGTTTTATGTCCCCACCACCTGATGTCACTGTTTTATGTCCCCACCATCTGATGTCACTGTTTTATGTCCCCACCATCTGATGTCACTGTTTTATGTCCCCACCACCTGATGTCACTGTTTTATGTCCCCACCATCTGATGTCACTGTTTTATGTCCCCACCACCTGATGTCACTGTTTTATGTCCCTACAACCTGATGTCACTGTTGTATGTCCCCACCATCTGATGTCACTGTTTTATGTCCCCACCACCTGATGTCACTGTTTTATGTCCCCACAACCTGATGTCACTGTTTTATGTCCCCACCACCTGATGTCACTGTTTTATGTCCCCACCATCTGATGTCACTGTTTTATGTCCCCCACCACCTGATGTCACTGTTTTATGTCCCCACCATCTGATGTCACTGTTTTATGTCCCCACCACCTGATGTCACTGTTTTATGTCCCCACCACCATCTGATGTCACTGTTTTATGGATCCACCATCTGATGTCACTGTTTTATGTCCCCACCATCTGATGTCACTGTTTTATGTCCCCACCATCTGATGTCACTGTTTTATGTCCTCACCATCTGATGTCACTGTTTTATGTCCCCACAACCTGATGTCACTGTTGTATGTCCCCACCATCTGATGTCACTGTTTTATGTCCTCACCATCTGATGTCACTGTTTTATGTCCCCACAACCTGATGTCACTGTTTTATGTCCCCACCATCTGATGTCACTGTTTTATGTCCCCACAACCTGATGTCACTGTTTTATGTCCCCACCATCTGATGTCACTGTTTTATGTCCCCACCATCTGATGTCACTGCCCCACCATCTGATGTCACTGTTTTATGTCCCCACCACCTGATGTCACTGTTTTATGTCCCCACCACCTGATGTCACTGTTTTATGTCCCCACCATCTGATGTCACTGCCCCACCATCTGATGTCACTGTTTTATGTCCCCACCACCTGATGTCACTGTTTTATGTCCCCACCACCTGATGTCACTGTTTTATGTCCCCACCACCTGATGTCACTGTTTTATGTCCCCACCATCTGATGTCACTGTTTTATGTCCCCACCATCTGATGTCACTGTTTTATGTCCCCACCATCTGATGTCACTGTTGTATGTCCCCACCATCTGATGTCACTGTTTTATGTCCCCACCACCTGATGTCACTGTTTTATGTCCCCACAACATCTGATGTCACTGTTTTATGTCCCCACCACCTGATGTCACTGTTTTATGTCCCCACCACCATCTGATGTCACTGTTTTATGTCCCCACCACCTGATGTCACTGTTTTATGTCCCCACCACCTGATGTCACTGTTTTATGTCCCCACCATCTGATGTCACTGTTTTAAGTCCCCACAACCTGATGTCACTGTTTTATGTCCCCACCATCTGATGTCACTGTTTTAAGTCCCCACAACCTGATGTCACTGTTTTAAGTCCCCACAACCTGATGTCACTGTTTTATGTCCCCACCACCTGATGTCACTGTTTTATGTCCCCACCACCTGATGTCACTGTTTTATGTCCCCACCCTCTGATGTCACTGTTTTATGTCCCCATCATCTGATGTCACTGTTTTATGTCCCCACCACCTGATATCACTGTTTTATGTCCCCACCACCTGATGTCACTGTTTTATGTCCCCACCACCATCTGATGTCACTGTTTTATGTCCCCACCACCTGATGTCACTGTTTTATGTCCCCACCACCATCTGATGTCACTGTTTTATGTCCCCACCATCTGATGTCACTGTTTTATGTCCCCACCATCTGATGTCACTGTTTTATGTCCCCACCATCTGATGTCACTGTTTTATGTCCCCACCATCTGATGTCACTGTTTTATGTCCCCACCATCTGATGTCACTGTTTTATGTCCCCACCACCTGATATCACTGTTTTATGTCCCCACCACCTGATGTCACTGTTTTATGTCCCCACCACCATCTGATGTCACTGTTTTAAGTCCCCACAACCTGATGTCACTGTTTTATGTCCCCACCATCTGATGTCACTGTTTTAAGTCCCCACAACCTGATGTCACTGTTTTAAGTCCCCACAACCTGATGTCACTGTTTTATGTCCCCACCACCTGATGTCACTGTTTTATGTCCCCACCACCTGATGTCACTGTTTTATGTCCCCACCCTCTGATGTCACTGTTTTATGTCCCCATCATCTGATGTCACTGTTTTATGTCCCCACCACCTGATATCACTGTTTTATGTCCCCACCACCTGATGTCACTGTTTTATGTCCCCACCACCATCTGATGTCACTGTTTTATGTCCCCACCACCTGATGTCACTGTTTTATGTCCCCACCACCATCTGATGTCACTGTTTTATGTCCCCACCATCTGATGTCACTGTTTTATGTCCCCACCATCTGATGTCACTGTTTTATGTCCCCACCATCTGATGTCACTGTTTTATGTCCCCACCATCTGATGTCACTGTTTTATGTCCCCACCATCTGATGTCACTGTTTTATGTCCCCACCACCTGATATCACTGTTTTATGTCCCCACCATCTGATGTCACTGTTTTATGTCCCCACCATCTGATGTCACTGTTTTATGTCCCCACCACCTGATGTCACTGTTTTATGTCCCTACAACCTGATGTCACTGTTTTATGTCCCCACCACCATCTGATGTCACTGTTTTATGTCCCCACCATCTGATGTCACTGTTTTATGTCCCCACCATCTGATGTCACTGTTTTATGTCCCCACCATCTGATGTCACTGTTTTATGTCCCCACCACCTGATATCACTGTTTTATGTCCCCACCATCTGATGTCACTGTTTTATGTCCCCACCATCTGATGTCACTGTTTTATGTCCCCACCACCTGATGTCACTGTTTTATGTCCCTACAACCTGATGTCACTGTTTTATGTCCCCACCACCATCTGATGTCACTGTTTTATGTCCCCACCATCTGATGTCACTGTTTTATGTCCCCACCATCTGATGTCACTGTTTTATGTCCCCACCATCTGATGTCACTGTTTTATGTCCCCACCACCTGATATCACTGTTTTATGTCCCCACCATCTGATGTCACTGTTTTATGTCCCCACCATCTGATGTCACTGTTTTATGTCCCCACCACCTGATGTCACTGTTTTATGTCCCCACCACCATCTGATGTCACTGTTTTATGTCCCCACCATCTGATGTCACTGTTTTATGTCCCCACCATCTGATGTCACTGTTTTATGTCCCCACCACCATCTGATGTCACTGTTTTATGTCCCCACCACCTGATGTCACTGTTTTATGTCCCCACCACCATCTGATGTCACTGTTTTATGTCCCCACCATCTGATGTCACTGTTTTATGTCCCCACCATCTGATGTCACTGTTTTATGTCCCCACCATCTGATGTCACTGTTTTATGTCCCCACCACCTGATGTCACTGTTTTATGTCCCTACAACCTGATGTCACTGTTTTATGTCCCCACCACCATCTGATGTCACTGTTTTATGTCCCCACCACCTGATGTCACTGTTTTATGTCCCCACCACCATCTGATGTCACTGTTTTATGTCCCCACCACCTGATGTCACTGTTTTATGTCCCCACCACCTGATGTCTCTGTTTTATGTCCCCACCACCTGATGTCACTGTTTTATGTCCCCACCATCTGATGTCACTGTTTTATGTCCCCACCACCTGATGTCACTGTTTTATGTCCCCACAACCTGATGTCACTGTTGTATGTCCCCACCATCTGATGTCACTGTTTTATGTCCCCACCACCTGATGTCACTGTTTTATGTCCCCACCATCTGATGTCACTGTTTTATGTCCCCACCATCTGATGTCACTGTTTTATGTCCCCACCACCTGATGTCACTGTTTTATGTCCTCACCACCTGATGTCACTGTTTTATGTCCCCACCATCTGATGTCACTGTTTTATGTCCCCACAACCTGATGTCACTGTTTTATGTCCCCACCATCTGATGTCACTGTTTTATGTCCACATCATCTGATGTCACTGTTTATGTCCCCACCACGAATGTTAAACTGATGTCATCATTTTATGCCTATGCCATATGGTGCCAGAGATATACTATTAAACTGATGCCATAATGTTATGCCTATGCCATCTTGGTGCCATGGATATACGGTTAAACTGATGTCATCATTGTATGCCTATGCCATATGGTGCCAGGGATATACTATTAAACTGATGCCATAATGTTATGCCTATACCATCTGATGTCAGGGATATAATGTTAAAACTGATGCCCTAATTTTATGCCTATGCCATCTTGGTGCCAGGGATATACTGTTAAACTGATGTCATCATTTTATGCCACAACCATCTGGTGTCAGGGATATACTGTTAAACTGATGCCATAATGTTATGCCTCCATCATCTGGTGCCAGAGATATACTGTTAAACTGATGCCATAATGTTATGCCTCCATCATCTGGTGCCAGAGATATACTGTTAAACTGATGCCATAATGTTATGCCTATACCATCTTGGTGCCAGGGATATACTGTTAAACTGATGCCATAATGTTATGCCTCCATCATCTGGTGCCAGAGATATACTGTTAAACTGATGCCATAATGTTATGCCTATACCATCTGGTGTCAGGGATATACTGTTAAACTGATGCCATAATGTTATGCCTATACCATCTTGGTGCCAGGGATATACTGTTAAACTGATGCCATAATGTTATGCCTATACCATCTGGTGTCAGGGATATACTATTAAACTGATGCCATAATGTTATGCCTCCATCATCTGGTGCCAGAGATATACTATTAAACTGATGCCATAATGTTATGCCTCCATCATCTGGTGCCAGAGATATACTGTTAAACTGATGCCATAATGTTATGCCTATACCATCTGGTGTCAGGGATATACTATTAAACTGATGCCATAATGTTATGCCTATGCCATCTTGGTGCCAGGGATATACTGTTAAACTGATGCCATAATGTTATGCCTCCATCATCTGGTGCCAGAGATATACTGTTAAACTGATGCCATAATGTTATGCCTATACCATCTGGTGTCAGGGATATACTGTTAAACTGATGCCATAATGTTATGCCTATACCATCTTGGTGCCAGGGATATACTGTTAAACTGATGTCATAATGTTATGCCTATACCATCTTGGTGCCAGGGATATACTGTTAAACTGATGTCATAATGTTATGCCTCCATCATCTGGTGACAAGAGTATACTGTTTCACCGTTTTCATCAAATTTATGTCTCCACCGGGATACATACTGTTAAATTAATGTTGTCTTCCTATGCACCCCACAGTCGGATTCTGGATTTAATCTTCTCAGAAACACATGTTATTGAAGTATCCTTCATGTCAATGAGCTGTCTCGGCTCATGAAGAAGTAATACCAGAATAATACCAGAATTTGGTCTTGTACAGATTTGGAACATAATTACGGAAAGTCAGTGACCCAAAATTAAATTGGTAAGTGATGGATAGCAAGTATATCATGATGGGAAGATTCAAGTTAGGACAATTTACAAGATTTCTTCCGCTTCTTTCACTGGGCACGGATAGAAATGAATTGTTTTTGGCCAGAGATAGAACTGATTTATTCCCGCAAATCCCATTCATATTGACGAGAATCGCGTTAAGCTCAGGAAATGATGCACAACGTAGCCGAACATAGACACAATATGTTTCATTAGGACCTAGGAGAAGTCTGACCGCCTCTTTCTGGGAAACAACATCATTTTCATTTGTCTGAAAGTTCCCATAATTTTGTTGATAATATCTGTATAGCTTGGTGAACTGATATAACAATATATATGTGAGGGCTTCAATCCAAATGTGTGTAGATATGTTGGATACAAAGCAAAATAACGCAAGTACGGAAACCTTAAAGTGACATTACATCGCAAAAGGCAAATAAAATGCATTTGTTCACGTATAAATGCATTGCTACTACATCATTGAATCAATAAACAGTGTTTTTGTGGTATATAAACTTTCAAAAGTGAAAGTAGGATTTCATATAACGGTCATCCACGCTCCTGAATTGACGTTTGTTGTCATTGAAGTCAATACTAAACACGCGATACTTTCGTTTAGAAATAATATAACTAAGATTAGTCTACAAATAAATATGCATAGGCACACATGTGAGATATCAGGATAAATATGTAGCATACCTCGTGTTATTCAGGATAAACACGTTGTACTAGTATTATGCATGAATGTCGACCCTATTTACATTATTTTGTTATGTCAACAAACCGCGTATACGATGTTTGTTTATTAGTTGAAATACTCAGTATTTGAGGCAAATATTTGGGGGGAAAACTATACCATATTATGTAACGAATATACATTCTGTAGAAATCTGTGTTTTTACTGATGTAGTGTCTCTTTAATATAAGACCTCAATGTATTTCCTACACAATTTGTGTACATTGATATAGCTAACTATATTGCCTTTGTAGCATTTTGTGCATACAATGTCATATCTCACGGCGTGATGAAACACATCCTGACAATTCATGCTTCCCCACGCCATTCTCCCATTTGTGTTTTTTAAAAAAGCGAAATTTAAAAAAAATTATGACAAGTCGAAAATCCGCAATATCTCGGACTTTAATTTCGTAGCACAATGTCCATGAGTGCTCATTCAGACATGCAGTCATATGCTATTTAATGTTTTTTTGATTATTTTGATGATTGTCGTGTATAATTAATTGCTTGAGGGGACAATTATCAGGATTAGTATGAAGATTAATCGGTTGATTTGATTAGCTAGCCTAGCCGCTAATCCGATTGAATCTCTGCGTTTTTCATTAATTGTTGTGCTTGGTGCTAAAAACAAATGGGTGAGGTGTTGTGGGCGATCATTAAATTTTGCAAACAAAAGTCACTTCATCTTTGAACACACAGATATAGTCAATATAATTCGTTGGATGACAGTTGGTTAGTGTCTGGTGGTTTTAATTTGTTTTCCCTTAGATGTTGTTATTAAAGCAATTAAACGTACATAAATAATTAATTAGTTGGGAAGTATTTGATGCTTTGTAAATTGCTTTTTGCCGAAATGTTTTAATATACAGTCAAACCTGTGGTAGTGGTCACCTCTATTAAGAAGCCAACCTGCATTAACCCATTTGATTCTGGATACCGTTCAAACGGTATTTGCAAAGAACATAGAGCCAGATCAGCCGCCATGGAAAGTACCGTCTGATCAGGCTCTATGCTGTTTGCTATTCAGATGATCTTGCTATGACACTTGGCTATATAGCAAACACTATAGATCCTGATCAGCACGCAGCGTCACGCTGCGGCTGATCTGGATCTATGTTATTTGCAAAAGCCTTTAAATGTATCCAGAATGAAATGGGTTAAGCAGCCAGTTTCTAGATTCCCAATATGTTGTTTTGTTATACATTTGACATCTATTAAGCAGCCACTTTCTGTGATTCCCTAGGATGGCTGTTTATGACAGGTTTGACTGTCCATAAGACAAGTTTTTTACAACCAAATTATGGCCTCAAAGTGGCTTCCCATCTTATGAGTGAGTGCTAAAACAAATTAATTTATTTTTAAATGTGTTCAAATAGTGGTATCCATAATTACCTTTTACAAATGAAAGCACTCCGATACTGAAAATTTCAACTTGCCCTGAACAAACATACAATTCAATTACACTGGTGTCCAATTTATTAATTAATCTGTCTCAGTATATGCAAGTGCATGGCAAAACCCACAGATTTCAGGACCACAGTAGGGGGTTGTCTTATACTGGTGAGATCGCCTGATAGGCGAGCATGGATGGTAATGATAAAACAAGGTCAACCCTTTCCTTCATAGAGATTCAGGTTAATATACTATTATATCTCCATACAAATGACAGCCATTTAACCCTTTCCTTCATAGAGATTTAGGTTAATATACTATTATATCTCCATACAAATGACAGCCATTTAACACTTTCCTTCATAGAGGTTTAGGTTAATATACTATTATATCTCCATACAAATGACAGCCATTTAACCCTTTCCTTCATAGAGATTTAGGTTAATATACTATTATATCTCCATACAAACCACAGCCATTTAATCCTTTCCTTCATAGAGATTTAGGTTAATATACTATTATATCTCCATACAAATGACAGCCATTTAACCCTTTCCTTCATAGAGATTTAGGTTAATATACTATTATATCTCCATACAAATGACAGCCATTTAACACTTTCCTTCATAGAGATTTAGGTTAATATACTATTATATCTCCATACAAATGACAGCCAATTAAACCTTTCCTTCATAGAGATTTAGGTTAATATACTATTATATCTCCATACAAACCACAGCCATTTAACCCTTTCCTTCATAGAGATTTAGGTTAATATACTATTATATCTCCATACAAATGACAGCCAATTAAACCTTTCCTTCATAGAGATTTAGGTTAATATACTATTATATCTCCATACAAACCACAGCCATTTAACCCTTTCCTTCATAGAGATTTAGGTTAATATACTATTATATCTCCATATTAACGACAGCCATTTAGCTATCATGCAGTGGATAAGTAGTCGCCATATTTATCCCACATCCATAGATACTACTGGGACTACATGATATTCTGGCCTTTATTATGAACATTGGTTTGACTACTACATTGTCAATGCATGTCGTATTGGTAATGGCGTCTAGAGGTGCTTCTATGAGGGAAAGGGTTAAGTGTATATGTGTGTCATTTCTAATAGAATTGTTGTAATGGTGTATACATGTGTTGATACCTCTTGTAAAGTTACAAATTATATTACATTGTATGTAAGCAGACATTACATTACACAAATGGTCGGTAAAACGTCTCCCTAATTTTAGTCAAATCTCACTTAAAATTGCAACTGATTGAAACAGTCTCACTTATTGGTGGTCCAGAAATATGGTATGTATGTTTGTGGTAGTCGTGGCAAAGTATGCTCTTTACGCATTGTGGGTCAAAATACGATATTTTTGATGAATATTTTTGATGTTTGATGAATATTTTTGATGAATATTTTTGATGAATATTTTTGATGAATGAATATGTCTGGTATAACATCTGTAACAATGGAAAAAGAGACAGAAAACTTCACCACTTAGAGATGATATCTTCAACATCTGCATGCATGAGTCATTGTCAATGAATATCTTGGACTGTAATAGATAAAACCGGCTGACTTCTATAACTAGTTAGTAACAGACGGATATGTAGTCCAGTGGTAACACGCTGGACTGGTAATCCAGGGATAGCAGGTTCGATCCCCCATCTGACCCTAATAAAATTAACAGTCTTTCAGATGGGACGTTAAACCGAGGTCTCGTGTCGGTGCTTTACACTGTGCACGTAAAAGAACCAGAGGAGACTCTACGAATGGGTCTCTGTCTGTATCATTGCACTATCCTCCAAAATCTAAAATGACTAATCTCTTCAGGAGGCGTCGTTCATATGGGCAACCGGTAGCGACGATAAATAAACGTAAAACACAAAGTTGACACGGGAAGTCAGATATCGTTCAAAGAGAGGCTGTTTTTGAGCAAGATAATGAAAAGAATGAATAAATATGAACAGTTTGAACTTTCATTTAGCGACGATAAATAAACGTAAAACACACACACTAGTTAGTATACACACACAGGTATCCAGGCTCAGATCTCAAACTCAAGCTCAAATGATCTGATTGGTTGATTCTGAGTGTTACTGTCAGCTGAACCAATCAGACGCTTGAGTTTTGAGATTGGAGAAAAGTTTTATAACCTCGGGGCCTGGTCATAACAGTGTTAGGGGTATGATCAAATAGTGGACAGTACACAAATTAGTGCCGACTTCAGAAGGATATTACCAGCTCAGACGACAGAAATAACAAGCAGAAGTTATATAGTACTTTCTGTCTGTGGTTTCAGTGGTTTACATAATTATGAAACAAATGATATTGGGAGGAACGACACGGCTGCTGATATTATTGAACATTTTATGGACTGTTTTTGTATTTTATAATCGGTTTTCGAAGTCAAAATTCGGTTCAGGACTGACTGCTTTAGAACCCCTACCAAAATATTCAGCAGAAATACACTACTGTGATGTGTACGAAGAGCGCATGTTGACATGGGTGCCATAGTATGCACCAATGGATATATATTTCAAAATATGCTCAAAATCAAGAGAAACTCATCGATGTGCAAGCTGTGAAAAATAAAGTACATGGGCTATCCAGAACAGCACTGTCAGGTCTGTGATTGGAACAGTACTGTCAGGTCTGTGATTGGAACAGTACTGTCAGGTCTGTGATTGGAACAGTAATGTCAGGCCTGTGATTGGAACAGTAATGTCAGGTCTGTGATTGAAACAGTAATGCCAGGTCTGTGATTGGAACAGTAATGTCAGGTCTGTAATTGGAACAGTAATGTCAGGTCTGTGATTGGAACAGTAATGTCAGGTCTGTGATTGGAACAGCAATGTCAGGTCTGTGATTGGAACAGCAATGCCAGGTCTGTGATTGGAACAGTAATGTCAGGTCTGTGATTGGAACAGTAATGTCAGGTCTGTGATTGGAACAGTAATGTCAGGTCTGTGATTGGAACAGTAATGTCAGGTCTGTGATTGGAACAGTAATGCCAGGTCTGTGATTGGAACAGTAATGTCAGGTCTGTGATTGGAACAGTAATGTCAGGTCTGTGATTGGAACAGTAATGTCAGGTCTGTGATTGGAACAGTAATGTCAGGTCTGTGATTGGAACAGTAATGTCAGGTCTGTGATTGGAACAGTAATGTCAGGTCTGTGATTGGAACAGTAATGTCAGGTCTGTGATTGGAACAGTAATGTCAGGTCTGTGATTGGAACAGTAATGTCAGGTCTGTGATTGGAACAGTAATGCCAGGCTGTGATTGGAACAGTAATGTCAGGTCTGTGATTGGAACAGTAATGTCAGGTTGTATTGGAACAGTAATGCCAGGTCTGTGATTGGAACAGTAATGTCAGGCTGTGATTGGAACAGTAATGTCAGGTGTGAACAGTAATGCAGGTCTGTGATTGGAACAGTAATGCCAGGTCTGTGATTGGAACAGTAATGTCAGGTCTGTGATTGGAACAGTAATGTCAGGTCTGTGATTGGAACAGTAATGTCAGGCAGAACAGTAATGTCAGGCTGTGATTGGAACAGTAATGTCAGGTCTGTGATTGGAACAGTAATGTCAGGTCTGTGATTGGAACAGTAATGTCAGGTCTGTGATTGGAACAGTAATGTCAGGTCTGTGATTGGAACAGTAATGTCAGGTCTGTGATTGGAACAGTAATGTCAGGTCTGTGATTGGAACAGTAATGCCAGGTCTGTGATTGGAACAGTAATGTCAGGTCTGTGATTGGAACAGTAATGTCAGGCCTGTGATTGGAACAGTAATGTCAGGCCTGTGATTGGAACAGTAATGCCAGGTCTGTGATTGGAACAGTAATGTCAGGTCTGTGATTGGAACAGTAATGCCAGGTCTGTGATTGGAACAGTAATGTCAGGTCTGTGATTGGAACAGTAATGTCAGGTCTGTGATTGGAACAGTAATGTCAGGTCTGTGATTGGAACAGTAATGTCAGGCCTGTGATTGGAACAGTAATGTCAGGTCTGTGATTGGAACAGTAATGCCAGGTCTGTGATTGGAACAGTAATGTCAGGTCTGTGATTGGAACAGTAATGTCAGGTCTGTGATTGGAACAGTAATGTCAGGTCTGTGATTGGAACAGTAATGTCAGGTCTGTGATTGGAACAGTAATGTCAGGCCTGTGATTGGAACAGTAATGTCAGGTCTGTGATTGGAACAGTAATGTCAGGCCTGTGATTGGAACAGTAATGTCAGGCCTGTGATTGGAACAGTAATGTCAGGCCTGTGATTGGAACAGTAATGTCAGGCCTGTGATTGGAACAGTAATGTCAGGTCTGTGATTGGAACAGTAATGCCAGGTCTGTGATTGGAACAGTAATGTCAGGTCTGTGATTGGAACAGTAATGTCAGGTCTGTGATTGGAACAGTAATGTCAGGTCTGTGATTGGAACAGTAATGTCAGGTCTGTGATTGGAACAGTAATGTCAGGCCTGTGATTGGAACAGTAATGTCAGGCTGTGATTGGAACAGTAATGTCAGGACTGTGATTGGAACAGTAATGTCAGGGCTGTGAACAGTAATGTCAGGTATGTGAACAGTAATGTCAGGTATGTGATTGGAACAGTAATGTCAGGTCTGTGAACAGTAATGTCAGGTCTGTGAACAGTAATGTCAGGTCTGTGATTGGAACAGTAATGTCAGGCCTGTGATTGGAACAGTACTGTCAGGCCTGTGATTGGAACAGTAATGTCAGGCCTGTGATTGGAACAGTAATGTCAGGGCTGTGATTGGAACAGTAATGCCAGGTCTGTGATTGGAACAGTACTGTCAGGGCTGTGATTAGAACAGTAATGTCAGGCCTGTGATTGGAACAGTAATGTCAGGGTGTGATTGGAACAGTAATGTCAGGGCTGTGATTGGAACAGTAATGTCAGGTCTGTAATTGGAACAGTAATGCCAGTTGTGATTGGAACAGTAATGTCAGGGCTGTGATTGGAACAGTAATGCCAGGACTGTGATTGGAACAGTAATGCCAGGACTGTGATTGGAACAGTAATGTCAGGGCTGTGAACAGTAATGTCAGGTATGTGAACAGTAATGTCAGGGCTGTGAACAGTAATGTCAGGTCTGTGATTGGAACAGTAATGTCAGGTCTGTGAACAGTAATGTCAGGTCTGTGATTGGAACAGTAATGCCAGGTCTGTGATTGGAACAGTAATGTCAGGTCTGTGATTGGAACAGTAATGTCAGGTCTGTGATTGGAACAGTAATGCCAGGTCTGTGATTGGAACAGTAATGTCAGGCCTGTGATTGGAACAGTAATGTCAGGTCTGTGATTGGAACAGTAATGTCAGGTCTGTGATTGGAACAGCAATGTCAGGTCTGTGATTGGAACAGCAATGCCAGGTCTGTGATTGGAACAGTAATGTCAGGTCTGTGATTGGAACAGTAATGTCAGGTCTGTGATTGGAACAGTAATGTCAGGTCTGTGATTGGAACAGTAATGTCAGGTCTGTGATTGGAACAGTAATGCCAGGTCTGTGATTGGAACAGTAATGTCAGGCCTGTGATTGGAACAGTAATGTCAGGCCTGTGATTGGAACAGTAATGCCAGGTCTGTGATTGGACCAGCAATGTCAGGTCTGTGATTGTAACAGTAATGTCAGGTCTGTGATTGAAACAGTAATGTCAGGTCTGTGATTGGAACAGTAATGTCAGGTCTGTGATTGGAACAGTAATGTCAGGTCTGTGATTGGAACAGTAATGTCAGGTCTGTGATTGGAACAGTAATGCCAGGCCTGTTATTGGTACAGTAATGTCAGGTCTGTGATTGGAACAGTAATGTCAGGTATGTTATTGGAACAGTAATGCCAGGTCTGTGATTGGAACAGTAATGTCAGGCCTGTGATTGGAACAGTAATGTCAGGCCTGTGAACAGTAATGACAGGTCTGTGATTGGAACAGTAATGCCAGGTCTGTGATTGTAACAGTAATGTCAGGTCTGTGATTGGAACAGTAATGTCAGGTCTGTGATTGGAACAGTAATGCCAGGTCTGTGATTGGAACAGTAATGTCAGGCCTGTGATTGGAACAGTAATGTCAGGCCTGTGAACAGTAATGTCAGGTCTGTGATTGGAACAGTAATGTCAGGCCTGTGATTGGAACAGTAATGTCAGGACTGTGATTCGAACAGTAATGTCAGGTATGTGATTGGAACAGTAATGTCAGGGCTGTGAACAGTAATGTCAGGTCTGTGAACAGTAATGTCAGGGCTGTGAACAGTAATGTCAGGTCTGTGATTGGAACAGTAATGTCAGGGCTGTGATTGGAACAGTAATGCCAGGACTGTGATTGGAACAGTAATGCCAGGACTGTGATTGGAACAGTACTGTCAGGGCTGTGATTGGAACAGTAATGTCAGGGCTGTGAACAGTAATGTCAGGTCTGTGATTGGAACAGTAATGTCAGGTCTGTGATTGGAACAGTAATGTCAGGTCTGTGATTGGAACAGTAATGTCAGGCCTGTGATTGGAACAGTAATGTCAGGTCTGTGATTGGAACAGTAATGTCAGGTCTGTGATTGGAACAGTAATGCCAGGCCTGTGATTGGAACAGTAATGTCAGGTCTGTGATTAGAACAGTAATGTCAGGTCTGTGATTGGAACAGCACTGCCAGGTCTGTGATTGGAACAGTAATGTCAGGCCTGTGATTGGAACAGTACTGTCAGGCCTGTGATTGGAACAGTAATGTCAGGCCTGTGATTGGAACAGTAATGTCAGGGCTGTGATTGGAACAGTAATGCCAGGTCTGTGATTGGAACAGTACTGTCAGGGCTGTGATTAGAACAGTAATGTCAGGCCTGTGATTGGAACAGTAATGTCAGGGCTGTGATTGGAACAGTAATGTCAGGGCTGTGATTGGAACAGTAATGTCAGGCCTGTGATTGGAACAGTAATGTCAGGCCTGTGATTGGAACAGTAATGTCAGGTCTGTAATTGGAACAGTAATGCCAGTTATGTGATTGGAACAGTAATGTCAGGGCTGTGATTGGAACAGTAATGCCAGGACTGTGATTGGAACAGTAATGCCAGGACTGTGATTGGAACAGTAATGTCAGGGCTGTGAACAGTAATGTCAGGTATGTGAACAGTAATGTCAGGTATGTGATTGGAACAGTAATGTCAGGTCTGTGAACAGTAATGTCAGGTCTGTGAACAGTAATGTCAGGTCTGTGATTGGAACAGTAATGTCAGGCCTGTGATTGGAACAGTACTGTCAGGCCTGTGATTGGAACAGTAATGTCAGGCCTGTGATTGGAACAGTAATGTCAGGGCTGTGATTGGAACAATAATGCCAGGTCTGTGATTGGAATAGTACTGTCAGGGCTGTGATTAGAACAGTAATGTCAGGCCTGTGATTGGAACAGTAATGTCAGGGCTGTGATTGGAACAGTAATGTCAGGCCTGTGATTGGAACAGTAATGTCAGGCCTGTGATTGGAACAGTAATGTCAGGTCTGTAATTGGAACAGTAATGCCAGTTATGTGATTGGAACAGTAATGTCAGGGCTGTGATTGGAACAGTAATGCCAGGACTGTGATTGGAACAGTAATGCCAGGACTGTGATTGGAACAGTAATGTCAGGGCTGTGAACAGTAATGTCAGGTATGTGAACAGTAATGTCAGGGCTGTGAACAGTAATGTCAGGTATGTGATTGGAACAGTAATGTCAGGTCTGTGAACAGTAATGTCAGGTCTGTGATTGGAACAGTAATGCGAGGTCTGTGATTGGAACAGTAATGTCAGGTCTGTGATTGGAACAGTAATGCCAGGTCTGTGATTGGAACAGTAATGCCAGGTCTGTGATTGGAACAGTAATGTCAGGTCTGTGATTGGAACAGTAATGTCAGGTCTGTGATTGGAACAGTAATGTCAGGTCTGTGATTGGAACAGTAATGCCAGGTCTGTGATTGGAACAGTAATGTCAGGTCTGTGATTGGAACAGTACTGTCAGGTCTGTGATTGGAACAGTACTGTCAGGTCTGTGATTGGAACAGTAATGTCAGGTCTGTGATTGGAACAGTAATGTCAGGTCTGTGATTGGAACAGTAATGCCAGGTCTGTGATTGGAACAGTAATGTCAGGTCTGTGATTGGAACAGTAATGTCAGGTCTGTGATTGGAACAGTAATGTCAGGTCTGTGATTGGAACAGTAATGCCAGGTCTGTGATTGGAACAGTAATGTCAGGTCTGTGATTGGAACAGTAATGTCAGGTATGTGATTGAAACAGTAATGTCAGGTCTGTGATTGGAACAGTAATGTCAGGTCTGTGATTGGAACAGTAATGTCAGGCCTGTGATTGGAACAGTAATGTCAGGTATGTGATTGGAACAGAAATGTCAGGTCTGTGATTGGAACAGTAATGCCAGGCCTGTTATTGGAACAGTAATGTCAGGTCTGTGATTGGAACAGTAATGTCAGGTATGTGATTGGAACAGTAATGCCAGGTCTGTGATTGGAACAGTAATGTCAGGTCTGTGATTGGAACAGTAATGTCAGGTCTGTGATTGGAACAGCACTGTCAGGTCTGTGATTGGAACAGTAATGTCAGGTCTGTGATTGGAACAGTAATGTCAGGCCTGTGATTGGAACAGTAATGTCAGGTCTGTGATTGGAACAGTAATGTCAGGTCTGTGATTGGAACAGTAATGTCAGGTCTGTGATTGGAACAGTAATGTCAGGTCTGTGATTGGAACTGTAATGTCAGGTCTGTGATTGGAACAGTAATGTCAGGTCTGTGATTGGAACAGTAATGCCAGGTCTGTGATTGGAACAGTAATGTCAGGTCTGTGATTGGAACAGTAATGTCAGGCCTGTGATTGGAACAGTAATGTCAGGCCTGTGATTGGAACAGTAATGCCAGGTCTGTGATTGGAACAGTAATGTCAGGTCTGTGATTGGAACAGTAATGCCAGGTCTGTGATTGGAACAGCACTGCCAGGTCTGTGATTGGAACAGTAATGTCAGGCCTGTGATTGGAACAGTAATGTCAGGTCTGTGATTGGAACAGTAATGTCAGGTCTGTGATTGGAACAGTAATGTCAGGTCTGTGATTGAAACAGTAATGCCAGGTCTGTGATTGGAACAGTAATGTCAGGTCTGTAATTGGAACAGTAATGTCAGGTCTGTGATTGGAACAGTAATGCCAGGTCTGTGATTGGAACAGTAATGTCAGGTCTGTGATTGGAACAGTAATGTCAGGCCTGTGATTGGAACAGTAATGTCAGGCCTGTGATTGGAACAGTAATGTCAGGCCTGTCATTGGAACAGTAATGTCAGGCCTGTGATTGGAACAGTAATGTCAGGCCTGTGATTGGAACAGTAATGTCAGGCCTGTCATTGGAACAGTAATGTCAGGCCTGTGATTGGAACAGTAATGCCAGGTCTGTGATTGGAACAGTAATGTCAGGTCTGTGATTGGAACAGTAATGTCAGGTCTGTGATTGGAACAGTAATGTCAGGTCTGTGATTGGAACAGTAATGTCAGGTCTGTGATTGGAACAGTAATGTCAGGCCTGTGATTGGAACAGTAATGTCAGGCCTGTGATTGGAACAGTAATGTCAGGTCTGTGATTGGAACAGTAATGTCAGGTCTGTGATTGGAACAGCAATGTCAGGTCTGTGATTGGAACAGTAATGCCAGGTCTGTGATTGGAACAGTAATGTCAGGTCTGTGATTGGAACAGTAATGTCAGGTCTGTGATTGGAACAGTAATGTCAGGTCTGTGATTGGAACAGTAATGCCAGGTCTGTGATTGGAACAGTAATGTCAGGCCTGTGATTGGAACAGTAATGCCAGGCCTGTGATTGGAACAGTAATGCCAGGTCTGTGATTGGAACAGCAATGTCAGGTCTGTGATTGGAACAGTAATGTCAGGTCTGTGATTGAAACAGTAATGTCAGGTCTGTGATTGGAACAGTAATGTCAGGTCTGTGATTGGAACAGTAATGTCAGGTCTGTGATTGGAACAGTAATGTCAGGTCTGTGATTGGAACAGTAATGCCAGGCCTGTTATTGGTACAGTAATGTCAGGTCTGTGATTGGAACAGTAATGTCAGGTATGTTATTGGAACAGTAATGCCAGGTCTGTGATTGGAACAGTAATGTCAGGCCTGTGATTGGAACAGTAATGTCAGGCCTGTGAACAGTAATGTCAAGTCTGTGATTGGAACAGTAATGTCAGGTATGTTATTGGAACAGTAATGCCAGGTCTGTGATTGTAACAGTAATGTCAGGTCTGTGATTGGAACAGTAATGTCAGGTCTGTGATTGGAACAGTAATGCCAGGTCTGTGATTGGAACAGTAATGTCAGGCCTGTGATTGGAACAGTAATGTCAGGCCTGTGAACAGTAATGTCAGGTCTGTGATTGGAACAGTAATGTCAGGCCTGTGATTGGAACAGTAATGTCAGGCCTGTGATTCGAACAGTAATGCCAGGACTGTGATTCGAACAGTAATGTCAGGTATGTGATTGGAACAGTAATGTCAGGGCTGTGAACAGTAATGTCAGGTCTGTGAACAGTAATGTCAGGGCTGTGAACAGTAATGTCAGGTCTGTGATTGGAACAGTAATGTCAGGGCTGTGATTGGAACAGTAATGCCAGGACTGTGATTGGAACAGTAATGCCAGGACTGTGATTGGAACAGTACTGTCAGGGCTGTGATTGGAACAGTAATGTCAGGTCTGTGATTGGAACAGTAATGTCAGGTCTGTGATTGGAACAGTAATGTCAGGTCTGTGATTGGAACAGTAATGTCAGGGCTGTGATTGGAACAGTAATGTCAGGCCTGTGATTGGAACAGTAATGCCAGGACTGTGATTAGAACAGTAATGTCAGGTCTGTGATTGGAACAGCACTGCCAGGTCTGTGATTGGAACAGTAATGTCAGGCCTGTGATTGGAACAGTACTGTCAGGCCTGTGATTGGAACAGTAATGTCAGGCCTGTGATTGGAACAGTAATGTCAGGGCTGTGATTGGAACAGTAATGCCAGGTCTGTGATTGGAACAGTACTGTCAGGGCTGTGATTGGAACGGTAATGTCAGGTCTGTGATTGGAACAGCACTGCCAGGTCTGTGATTGGAACAGTAATGTCAGGCCTGTGATTGGAACAGTACTGTCAGGCTGTGATTGGAACAGTAATGTCAGGCCTGTGATTGGAACAGTAATGTCAGGCCTGTGATTGGAACAGTAATGTCAGGGCTGTGATTGGAACAGTAATGTCAGGCCTGTGATTGGAACAGTAATGTCAGGTCTGTGATTGGAACAGTAATGCCAGGTCTGTGATTGGAACAGTAATGCCAGGTATGTGATTGGAACAGTAATGCCAGGTCTGTGATTGGAACAGTAATGTCAGGCCTGTGATTGGAACAGTAATGTCAGGTCTGTAATTGGAACAGTAATGCCAGTTATGTGATTGGAACAGTAATGTCAGGGCTGTGATTGGAACAGTAATGCCAGGACTGTGATTGGAACAGTAATGCCAGGACTGTGATTGGAACAGTAATGTCAGGTATGTGAACAGTAATGTCAGGGCTGTGAACAGTAATGTCAGGTATGTGATTGGAACAGTAGTGTCAGGTCTGTGATCAGTAATGTCAGGTCTGTGAACAGTAATGTCAGGTCTGTGATTGGAACAGTAATGCGAGGTCTGTGATTGGAACAGTAATGTCAGGTCTGTGATTGGAACAGTAATGCCAGGTCTGTGATTGGAACAGTAATGCCAGGTCTGTGATTGGAACAGTAATGTCAGGTCTGTGATTGGAACAGTAATGTCAGGTCTGTGATTGGAACAGTAATGTCAGGTCTGTGATTGGAACAGTAATGCCAGGTCTGTGATTGGAACAGTAATGTCAGGTCTGTGATTGGAACAGCACTGTCAGGTCTGTGATTGGAACAGTAATGTCAGGTATGTGATTGGAACAGCACTGTCAGGTCTGTGATTGGAACAGTAATGTCAGGTCTGTGATTGGAACAGTAATGTTAGGTCTGTGATTGAAACAGCACTGCCAGGTCTGTGATTGGAACAGCACTGCCAGGTCTGTGATTGGAACAGTAATGCCAGGTCTGTGATTGGAACAGTAATGCCAGGTCTGTGATTGGAACAGTAATGCCAGGTCTGTGATTGGAACAGCACTGTCAGGTATATGATTGGAACAGTAATGTCAGGCCTGTGAACAGTAATGTCAGGTCTGTGATTGGAACAGCACTGTCAGGTCTGTGATTGGAACAGTAATGTCAGGTCTGTGATTGGAACAGTAATGTCAGGCCTGTGAACAGTAATGTCAGGCCTGTGAACAGTAATGTCAGGCCTGTGAACAGTAATGTCAGGCCTGTGAACAGTAATGTCAGGCATGTGAACAGTAATGTCAGGCCTGTGAACAGTAATGTCAGATCTGTGAACAGTAATGTCAGGCCTGTGAACAGTAATGTCAGGCCTGTGAACAGTAATGTCAGGCCTGTGAACAGTAATGTCAGGCCTGTGAACAGTAATGTCAGGCATGTGAACAGTAATGTCAGGCCTGTGAACAGTAATGTCAGACCTGTGAACAGTAATGTCAGATATGTGAACAGTAATGTCAGATCTGTGAACAGTAATGTCAGGCATGTGAACAGTAATGTCAGGCCAGTGAACAGTAATGCCAGGCCTGTGAACAGTAATGTCAGATCTGTGAACAGTAATGTCAGATCTGTGAACAGTAATGTCAGATCTGTGAACAGTAATGTCAGGCCTGTGAACAGTAATGTCAGATCTGTGAACAGTAATGTCAGATCTGTGAACAGTAATGTCAGATCTGTGAACAGTAATGTCAGGCCTGTGAACAGTAATGTCAGACATGTGATTCAATTCACATATCAGCAAGCAATTAACGAAAGTATCATGGAACTTGTGCATAATAATGTGTGCCCAATTTGACAAATGCAGGAGGCTTTAAATCACAAGGGAATGATGATCTAGAAGACAAAATCAATTCAATAATTGTTACTATGCACACCAACAGTTTGTTTATTAGCTGATGTAGCAACTGTTCTTCTAATAAGGCAAAAACACAAAAACACCAACTACATGGAGATAATACATACATGTATCCAAAGTTCAAATATACAGTCAAACCTGTGTTAGCGGTCACCTCAAATATACAGTCAAACCCGTGTTTGCGGTAACCTCAAATATACAGTCAAACCCGTGTTAGCGGTCATCTCAAATATAGTCAAACCTGTGTTAGCAGTCACCTCAAATATATACAGTCAAACCTGTGTTAGCGGTCACCTCAAATATACAGTCAAACCTGTGTTAGCGGTCACCTCAAATATACAGTCAAACCTGTGTTTGCGGTAACCTCAAATATACAGTCAAACCCGTGTTAGTGGTCATCTCAAATATAGTCAAACCTGTGTTAGCAGTCACCTCAAATATATACAGTCAAACCTGTGTTAGCGGTCACCTCAAATATACAGTCAAACCTGTGTTAGCGGTCATCTCAAATATACAGTCAAACCTGTGTTAGCGGTCACCTCAAATATATACAGTCAAACCTGTGTTAGCGGTCATCTCAATTATACAGTCAAACCTGTGTTAGCGGTCACCTCAATATACAGTCAAACCTGTGTTAGCGGTCACCTCAAATATACAGTCAAACCTGTGTTAGCGGTCAAACCTGTGTTAGCGATCACCTCAAATATACAGTCAAACCTGTGTTAGCGGTCACCTCAAGTATACAGTCAAACCCGTGTTAGCGGTCATCTCAAATATACAGTCAAACCTGTGTTAGCGGTCACCTCAAATATACAGTCAAACCCGTGTTAGCGGTCATCTCAAATATAGTCAAACCTGTGTTAGCGGTCACCTCAAATATATACAGTCACACCTGTGTTAGCGGTCACCTCAAATATACAGTCAAACCTGTGTTAGCGGTCACCTCAAATATACAGTCAAACCTGTGTTAGTGGTCACCTCAAATATATAGTCAAACATGTGTTAGCGGTCACCTCAAATATACAGTCAAACCCGTGTTTGCGGTAACCTCAAATATACAGTCAAACCCGTGTTAGCGGTCATCTCAAATATAGTCAAACCTGTGTTTGCGGTAACCTCAAATATACAGTCAAACCCGTGTTAGCAGTCACCTCAAATATATACAGTCAAACCTGTGTTAGCGGTCACCTCAAATATACAGTCAAACCTGTGTTAGCGGTCACCTCAAATATACAGTCAAACCTGTGTTTGCGGTAACCTCAAATATACAGTCAAACCCGTGTTAGTGGTCATCTCAAATATAGTCAAACCTGTGTTAGCAGTCACCTCAAATATATACAGTCAAACCTGTGTTAGCGGTCACCTCAAATATACAGTCAAACCTGTGTTAGCGGTCATCTCAAATATACAGTCAAACCTGTGTTAGCGGTCACCTCAAATATATACAGTCAAACCTGTGTTAGCGGTCATCTCAATTATACAGTCAAACCTGTGTTAGCGGTCACCTCAATATACAGTCAAACCTGTGTTAGCGGTCACCTCAAATATACAGTCAAACCTGTGTTAGCGGTCAAACCTGTGTTAGCGATCACCTCAAATATACAGTCAAACCTGTGTTAGCGGTCACCTCAAGTATACAGTCAAACCCGTGTTAGCGGTCATCTCAAATATACAGTCAAACCTGTGTTAGCGGTCACCTCAAATATACAGTCAAACCCGTGTTAGCGGTCATCTCAAATATAGTCAAACCTGTGTTAGCGGTCACCTCAAATATATACAGTCACACCTGTGTTAGCGGTCACCTCAAATATACAGTCAAACCTGTGTTAGCGGTCACCTCAAATATACAGTCAAACCTGTGTTAGTGGTCACCTCAAATATATAGTCAAACATGTGTTAGCGGTCACCTCAAATATACAGTCAAACCTGTGTTAGTGGTCACCTCAAATATATAGTCAAACCTGTGTTAGCGGGCACCTCAAATATACAGTCAAACCTGTGTTAGCAGTCACCTCAAATATACAGTCAAACCTGTGTTAGCGGTCACCTCACATATACAGTCAAACCTGTGTTAGCGGTCACCTGTGACACAGAATGTGCAAAACAACATAGATACAGATCAGACGCGGCTATGCCCAGGATCTATGTTGTTTGCTATTCACCCAAGTGTTTTAGCTTCTCTATGCGAATAGCAAATGGCATAGACCCTGATCAGACGACACTGATCTGGCTCTATGCTGTTTGCAAAAGGGACCTTTGTTGTGATTGGCAGATTACAGGTTAAGCAGTTATTAACCAAACTCCCAGTGAGGCATTTGTTTCCAGTATTCAACCACTATTAACCCTTTCAACACCACAGACCTCTAAATTGGCTTACAAAAAAGTGTAGATCCAGATGAGCTGGCTCGTGATGAGCCGTCTCATCAGGATCTGCACTTTTTTCAAGTAATATAACTATTTTTAGAAGAAAAAAAAACCTATTTTGATAAATGAACTGATCCAAATGTGATTTTCTGATTCATTTATTGGTTTATGAATATCATGGACCAGTCCATGTGAGTTACTTGGTGTTGAATGGGTTAAGCAGCCACCTCTACATGGAGGCTTTGTGAACAAACAGCTTTAGTTTAAACATGTTTTATTTCCCAATATAATACATATCGAACAATGCATACACTACACATAATCAGAATACAGAAACAGGATTAGAATGGAAGACCGAGTCTTATATAATTCTTCTCCTCAACAGCTTTACATGGAGGCTTTGTGAGTAAATAGATGTACATGGAGGCTTTGTGAGTAAATAGATTTACATGGAGGCTTTGTGAGTAAATAGCTTTACATGGAGGCTTTGTGAGCAAACAGCTTTACATGGAGGCTTTGTGAGTAAATAGCTTTACATGGAGGCTTTGTGAGTAAATAGATTTACATGGAGGCTTTGTGAGTAATAGCTTTACATGGAGGCTTTGTGAGTAAATAGATTTACATGGAGGCTTTGTGAGTAAATAGCTTTACATGGAGGCTTTGTGAGTAAATAGCTTTACATGGAGGCTTTGTGAGTAAATAGATTTACATGGAGGCTTTGTGAGTAAATAGCTTTACATGGAGGCTTTGTGAGCAAACAGCTTTACATGAAGGCTTTGTGAGCAAACAGCTTTACATGGAGGCTTTGTGAGCAAACAGCTTTACATGGAGGCTTTGTGAGCAAACAGCTTTACATGGAGGCTTTGTAAGAAAACAGCTTTACATGGATGCTTTGTGAGCAAACAGCTTTACATGGAGGCTTTGTAAGAAAACAGCTTTACATGGAGGCTTTGTGAGCAAACAGCTTTACATGGAGGCTTTGTGAGCAAACAGCTTTACATGGATGCTTTGTGAGCAAACAGCTTTACATGGAGGCTTTGTGAGCAAACAGCTTTACATGGAAGCTTTGTGAGCAAACAGCTTTACATGGAGGCTTTGCGAGCAAACAGCTTTACATGGAGGCTTTGTGAGTAAACACCTTTACATGGAGGCTTTGTGAGTAAACACCTTTACATGGAGGCTTTGTGAGCAAACACCTTTACATGGAGGCTTTGTGAGCAAACAGCTTTACATTGTGAGCAGTTTTACTGTGTGAGTAAACAGATTTCCTTTGAGGATTTATGAACAAGCAGCTTTACTTGGAGGTTTTGTGATTAAACATAATAATTAAATTGTTTTGTCTGCAAACTGCAGGATTGTATTCATTTATCCTTATATAACATTACTTATATCTAATACATATACACAGTATTGCTTTAGTCTAAACATATTTTATTTTCCATTATTATACAATTTGAACACATAAAACAATTAGACTCTGATGTTATATTAACAGTATTACCTTGATGCTTTCATTATTAACAGTATTACCTTGATGCTTTCATTATTAACAGTATTACTTTGATGCTTTCATTATTAACAGTATTACTTTGATATGCTTTCATTATTAACAGTATTACCTTGATGCTTTCATTATTAACAGTATTACTTTGATATGCTTTCATTATTAACAGTATTACCTTGATGCTTTCATTATTAACAGTATTACCTTGATGCTTTCATTATTAACAGTATTACTTTGATGCTTTCATTATTAACAGTATTACTTTGATATGCTTTCATTATTAACAGTATTACCTTGATGCTTTCATTATTAACAGTATTACTTTGATATGCTTTCATTATTAACAGTATTACCTTGATGCTTTCATTATTAACAGTATTACCTTGATGCTTTCATTATTAACAGTATTACTTTGATATGCTTTCAATATTCACATTATTACTTTCATATGCTTTCAGTATTAACATTATTACAGTGGAACCTCCACTAACGGTCACCTCCGGTGAGCGGTCACCTCCGGTAAACGGTCACTTTTATCCCCCCCGAGCGATTTTCCTATATATTACACCTCTGTTGAGCGGTCACCTCTCATCTCCGGCCAGCGGCCACCAAAGTGACCGTTTTGGGACAAAATTTCCTACCTTAAACGGTCAAAATCCACCAAAAATCGGCAAAATATTTACAGAGATGCGGTCGCGAAAATATGTAACATTCAAATCAGATGTAGACATTGAAAGATTGAATTTACGGAGTGGAAAAAAAGAAATATTTTATTAATAATTATCATTTTTTAATAGTTATATTACAGCTATCAAATGATATTTTGGCCTTAAAAACAATATTGATTAGTTTTTCACACGTTTTTACAGAAGTCTCCAATCATACGTGATTATCCGCCATTATGCGGGAAATTGATGAGTCATCCTGGTTTTCCATTCTATTTTTGAAGAGTGTAAAATACAAAGTCGGGCACCACACAATAGGTTGTTAAATCATAAACAAACTTGGAGTGATCACACAAGGCGCTGAAAACCATTGTTTTGATCGGATTACTGGGATATCAAAGGCCGATTATTCGATCGCATTGTTTGATGAAAGTTAATCTCCTAAGGTAAGCATAATTAGGAAACACCTGCATTTAATTACTCAATAATCAGCTCTTTAAATAAGGCCTTCTTCAGCTTTCACTTTCATTCTTGCTTAATATTTACTGTTATTAATAGTCTATCGAAAATCTATACAGTAATCTTGAATATGGCATCTAAGAAACGTAAGGTTTTAACTCTTGAGGAACGTATAGAAGTGCTTAAGTCCCTTGATTCTGGGAAAAGTTCAAGGAAAGTGGCAGATCTATTTGGCGTTGGTAGAACCCAAATCCAAGAAACATTGAAACGAAAACGTTGCTTGCTTTGAAAATAATTTCTAGTTGTCCAGCAGTCTCCCTCCATTAAGCAGCCACCTCCCTTAAGCAGCCAATTTGTGCCCTTCCCAAGAGTGGCTGCTTAAGAGAGGTTCCACTGTACTTTGATATGCTTTCAATATTAACATTATTACTTTGATATGCTTTCAATATTAACAGTATTACTTTGATATGCTTTCATTATTAACATTATTACTTTGATATGCTTTCAATATTCACAGTATTACTTTGATATGCTTTCATTATCAACACTTTGATGATTTGTAACGCCACAGATTGATCATGTAGATACCTTCATTGAGCGAGCCATAAAACACAAAGTCTCCATGAAGAAACAGTACTTAGAACCGCAGTGCACTGTCAGCAGAGAGCATGATGTTTTGTTAGCATGAGTTTAATGGTGTTTCTCTAATGCTTTATGCCAACAAAGGAAGAGTTACAAGAAAATGATTTGATTAGTGTGATCAGTGTAGCTGTCAGGAGAATGGCCATGTGTGTGTTTGAAGATCAATATAGACTTTGATTGGTTCAACCGCCTATGGTATTAACTAATTTCACTAGAAATTTGTTAAGAAGTGTTAATTCAGCTTACATATATAGGTTATAAGTTCAGTAAAATGATAGCATGAGACAAATGTACTCAGCTACATGTGTTTCAGTAAAATAATAGCAAAAGTTAATGTACTTAGTTATATGTGTCAGTAAAATAATAGCAAAAGTTAATGTACTTAGTTATATGTGTTTCAGTAAAATAATAGCAAAAGTTAATGTATTTAGTTATATGTTTCAGTAAAATAATAGCAAAAGTTAATGTACTTTATGTGTCAGTAAATATAATAGCAAAAGTTAATGTACTTTATGTGTCAGTAAAAATAATAGCAAAAGTTAATGTACTTAGTTATATGTGCTTCAGTAAAATAATAGCAAAAGTTAATGTATTTAGTTATATGTGTTAGTAAAATAATAGCAAAAGTTAATGTACTTAGTTATATGTGCTTCAGTAAAATAATAGCAAAAGTTAATGTATTTAGTTATATGTGTTAGTAAAATAATAGCAAAAGTTAATGTACTTTATATGTGTCAGTAAAAATAATAGCAAAAGTTAATGTATTTAGTTATATGTGTTAGTAAAATAATAGCAAAAGTTAATGTACTTTATATGTGTCAGTAAAAATAATAGCAAAAGTTAATGTATTTAGTTATATGTCAGTAAAATAATAGCATGACATAAATGTACTGAGTTACATGAGATATGCACTGAGTTACATGAGATATGTACTGAGTTACATGAGATATGTACTGAGTTACATGAGCTGGTTACCGAGTTACATGAGATATGTACTGAGTTACATGAGATATGTACATGAGATATGTACCGAGTTACATGAGATATGTACTGAGTTACATGAGATATTTACTGAGTTACATGAGATAGTTACCGAGTTACATGAGATATGTACTGAGTTACATGAGATATGTACCGAGTTACATGAGATATGTACCGAGTTACATGAGATATGTACATGAGATATGTACTGAGTTACATGAGATATGTACCGAGTTACATGAGATATGTACATGAGATATGTACTGAGTTACATGAGATATGTACTGAGTTAGATGAGATATGTACTGAGTTACATGAGATATGTACTGAGTTACATGAGATATGTACCGAGTTACATGAGATATGTACTGAGTTACATGAGATATGTACTGAGTTACATGAGATATGTACCGAGTTACATGAGATATGTACCGAGTTACATGAGATATGTACATGAGATATGTACTGAGTTACATGAGATATGTACTGAGTTACATGAGATATGTACATGAGATATGTACTGAGTTACATGAGATATGTACTGAGTTACATGAGATATGTACTTAGTTATATATTTCAATGTTGTCTAAGATAACAAGCGATTAAAATAGAATAATTATGGAAGAATGAGAGTCATATCTCTTGTTATGTTCATGACATGGAGTATTAACCCATTAAAGAGTGAGCAGGTAATAGATAGTTCATGGCATGGAGTATTAACCCATTAAAAAGTGAGCAGGTAATAGATAGTTCATGGCATGGACTATTAACCCATTAAAAAGTGAGCAGGTAATAGATAGTTCATGGCATGGACTATTAACCCATTAAAAAGTGAGCAGGTAATAGATAGTTTATGGCATGGACTATTAACCCATTAAAAAGTGAGCAGGTAATAGATAGTTCATGGCATGGAGTATTAACCCATTAAAAAGTGAGCAGGTAATAGATAGTTCATGGCATGGAGTATTAACCTATTAAAAGTGAGCAGGTAATAGATAGTTCATGGCATGGACTATTAACCCATTAAAAAGTGAGCAGGTAATAGATAGTTCATGGCATGGAGTATTAACCCATTAAAAAGTGAGCAGGTAATAGATAGTTCATGGCATGGAGTATTAACCCATTAAAAAGTGAGCAGGTAATCGATAGTTCATGGCATGGAGTATTAACCCATTAAAAAGTGAGCAGGTAATCGATAGTTCATGGCATGGAGTATTAACCCATTAAAAAGTGAGCAGGTAATCGATAGTTCATGGCATGGAGTATTAACCCATTAAAAAGTGAGCAGGTAATAGATAGTTCATGGCATGGAGTATTAACCCATTAAAAAGTGAGCAGGTAATAGATAGTTCATGGCATGGAGTATTAACCCATTAAAAAGTGAGCAGGTAATAGATAGTTCATGGCATGGAGTATTAACCCATTAAAAAGTGAGCAGGTAATAGATAGTTCATGGCATGGAGTATTAACCCATTAAAAAGTGAGCAGGTAATAGATAGTTCATGGCATGGAGTATTAACCCATTAAAAAGTGAGCAGGTAATAGATAGTTCATGGCATGGAGTATTAACCCATTAAAAAGTGAGCAGGTAATAGATAGTTCATGGCATGGAGTATTAACCCATTAAAAAGTGAGCAGGTAATAGATAGTTCATGGCATGGAGTATTAACCCATTAAAAAGTGAGCAGGTAATAGATAGTTCATGGCATGGAGTATTAACCCATTAAAAAGTGAGCAGGTAATAGATAGTTCATGGCATGGAGTATTAACCCATTAAAAAGTGAGCAGGTAATAGATAGTTCATGGCATGGAGTATTAACCCATTAAAAAGTGAGCAGGTAATAGATAGTTCATGGCATGGACTATTAACCCATTAAAAAGTGAGCAGGTAATAGATAGTTCATGGCATGGAGTATTAACCCATTAAAAAGTGAGCAGGTAATAGATAGTTCATGGCATGGACTATTAACCCATTAAAAAGTGAGCAGGTAATAGATAGTTCATGGCATGGAGTATTAACCCATTAAAAAGTGAGCAGGTAATAGATAGTTCATGGCATGGAGTATTAACCCATTAAAAAGTGAGCAGGTAATAGATAGTTCATGGCATGGAGTATTAACCCATTAAAAAGTGAGCAGGTAATAGATAGTTCATGGCATGGAGTATTAACCCATTAAAAAGTGAGCAGGTAATAGATAGTTCATGGCATGGAGTATTAACCCATTAAAAAGTGAGCAGGTAATAGATAGTTCATGGCATGGAGTATTAACCCATTAAAAAGTGAGCAGGTAATAGATAGTTCATGGCATGGAGTATTAACCCATTAAAAAGTGAGCAGGTAATAGATAGTTCATGGCATGGAGTATTAACCCATTAAAAAGTGAGCAGGTAATAGATAGTTCATGGCATGGAGTATTAACCCATTAAAAAGTGAGCAGGTAATAGATAGTTCATGGCATGGAGTATTAACCCATTAAAAAGTGAGCAGGTAATAGATAGTTCTCTACTGAAATTGTTATTTATTATAACAAAATATAATATTGCATACAATCTATGGAAGCGTGGCTATGGTAAGTAATATCTTGATTGTGTTTAAGGAATGAATCGCGGGTTAATAGTTTCCATCGGGGTTTGAACTACATTGGGCATTGTTAAAGTTTGTGGAGGCTGATGGCATACGCGCTAACCTTAGACATGCCCAATGCAGTTCATACCCCGATGGAAACTATTAACCCATGATTCATTAATTATATTTACATTATTTATTCCTTTTAATGACATAAAGAAAAATATAGCACACTGCATTTAAATGTATTTAGTTACGATTTGCAACTTGCCGTGTGTCAGATCTGGTAAACACATTCTTGGAACAGCGTAAACTGTAAGACACGCCTTTTCTTGCGAGGAATGCTGCCCAACACTGTGAATGCACATGACCGTCACTTCGATTACGCATGTCAGCTACATATCATTAGTGAGGAAATTCATACGAAAAATGAATACAGAGAGGACATATACGTTCATAGAAGGAAATGCAATAGTGATGTAGATATTCTACAATAAACCCAATACTTTGCACAATTTAGTCCTCTGTGTTTCTATCACGATTTGCTCCGGACTTTTTGATCGTCACAAATCCCTTAAAATAAGTTTTCATTTTGCACTAAAAAAATTTTGTTTCAAAAATCTTTCTGAAACATTGATACTGCCTAGAGATTATTCGTACAACAAGGAAATAATGTATAAATAGACGTACCTTGTTCAAGCAACAACTCCCAAGTACTATTATTTTATCAATCAGATATAGAGCTGATGATTAAACACAGCATGAATCGTCAATTTTCCTCTACAATATAACAGTCCTATAATAATACGATCCGCTGTTAAAAATCATCTATATTCCAAATACAGAAGGAAAATAATAGAAAATGTTCAGTGAGAACAGCAGATCGCACCTTGATCCAATATTGAACAGTTGAGGCTTGCTGTATGACCAGAGCTCTCTGATCAATCCAATAAATGGGCTGACAAAACTCTGTATTTATACCAACAGTCAAGAACATGTGCAGGGCTTAGACAGGCAGAACAAGCTTCAAACAATACCATGTTTGTACTTTCTTTGGTCACTAGTGTGAATTTGGCTTCTGCTATAGAGGAAGTTGGATTCTGCTATAGAGGAATTTGGCTTCTGCTATAGAGGAATTTGGCTTCTGCTATAAAGGAATTTGGCTTCTGTTATAGAGGAATTTGGCTTCTGCTATAGAGGAATTTGGCTTCTGCTATAGAGGAATATGGCTTCTGCTATAAAGGAATTTGGCTTCTGTTATAGAGGAATTTGGTTTCTGCTATAGAGGAATTTGGCTTCTGCTATAAAGGAATTTGGCTTCTGCTATAGAGGAATTTGGCTTCTGCTATAGAGGACTATAGAGGAATTTGGCTTCTGCTATAGAGGAAGTTGGATTCTGCTATAGAGGAATTTGGCTTCTGCTATAGAGGAATTTGGCTTCTGCTATAGAGGAATTTGGCTTCTGCTATAAAGGAATTTGGCTTCTGTTATAGAGGAATTTGGCTTCTGCTATAGAGGAATTTGGCTTCTGCTATAGAGGAATATGGCTTCTGCTATAAAGGAATTTGGCTTCTGTTATAGAGGAATTTGGCTTCTGCTATAGAGGAATTTGGCTTCTGCTATAAAGGAATTTGGCTTCTGTTATAGAGGAATTTGACTTCTGCAATAGAGGACTATAGAGGAATTTGGCTTCTGCTATAGAGGAATTTGGCTTCTGCTATAAAGGAATTTGGCTTCTGCTATAAAGGAATTTGGCTTCTGCTATAGAGGACTATAGAGGAATTTGGCTTCTGCTATAAAGGAATTTGGCTTCTGTTATAGAGGAATTTGGCTTCTGCTATAGAGGAATTTGGCTTCTGCTATAGAGGAATTTGGCTTCTGCTATAGAGGAATTTGGCTTCTGCTATAGAGGAATTTGGCTTCTTCTGCTAAGGGTGAACTTAACTTCTCCTGGGGTGAATCGTGCATTTGGCTTCTGCTATCAAGGAGCTTCTTCTAATTTGGCTTTTCCTAAGGAAAGAATGTAACTTCTCCAATGGAAAGAATGTAACTTATCCAATGGAAAGAATGTAACTTATCCAATGGAAAGAATGTAACTTTTCCAATGGAAAGAATGTAACTTATCCAATGGAAAGAATGTAACTTCTCCAATGGAAAGAATGTAACTTATCCAATGGAAAGAATGTAACTTATCCAATGGAAAGAATGTAACTTATCCAATGGAAAGAATGTAACTTCTCCAATGGAAAGAATGTAACTTATCCAATGGAAAGAATGTAACTTATCCAAAGGAAAGAATGTAACTTCTCCAATGGAAAGAATGTAACTTATCCAATGGAAAGAATGTAACTTCTCCAATGGAAAGAATGTAACTTCTCCAATGGAAAGAATGTAACTTCTCCAATGGAAAGAATGTAACTTATCCAATGGAAAGAATGTAACTTCTCCAATGGAAATAATGTAACTTATCCAAAGGAAAGAATGTAACTTCTCCAATGGAAAGAATGTAACTTATCCAATGGAAAGAATGTAACTTATCCAATGGAAAGAATGTAACTTATCCAATGGAAAGAATGTAACTTCTCCAATGGAAAGAATTAACTTATCCAATGGAAAGAATTAACTTATCCAATGGAAGGAATTAACTTCTCCAATGGAAAGAATTAACTTATCCAATGGAAAGAATTAACTTCTCCAATGGAAATAATGTAACTTCTCCAATGGAAAGAATTAACTTCTCCAATGGAAATAATGTAACTTATCCAATGGAAAGAATTAACTTATCCAATGGAAGGAATTAACTTCTCCAATGGAAAGAATGTAACTTCTCCAATGGAAAGAATGTAACTTATCCAATGGAAAGAATGTAACTTATCCAATGGAAAGAATGTAACTTATCCAATGGAAAGAATGTAACTTCTCCAATGGAAAGAATGTAACTTACCCAATGGAAAGAATGTAACTTATCCAATGGAAAGAATGTAACTTATCCAATGGAAAGAATGTAACTTCTCCAATGGAAAGAATGTAACTTATCCAATGGAAAGAATGTAACTTATCCAAAGGAAAGAATGTAACTTATCCAATGGAAAGAATGTAACTTATCCAATGGAAAGAATGTAACTTCTCCAATGGAAAGAATTAACTTATCCAATGGAAAGAATTAACTTATCCAATGGAAGGAATTAACTTCTCCAATGGAAAGAATGTAACTTCTCCAATGGAAAGAATGTAACTTATCCAATGGAAAGAATTAACTTATCCAATGGAAAGAATTAACTTATCCAATGGAAGGAATTAACTTCTCCAATGGAAAGAATTAACTTATCCAATGGAAAGAATTAACTTCTCCAATGGAAATAATGTAACTTCTCCAATGGAAATAATGTAACTTCTCCAATGGAAATAATTAACTTATCCAATGGAAGGAATTAACTTCTCCAATGGAAAGAATTAACTTATCCAATGGAAGGAATTAACTTCTCCAATGGAAGGAATTAACTTCTCCAATGGAAAGAATTAACTTCTCCAATGGAAGGAATGTAACGTCTGCTATGGAAAGAATTAACTTCTCCAATGGAAGGAATGTAACTTCTGCTATGGAAGGAATGTAACATCTGCTATGGAAGGAATGTAACATCTGCTATGGAAGGAATGTAACTTCTCCTTATGGAAGGCGTGTAACTTCTGCTATGTAAGGAATGTAACTTCTCCTTATGGAATGCGTGTAACTTCTGCTATGGAAGGAATGGAACTTCTGCTATGGAAGGAATGTAACTTCTTCTATGGAAGGAATGTAACTTCTGCTATGGAAGGAATGGAACTTCTGCTCTTCTGCTATGGAAGGAATGGAACTTCTGCTATGGAAGGAATGTAACTTCTTCTATGGAAGGAATGTAACTTCTGCTATGGAAGGAATGTAACTTCTGCTATGGAAGGAATGTAACTTCTGCTATGGGTGAATTTAAGGAGGAATTTGGATTTACTAAGCGTCCATCCTGTATTTTTTTTACCACCAGATTATGGCTTCAAAGTGGTTTCCCGTCTTATAAGAGAGTGCCAAAATATAAACAAACATTTTTGTTAAGAATGTGTTTTAGATGGTATCCATATTATACGTTTTAAAAAGAAATCACTCTGACACTGACAATTTCTTGTACTTGTTTCTGGAGTCCAATTTATCAATCCGTCTAATATGCAAGAGCATGCTAAAACCCACAGATTTCAGGACCAAAGTAGTAGTATTTTATAGGTGAGATCGCCTTATAGGCGAGAATGGACGGTAGTGGCCCAACTGCCGAGAAGAAGCTTAGTATAATGAGATAACAATTTATACAAATTTATTTTAGCTTGATTGCGATAAACAACATTTTACAACGTTAGATTAATCGCTCTCGAGACCTCATGCCTAATGGAATCCATTGCCATGAGGGAGAGAGAAGAGGCAATGTGGAATTTAAATGCCTTGCCTAAGAGCAAGTGTGAGATGGTACGGTGGTCGCCAGATCGGACAGGTGGGTTTTCACCTGGGTACTCCGGTTTCCTCCCACACGAATGACCACATTTACGCTTTCATCCGATCCAACGAGAGTGATTAATATAAGTTGTTAAGAGTTGTTTCGCAATCATTGTAAAATAAATAAGTTTAAACTTTGCCTACGAGTCAGCTACAGTCAGGTTCGAACTCTCTGCTCATGAAGCGAACGCGCTACAACTGCGCTATCACGACTTCCATCACATAATAGGCAGTGGAATAATGTCTGAAGAAAGCCACCACAACACTGTTTAGAAATAGAAACTATGGTTTAAAAATGTGATGCTAACTAATGAATATGCAAGAGCAACTAATGAATATGCAAGAGCAATATATTCCTTTATTTAATGTCACCATAGACAAAACCAATCTTAAATAAAAATGAACTGTAATAAAAACTAGATCTCTATTGGCTCCCTTACACATAACTGTGTGCTAAGTATTGATACAACGTGTTAATTATGGTCGCTATGGGTTATATTTATAGCCGTTACAACTGCGCCTTTAGGCTCAGGCCAAGCACTAATATTCCACATTACCTTTCTTTCTCCTTCTTGACAATGGATTCCAGGAGTTATCGGGAGCGATTAAAATAATGTTCCTTCATAGAGATTTAAGTTAATATACTATTATATCTCCATACAAATAAGTAGTCGCCATATCTATCCCACATCCATAGATATTACTGGAACTACCTGATCATGAGATTCTGGCCTTAATTATGAGCATTGGTTTGGCTACTACGTTGTCAATGAATGTCATATTGGTATTATGGCATCAAGAGGTGCTTCTATGAGGGAAAGGGTTTATGAATATTGGTTTGGGTACTACATTGTCAATGTATGTCGTATTGGTAATGGCATCAAGAGGTGCTTCTATGAGGGAAAGGGTTACTGTGTGTATGAGGAGGAATGAGAACAATGTTGTAAATACAGTAAAAAATAACAAAAACCCCTATTATACTATTACTGGGGGGGGGGGGGGTCTCATTATTGAGTTCCCAACCGTATTACAATGGAAGGAGATATATATATTTACTAGGAATAACTTGGATTAAAACTGAGTGTGTGTGTGTGTTTTACGTTTATTTATCGCCGCTACCAGTTGCCCATATGAGCGACGCCTCCTGAAGCGATTAGTCAATTTAGTTTTTGGAGGGTAGTGCAATAATACAGAAAGAGACCCATTCCAGAATCTCCTCTGGTTCTTTAAGTGCATGGTGTAAAGCACCGACACAAGACCTCGGTTTAGAATCCCATCTGAATCCCCCCCGAACTGTATTTCAGGCAACCGCATAGAACCACTAACCTTCAGCACGGAAAATAATTAGAGACACCCCATGCCCCAGTGGGCTTTGAACATACAATGATGAGGTGCAAGTAATTTCAGGTTAATAATACTAACTACCTTCTCAAACAGCATCTGTTACACTCGACAGCTGGCTATAAAACAAGCATTTTGTTTTCATAAATGTGTGCATTAGTACTGTGCTTTCAAAGTAGCTTAGAGTAGAAACGGCTATAATCAACCATTCAATACAATATAGCATTACAGATATAATACAGAATAAAAAGACCGGTTGTTAGTTTACTTTAAACTTTATTTATTTTACAACGATTACGAAACAAGTTTTAACAACTTATATAAATCACATTCGTTGGAGCGGATGAAAGCGTAAATGTGGTCATTCATGTAGGAGGAAACCAGTGTACCCAGAGAAAACCCACCTGTCCGATCTGGAAACCACATTACCATCTCACATACGTCCCGGTCGGAGGATCGAACCCGGGTTGCATTGGTGAGAAGCGAGTGTGCTAACCACTGCGCTAATCAGACAATCCGGTTGTTAGCATTACTACATTGCAGATATTTTAAACGCAGTCATGATCGTGAGGAAAGGTCGGCGATGTTGTGAGGAAAGGTCGGCGATGTTGTGAGGAAAGGTCGGCGATGTTGTGAGGAAATGTCGGCGATGTTGTGGTGAGGAAAGGTCAGTGATGTTGTGAGGAAAGGTCGGCGATGTTGTGAGGAAAGGTCGGCGATGTTGGGTATTGATGTAGTTTTGTGTAAAAATGCCTTCAAACGTTTTGTATGTGTGACAAGCAAGCGCGTACATGCGTACAGGCATACGTGCGTACATGCGTAAGCCTAGCTACGCGCCTGACCTTTCAATGACAATATAATGAATACGTGCATTATAAAACATATATACATTTAACCAATATGTCACCTGCAAGCTATCGTATACAGTCAAACCTGTCTTAAGCAGCCAGCCAAGGGAATCGCAGGAAGTGGCTGCTTAGCACAGGTGGCTGCTTAATAGAGGTTAAATATATAATAAAACAACATATTGGGAATCTGGAACTGGCTGCTTAATACAGGTTGGCTGCTTAATGGAGGTGACCACTAACACAGGTTTGATTGTAGTGCATTACCTATACAGTAATGTTATATTGCAGCGACTTTATTACTTTACTTTGAAACCACAGTAAGGAGAGAAACTATATATAAGCTCTGCTTCCATTTTAATCCTTTCCTATATACAGGCCCGAAGCCACACTGAGGCAAATGAAATGAGGCACTCGCCTCGGTTAGAATTTGGCAAGTAACGACAGGTATAGGAAAACTCTGATAAAGCTGCCTTCAGAATGCACAGACACACATCCACAAAATAAATTCCATGAGAGGGGGGTAGTTTGTAGTTTATACAAATTTATTTTAGCTCGATTGCGAAACAAGTTCTTACAACTTATATTAATCATTCCTGATGGAATTCATCGTCACGAGGGAGAGAGAAGAGGCAACGTGGAATTTAAATGCCTGCCTAAGGGTACAATCGTAACGGCTCCAGCGGGGCTCGAACTCCGGACCTTTCGCACCTGGAGTGAACGCGCTACCACTGCGTTATCACGACCTCCACTCGACTCGGTTAGAATTTGGCAACGACAGGCATAAGAGAGCTCTGATAAAACTGCCTTCAGAATGCACAGACACGCATCCACAAAATAATTCTGGGAGGGGTGTAGCTTCGGTTATTTTCAGATTCTGGCTATGGCACTGCTATAATTATACTTATACAGATTCCGTGTACATGTATTGTTTTGTGAATGTATATAGTGGAATAAATATGCTTAAACCAATGGAACACTAATGTCAATTTAAATAACGAAATACAGGTTACATTGTTAATTATTTTCCAAATGCCTTTCGTGACAATTTGCTATATCGGTTTGCATAGGGAAAACAATTTAAAGAATTAATGCTAAATACAATTAGAAAAAAGATAGGTATTGAAATTGATGTATATGATTTTGATGAAATTCCCTTCATGTTCTCCAATGGTCCAATTAACAATTGAAACTTGAAAATGTTATACATAATTAAATGAAATGCATACACTGGTATGACAGGTGATTATTTTCATAAAATAAAGGTTGAGTCAGTGAGTTGTTCCATATTTATCACAGAAAGTTGAGAATATACAAAACAAATGCTTTTATATCGATACATGACCCATATCATTGCTAATAATACACGCAAGTACATGTTCTGCTCTGCATCAATTATCATAGGATGCTTAACGGATATATCGGATATAATCGACAGATTTACATTAATTTTCAGTACAAGTCATCAAGAGGATAATTATATTCAATAATCATTTTTCTGCTATGGGATAGTCATGCTCACTGAACAATTTATGATTCTACGCAAACACTGGTGGTATATGACACCGAGATCCATGTAAGGGTAATTCTTAATCCAGTGGGTAACAACACGCTGGACTGGTAATCCAGGGATCGCAAGTTCGATCCCCCGTCTGACCCACAGGGATTCGGCACGTTTGGGGGTACTAGTATATATATTTAAGTACAGGGATTCTACTCTGTGGGATGTCAGATTTCGCATCGATCAGTAAAATGGCCCTATCTGAAACAATTTTGTACAAAGCTGTCCAAATATAACGCCTATCCCGAGTCTTTATATTGTTCTTCAAATAAAACACAACTTTAAGCTGCATGCATGTATACTTTGCAAACAATTGCCACATACATTGGCCATAGCAGGTCACATTTCCATACTAGGACACGGGTTCTGTCAGCAACAAAAAAAATCTTCGACGGGAGAGTTTTAACTGTGAATAACATTATCAATAAAATGTGTTTCCACTAACCTGTATGTTTATTCGGCAAAAATGTACGTCAAAAAGAGATTTCGTAGCATTTTCAATTTGTTTTGAAAAATTCTAAAGCGGCGCAATTCGCGTTGAAACGAGCGTTGAAATGAGCGTTCTGATTGGATTATTAGAATGTAACAAGATGTTTTTTTATATATGAGGAACAATCATAATCCAATCAGAACGCTCGTTTCAACGCGAATTGCGCCGCTTTAGAATTTTTCAAAACAAATTGAAAATGCTATGAAATCTCTTTTTGACGTACATTTTTGCCGAATAAACATACAGGTTAGTGGAAACACATTTTATTGATAATGTTATTCACAGTTAAAACTCTCCCGTCGAAGATTTTTTTTTGTTGCTGACAGAACCCGTGTCCTAGTATGGAAATGTGACCTGCTATGGCCAATGTATGTGGCAATTGTTTGCAAAGTATACATGCATGCAGCTTAAAGTTGTGTTTTATTTGAAGAACAATATAAAGACTCGGGATAGGCGTTATATTTGGACAGCTTTGTACAAAATTGTTTCAGATAGGGCCATTTTACTGATCGATGCGAAATCTGACATCCCACAGAGTAGAATCCCTGTACTTAAATATATATACTAGTACCCCCAAACATGCCGAATCCCTGTGGTCTGACCCTAATAAAATTAACAGTCTTTTAGATGGGACTTTAAACCGAGGTCTCGTGCTGGTGTTGTACACCATGCACGTAAAAGAACAAGAGGAGACTCTGTATTATTGCACTATCCTCCAAAAATCTAAAATGACTAATCTCTTCAGGAGGCATCGCTCATATGGGCTACCGGTAGCGACGATAAATAAATGTATATCACACACACAAGGGTAATTCTGTGATGGGTCCATTTGTATCCAGGTGAGTAGGACTTTCTAGAAAGCAGGTTTAACCCATTCAACCCCAAGTAACTGACATGAACTGGTGCGTGATATTTTCAGACCAATAAATTAATAAGAAAATTACCTTTGGACCAGTTCATTTATCAAAATGGGTAATTTTATCTAAAAATAGTAATAATTATTACTGGCAAAAAAGTGCAGATCCTGATGAGACGGCTCGTCATGAGCCGGCTCATCTGTATCTACACTTTTCATAAGCCTATTTAGAGGCCTGTGGGGTTGAAAGGGTTAAAGTGACTGTATGGAATAAAATAATAATAGAAACTTTTATCGTCAACATTTTACGTACAAGTAGCATTGCTACTTACTACACAACATTCTTCCATATAATTTGAATAATTATTTACAGTCAGTAAACAGTTTATTTTTAGCAATATAACAAACTGAAAGTGCTCTCTCTCTCTTTCTCTCTCTCTCTCTCTCTTCTCTCTCTCTCTCTCTCTCTCGCCAATCATAACAAGCATCTAAAACAGCTGTTTCACATTTATATTAAGCTTTGCACATTCGTTTGCGTATACATAGGCTAATAGACTCACTGGAAATTGTATTTTTAGCTCACCTGAGCAAAGCTCATGCGAAGTATTGTTACCGCATTGTGTCCGACCGTCGTCAGGGAACATTTTCAAACATCTTCTCCTCAGTTACCATTGGGTCTATAGCCACCATTTGTGGTCATGATACATGGGTAGGTGAGGGATTATATACTTGTTAAAACCATGTCATTACGTAATCCAGATTGGCCGCTGTCTAAAAATAGCACAAATTCAAATAGAACAAATGCTTGATTTTACATTCTAACATGACTAGATATTTTGTTCCAAATCTACCATTTAACAAAATGGCTACAGCCTTTGAATTAGTGCTCCCTTTGTGATAAACTTATTTATGGAGTTAAATATGCCAACAATTTCACATTGGCATTGAATATAGCGATTGGCTAGGATTTGTTAACAACCAGCCATACAGGAAAAATAGTGTTGATAGCTGAAGGATGATTTTCAGTGCCACTGATTTTACAGGGAGGTACTTTGTAAAGCCATCAGCAAAATAACAGAAAAGGAGACAAAATAACACTCACATTTATTCTTTTATAGCATTATATCGGCAAATAAGCTACGGTTTGGATTGGTTCTGATGCATTTCCTATGGATGCGCAAAATAAAACATTCATAGTCTATTGGTCGCCTCTTACGATCATGCAACGATAAAGCAATGGTCTATTAGTCGCCTCTTACGATCATGCAACGATAAAGCAACGGTCTAAATTCTACACTGCATGGTTACCCCCCACCAACCACACAGAGAACAGTCAAACCTGTGCTAAAGGCCACCTCCGAATAAAGGCCGCATATGAAAAACCTGTCTATAAAGACCACCATTTTCCTCTCCCATCGAGCCATTTTCAATCCATTTTAACCCTCTATTGAAAGGCCAGCCACCTGCCAACAAAGGCCACTTTTTGACTTTTCCCAAGGGTGGCCTTTATAGACAGGTTTGACTGTATCTACTTTGTAAAGATCATCATCCCCTCACAGTCCTGGAAAACACTGGACACAGAAAATAGACTTTGCATTCCCCCCCCCCCCCCCCCCCCCCCCCGGGAATATTATGTGCTGGAATTTCATTTATAGCAAATTATAGCAGCTGCCTGATTAAATGTTCAATAATTCCTAATCTGTTTCTAATCAATTACAGTCCACATGAGTAATACCAAATGAATGCAAAATCTGTTTACATATAAATGTAGCAAGAGATGCTGGAGACAGGGCAGCTGTTAAGTGGTGTATTTATCCATTACTGGCAGCCAATATTATGAAATAATTGAAAAAACCTCAATTACAGAGATGCAATTACTGAGGGTACAGAAATGGTACACAACAGAGAATCTGTGCTCAAACAATTCTCCTCCTATATCAAGACTGTGAAATTAATCTAAATGGGAACGAAAACCAACAAAGGAATACACAATAACTGTAGCACTACTGGGAAACACACAAATATGTCCGTGCAATACTGGCAGCCTACTACTGCAGAAACAGACAAATATGTCTGTGCAATACTGGCAGCCTACTACTACAGAAACACACAAATATGTCTGTGCAATACTGGCAGCCTACTACTACAGAAACACACAAATATGTCCTTGCAATACTGGCAGCCTACTACTACAGAAACACACAAATATGTCCTTGCAATACTGGCAGCCTACTACTACAGAAACACACACATATGTCTGTGCAATACTGGCAACCTACTACTACGGAAACACACAAATATGTCTGTGCAATACTGGCAGCCTACTACTACAGAAACACACACATATGTCTGTGCAATACTGGCAACCTACTACTACGGAAACACACAAATATGTCTGTGCAATACTGGCAGCCTACTACTACGGAAACACACAAATATGTCTGTGCAATACTGGCAGCCTACTACTGCAGAAACAGACAAATATGTCTGTGCAATACTGGCAGCCTACTACTGCAGAAACACACAAATATGTCCGTGCAATACTGGCAGCCTACTACTACAGAAACACACAAATATGTCCTTGCAATACTGGCAGCCTACTACTACAGAAACACACAAATATGTCCTTGCAATACTGGCAGCCTACTACTACAGAAACACACACATATGTCTGTGCAATACTGGCAGCCTACTACTACGGAAACACACAAATATGTCTGTGCAATACTGGCAACCTACTACTACGGAAACACACAAATAAATCCTTGCAATACTGGCAACCTACTACTACGGAAACACACAAATATGTCCTTGCAATACTGGCAGCCTACTACTACAGGAACACACAAATATGTCCTTGCAATACTGACAGCCTGTCATATAATCTACTGCTCTATGGTAATATATCCAAGTGTACAGAGCCCATATTCCAAACACCCAACCAAACAACCCAACCAACAATCCAAGTGTACAGAGCCCATATTTCCAAGTGTACAGAGCCCATATTTCCAAGTGTACAGAGCCCACATATCCAAGTGTACAGAACCCACATATTCAAGTGTACAGAGCCCATATATCCAAGTGCACAGAGCCCATATATCCAAGTGTACAGAGCCCACATATTCAAGTGTACAGAGCCCATATTTCCAAGTGTACAGAGCCCACATATCCAAGTGTACAGAACCCACATATTCAAGTGTACAGAGCCCATATATCCAAGTGCACAGAGCCCATATATCCAAGTGTACAGAGCCCATATTTCCAAGTGTACAGAGCCCATATTTCCAAGTGTACAGTGCAAATATATCCAAGTGTACAGAGCCAATACATCCAAGTTTACAGAGCCCACATATCCAAGTGTACAGAGCCCACATATCCAAGTGTACAGAGCCCATATATCCAAGTGCACAGAGCCCATATATCCAAGTGTACAGAGCCCACATATCCAAGTGTACAGAGCCCATATATCCAAGTGCACAGAGCCCATATATCCAAGTGTACAGAGCCCACATATCCAAGTGTACAGAGCCCACATATCCAAGTGTACAGAGCCCACATATCCAAGTGTACAGAGCCCATATATCCAAGTGTACAGAGCCCACATATCCAAGTGTACAGAGCCCACATATCCAAGTGTACAGAGCCCATATATCCAAGTGTACAGAGCCCATATATCCAAGTGTACAGAGCCCATATATCCAAGTGTACAGAGCCCATATATCCAAGTGTACAGAGCCCATATATCCAAGTGTACAGAGCCCATATATCCAAGTGTACAGAGCCCACATATCCAAGTGTACAGAGCCCACATATCCAAGTGTACAGAGCCCATATATCCAAGTGCACAGAGCCCATATATCCAAGTGCACAGAGCCCATATATCCAAGTGCACAGAGCCCATATATCCAAGTGTACAGAGCCCATATATCCAAGTGTACGGAGCCCATAAATCCAAGTGTACAGAGCTCATATATTGCTATGTATGTGTGACATATTGTTCTGGTGGTAAGACAAGTTATATTGTTGTGCATGTGTGACATATTGTGCTGGTGGTGTGACAAGCTATATTGTTGTGTGACATATTGTTCTGGTGGTAAGACAAGTTATATTGCTATGTATGTGTGACATATTGTTCTGGTGGTAAGACAAGTTATATTGCTAATGTGACATATTGTTCTGGTGGTAAGACAAGTTATATTGTTATGCATGAAAAACAAAATGTGACATATTGTTCTGGTGGTAAGACAAGTTATATTGCTATGTATGTGTGACATATTGTTCTGGTGGTAAGACAAGTTATATTGCTATGTATGTGTGACATATTGTTCTGGTGGTAAGACAAGTTATATTGTTATGTATGTGTGACATATTGTTCTGGTGGTAAGACAAGCTATATTGTTGTGCATGTGTGACATATTGTTCTGGTGGTAAGACAAGCTATATTGTTGTGCATGTGTGACATATTGTTCTGGTGGTAAGACAAGTTATATTGTTATGTATGTGTGACATATTGTTCTGGTGGTAAGACAAGTTATATTGTTATGCATGTGTGACATATTGTTCTGGTGGTGTGACAAGCTATATTGTTGTGCATGTGTGACATATTGTTCTGGTGGTGTGACAAGCTATATTGTTGTGCATGTGTGACATATTGTTCTGGTGGTGTGACAAGCTATATTGTTGTGCATGTGTGACATATTGTTCTGGTGGTGTGACAAGCTATATTGTTGTGCATGTGTGACATATTGTTCTGGTGGTGTGACAAGCTATATTGTTGTGCATGTGTGACATATTGTTCTGGTGGTGTGACAAGCTATATTGTTGTGCATGTGTGACATATTGTTCTGGTGGTGTGACAAGCTATATTGTTGTGCATGTGTGACATATTGTTCTGGTGGTGTGACAAGCTATATTGTTGTGCATGTGTGACATATTGTTCTGGTGGTGTGACAAGCTATATTGTTGTGCATGTGTGACATATTGTTCTGGTGGTGTGACAAGCTATATTGTTGTGCATGTGTGACCCCATGACTGTGTGACAATATGGGATCACATGGACGATTGTACATGTTCCAACTGTGTTTCCTCTTTAAAGAAGACATTATTATTAACACACAGGATTATTGTCAGGAACATACAAGATATGAGAGAACATTGGCATGTTAGCAAGGTGTATTGACGTAATTTTAAACTTTAATTTATTTTACAACGATTGCGAAGCAAGTTTTAACAACTTATATTAATCACTCTCGTTGGCGCGGATGAAAGCGCATATGTGAAGGAAACCGGAGTACCCGGAGAAAATCCACCTGTCCGATCTGGTGACCACCGTACCATCTCACATACTTCCCGGTCCGAGGATCGAACCTGGGTTGCATTGGTGAGAAGCGAGCTAACCACTGCGCTAATCGGACATATTGATGTAATCATTGTACAAAATAGTGTTGGCTATTGTCACAAACTTCTTTTTCTCGTATATTAATCTATGTTGCTTAGGCTCTAATCAGGGTCTACTCTATCTAGGCTCGCTGGTGTTGTCTAGGGGTTTCTTCTTTTTCTATATATTCCGGACCGGAAGAGAAGTACGGTTTGGAGGGGTTTTCGGTTTAGAGGGGTTTTCGGATGAGGGGGGGGGAGATAAAGTTTTGATTTGATCAATAATTATGAAATATAATTATCAATGTTATGCCTTAAATAATGATAGTCTGCCTTTTGTGAAATCCCATTCACATCTAATTAGATCGTATTAAAACTACATTGTAATTACTCAAACATGAAGAGATTAACAAACCTGCAATTGCAAAGGACATAATTAAATAGTGTCCAGTCGTAATCCATTTGAAAACAACGTAATTAAAACAAATTTTCAGCATCATTGGTTTTTATCACGCCTTTATGTTCTCACAACACGGAAGATGTTATGTTTCAGGTGAGACAAAGGTTGTTTCGGATCCGGATTTTACACCGCTGGCTGTTCGGTTTTTAGGGGTAATTTGCAATAGAAATATGCACAAATGGTCCCGAAAACTTGTCCGGTATTCGGAAAAGAGAGGTTCCGGTTTAGAGAGGTTTTTTTACAATGAACAAAGAAGGGAAAATATCGGGACCGCGAAAATTGTCCGGTTTGGAGGGAATTCCGATTTAGAGGGGTTCCGGTTTTGAGGGATTTCACTGTAATATCTCAACACCGTCTTTTGTTTCTCTCGATATAATATTTCTCTTTCGTGGTATATCTTTATTTCTATAATATATTCAGATACTCAGCAATCTATAATAGTTCCGTCTTCTCATTTCACGCTTAATTAACGATCTAATGTATCCGCCTTCTCGGCTATACCGGATAATTAGATGCAGTCTCTTTAATCCGTAAATACTCTATTCCAATAATCTCATCAATGTTTCTGATTTAATAACTTCCATTCACTTTGTAAATAAACAAATAGATAATGTTCACCGAAACTATATGTTCCTTCTTATGGCCACCAGACCAGAGGCAAAGTTTGGTTTAGAGCGGTTTTCAGCTAAGAGGGGTGTTCATTAGTGGGGTAGATTTCTCCTAAATTAACAAATCAACTCCGCAATGCTGAGAATAAGGCTGAGACATGTTCATAGTTGGTAGTTAGTCAAGAACAGATTCATTTTAAGTGTACAATACATTATTCTAGTAAACATAGCGGAAAGTGTGTTTGTTTAAAAGAACAGTTTCATATTTTACCTAAACAAGTTTGGAAGTCGTGATAGCGCACTGGATGCGCATTCGCTTCAGGTGCGAAAGGTCCGGAGTTTGAGCCCCGCTGGAGCCGTTACGACTGTGCCCTTAGGCAAGGCATTTAAATTCCACATTGCCTCTTCTCTCTCCTTCATGGCGATGGATTCCATCAGGAATGAGGTCTCGAGAGTGATTAATATAAGTTGAAAGCTAAATCGAGCTCAAATAAATTTGTATAGACTAAACAAGTTGATGTTCAGTTTACAGGGGTATATGGTTTGGAGGGAATTCCAACTGAGGTTAGAGGGGTTCTGGTTTTGAGAGGTTTCACTGTATCTCACATTAATTTTGTACATATTTATTTTTTGAAACGTCAGTATTACTAGTTTAGAATAGACTCCAATAATAAACAAACATCAATTCAGGAGCGTGGCTGACTGTTATACAAAATTCTACTTTCACAAATTTGCCGAGTTTTTGTTTAGTTTAATCATATTTTAATTATATTTTATTGCTCGATTCGTTTTACATATACATGTGAATACAAAACATGACAAAGTAAATAAAGGCAAACGGGTTGGGCCACAAGTTCTAGCAACATTAGTTACAGCCCTTCCCGAAAAAGGAGTTTTGTCAAATAAAGGGCTAACTCTAATAACTCTAGTGCTACTGGGCTCATCCCGGTGCACAAACAGGTGCACATGCACCACTACCACATGTTTATATTATATTTATTTTAAGTGTTATATAACTCCATCTATTGCACTGGCTCCGGACGGACGCATGCATGGATGGACATACCCAAAATTGTATATTAAGTGGATATTGTTTTGTTCTCTATAGTCACAGATGGATCTGTAGTCCAGTGGTAACATGCTGGACTGGTAATCCAGGTATCGCAAGTTCGATCCCTCGTCTGACCATAATAAAATTAACAGTCATTAGATGGGACTTTAAACCGAGGTCTTGTTTTCGGTGCTTTATACCGTGCACGTAAAAGAACCAGAGGAGACTCTGGAATGGGTCTCTGTCTGTATCATTGCACTCTCCTCCAAAAATCTAAAATGACTACTCTCTTCAGGAGGCTCATATGGGCAACCGATAGCGACGATAAATAAACGTAAAACATACATAGTTCTCTATAGTCACATAGACGGAATTGATAGCCACATAAACATGATAAGTCCCAGTTGCAGTTGGACATTATGGGTGCAGTTGGACACATAACTCCAAGCCAATTGCCGGGGAGATAAAACCGGAGGTTCCATGGGTAGTTGGACAGACGTTTAGTTCCTCGATATTTTGCACTAGGTCAGACACCACTATTGAAAGTTCTCAATAGGGCACCATTATATGTTCCCCAAAAATAATTTGGCACAAAGGACGGTAATTTTCAACAGACTACTGACCTTTGAGCCACATGAAGGGTTGACCAATTGTGGTTTTTTTAATTTCCCACTAAAGGCACCCCTCCCCTACTCTGAAGGTATTTTGGTGGTGAATGTTGCACTGACGCATGCATTTATAATATGCTGTTTATTTATCACCAAATAGTATGCAAATATTCTAAAATATTCCAAAATGCAGCGTTTTAATTTTTAGAAGTCATTTTCACTATTGGCGACAATAACTACTAAGCCAATCAGTTCATGTATCAATAACTCTTAATGGCTTCCCTTCACTTTTTCAACCAATCGGAGACCGCTATATCAATAACAGCGTCTGACCACTAGAGAATCCTACTACTGCTGCAGACACAGTATAAAAAATTCAATTAGTATCCCATTATCTCAACAGATTCTTTTTAATGAAAAGACAGCTTTTCAGATTTGTTAAAATCCAGGTTGTTCAGGAGAGATAAAAACTCCCAGAAAGCTGATATTAAGCTAGGTGTGACCTCATAATACATTGGAATTTGATGGGCACTGTGCAGCAGTCTCTGGACATTCATATTATGATCATGTTTCACCAACCCACTGATGTAGGGGAGGGCTGACTGGTCTGAAGCCAAAATAGTATTTTAAATCTGTAATTAACTGAATAAAATTTAACGAATTTTTTTTAAATGACCACCTAAATAGATAGAATTTAGATGTATGACTGTAATAATATTTTGTGCTTAGGCGATTGCAGCAATAACGTATAGTGCACTGTTCCCCCAAGTAATAGTCCCGCAATACGTGTAGACAGGTGAAATCCCTTCTTACCAACCAATGCAATAGTGGAAAGCCGTAATTTTGGTGAATTTTGGTCAAGGGAGGGTAATGTGAGAAGGGTGTATTCAATAGAATTTAAATTATATTTATCTTGATGAAAGGGCCCCTGTTTGAGCTACAGCCAGGGGCCTCATGCACCTTAACCCGCACCTGGATGTACTTTGACCACTAACCACAGTTGAACACAAGCTGTTAATCTAACTGTGGATATGTAATGTGCATAATATTATGCAGAGCTTCCAGTAACTGTATTTGTCTAAAGAGAATTGAGGACGTTTACATTGTCAAATGAATTACCTTGTGAACTACAGTCAAACCTGGCTGTCCAATTAGCGCAGTGGTTAGCGCGCTCGTTTCTCACAAATGCAACTCAGGTTCGATCCTCGGACCGGGAAGTATATGAGATGGTACGGTGGTCGCCAGATCGGACAGGTGGGTTTTCTCTGGGTACTCTGGTTTCCTCCCACACAAATGACCACATTTACGCTTTCATCCGAGCCAACGAGAGTGATTAATATAAGTTGTTAGAACTCGCTTCGCAATCGTTGTAAAATAAATAACGTTTAAACTTAAAGTACAGGTGGCTGCTTAATAGAGGTCAACTGTATAATAAAACAAGAGCTGTCGGAAGGATAGTACTCTTGACTTTTCGAAAAATTTGCATTAATGTTGTCATGCAATTTTATATTGTATGTTGATGAGATCAGCATTGCTTACCATAGCATGCAGTGTAGGTGGATTGATTGTGAAGATGAGTGTCTGTTAATGTCACAACATGCTTACCATAGCATACAGTGTAGGTGGATTGATTCTGAAGATGAGTCTCTTGTTAGTGTTTCATATGCCAAGGTTTTAACAGAAAATCTTAATAACATTTATGTGAAATTTCAATAACACGGAAAGCGGTGTGGCACAAGTGATATGACGACAGCGAACCTAATGACTCGGCCACTAACTAAATACAGAAGATCGCACATTAAGTGTCACTATTGCAGGGACGTAGCTACTATAAGGCACTGAAGGCCTGGGCCTGCAGATTATCCCAGCATATGAACATTTTAAAACCCCGAAAATGGAATAAAAACTGTACATGTAGGGAGGTACATCTGTGAAAATATCGAAATTTGAACGTCTATACATTAAAATGAGTCAGAGTGCACCATTGACATTCTAAGATTCAAAATTTAGGGGGAGCATGCCCCCAGACATCTCTAGCAACATCACATTTCCTCAATTTCTATATCGCTAGCACCGCCCCTGTATTGAATATGTTGTATAAACTGAACATGAACATAAAGTTTTCCATAAAATGTATTGTGCACTGTAATTATATGCTACATGTATATTTAAAGATTGCTTAAAGCGACATTACGTCGCAAAATGCAAAAAGTGTAGATCCAGATAAGCCGGCTCATGATGAGCCGTCTCATCATAAAAATTGGTAAAATTACCCATTTTGATAAATGAACTGGTTGAAAGGTAATTTTCTTATTAATTTATTGGTTTAAAAATATCATGCACCAGTCCATGTCAGCTACTTGGGGTTGAATGGGTTAAAGTGACATTACATCACAAAAAGCAAAACAATTAATATTTTTCCGTTTAAATGCATCGCTACTACAAATTCTTCCGAACAAACTTGGACACTAACATTGAATCAACTACAATGTTGTTGTGGTCTACAAACTTTCAAAAGTGAAAATAAGATTTCATAACAGTTATCCACGCTCCTGAATTGATGTTTGTTTGTCATTGGAGTTTAGAGATAATTTAACTAAGATTAGTCTCAATATAGATATCCATGGGCACAAATGTGAAATATAACGGTAAATCTGTACCATAAATCGTGTTATTCAGGATACACGCATTGAATTAAAACAAGCATATCAAACACCATGTTTCATCTCCATAGCTACAGCATAAAACAAGCATATCAAACACCATGTTTCATCTCCATAGCTACAGCATAAAACATGCATTATCAAACACCATGTTTCATCTTCATAGCTACAGAATAAAACAAACATATCAAACACATGTCCATAGCTACAGCATAAAACAAGCATATCAAACACCATGTTTCATCTCCATAGCTAGAGCATAAAACAAACATATCAAACACATGTCCATAGCTACAGCATAAAACAAGTATATCAAACACCATGTTTCATCTTCATAGCTACAGCATAAAACAAGCATATCAAACACATGTCCATAGCTACAGCATAAAACAAGTATATCAAACACCATGTTTCATCTTCATAGCTACAGCATAAAACAAACATATCAAACACATGTCCATAGCTACAGCATAAAACAAGCATATCAAACACCATGTTTCATCTTCATAGCTACAGCATAAAACAAACATATCAAACACCATGTTTCATCTCCATAGCTACAGCATAAAACAAGCATTATCAAACACCATGTTTCATCTTCATAGCTACAGCATAAAACAAACATATCAAACACATGTCCATAGCTACAGCATAAAACAAGCATATCAAACACCATGTTTCATCTCCATAGCTACAGCATAAAGCAAGCATATCAAACACCATGTTTCATCTCCATAGCTACAGCATAAAACAAACATATCAAACACCATGTTTCATCTCCATAGCTACATCATAAAGCAAGCATATCAAACACCATGTTTCATGTCCATAGCTACAGCATAAAACAAACATATCAAACACCATGTTTCATCTCCATAGCTACAGCATAAATCAAACATATCAAACACCATGTTTCATCTCCATAGCTACAGCATAAAACAAGCATATCAAACACCATGTTTCATCTCCATAGCTACAGCATAAAACAAACATATCAAACACCATGTTTCACCTCCATAGCTACAGCATAAAACAAGCATTATCAAACACCATGTTTCATCTCCATAGCTACAGCATAAAACAAGCATATCAAACACCATGTTTCATCTCCATAGCTACAGCATAAAACAAGCATATCAAACACCATGTTTCATGTCCATAGCTACAGCATAAAACAAACATATCAAACACCATGTTTCATCTCCATAGCTACAGCATAAAACAAGCATATCAAACACCATGTTTCATCTCCATAGCTACAGCATAAAACAAGCATATCAAACACCATGTTTCATCTCCATAGCTACAGCATAAAACAAACATATCAAACACCATGTTTCATCTCCATAGCTACAGCATAAAACAAACATATCAAACACCATGTTTCATCTCAATAGCTACAGCATAAAACAAGCATATCAAACACCATGTTTCATCTCCATAGCTACAGCATAAAACAAACATATCAAACACCATGTTTCATCTCCATAGCTACAGCATAAAACAAGCATATCAAACACCATGTTTCATGTCCATAGCTACAGCATAAAACAAGCATATCAAACACCATGTTTCACCTCCATAGCTACAGCATAAAACAAGCATATCAAACACATCTCCATAGCTACAGCATAAAACAAGCATATCAAACACCATGTTTCATGTCCATAGCTACAGCATAAAACAAGCATATCAAACACCATGTTTCACCTCCATAGCTACAGCATAAAACTAGCATATCAAACACCATGTTTCATCTCCATAGCTACAGCATAAAACAAGCATATCAAACACCATGTCTCATGTCCATAGCTACAGCATAAAACATGCATATCAAACACCATGTTTCATCTCCATAGCTACAGCATAAAACAAACATATCAAACACCATGTTTCATGTCCATAGCTACAGCATAAAACAAACATATCAAACACCATGTTTCATCTCCATAGCTACAGCATAAAACAAACATATCAAACACCATGTTTCACCTCCATAGCTACAGCATAAAGCAAGCATATCAAACACCATGTTTCATCTCCATAGCTACAGCATAAAACAAACATATCAAACACCATGTTTCACCTCCATAGCTACAGCATAAAACAAACATATCAAACACCATGTTTCACCTCCATAGCTACAGCATAAAGCAAGCATATCAAACACCATGTTTCATCTCCATAGCTACAGCATAAAACAAGCATATCAAACACCATGTCTCATGTCCATAGCTACAGCATAAAACATGCATATCAAACACCATGTTTCATCTCCATAGCTACAGCATAAAACAAACATATCAAACACCATGTTTCATGTCCATAGCTACAGCATAAAACAAACATATCAAACACCATGTTTCATCTCCATAGCTACAGCATAAAACAAGCATTATCAAACACCATGTTTCATCTCCATAGCTACAGCATAAAACAAACATATCAAACACCATGTTTCACCTTCATAGCTACAGCATAAAGCAAGCATATCAAACACCATGTTTCATCTCCATAGCTACAGCATAAAACAAACATATCAAACACCATGTTTCACCTCCATAGCTACAGCATAAAGCAAGCATATCAAACACCATGTTTCATCTCCATAGCTACAGCATAAAACAAACATATCAAACACCATGTTTCACCTCCATAGCTACAGCATAAAGCAAGCATATCAAACACCATGTTTCATCTCCATAGCTACAGCATAAAACAAACATATCAAACACCATGTTTCACCTCCATAGCTACAGCATAAAGCAAGCATATCAAACACCATGTTTCATCTCCATAGCTACAGCATAAAACAAACATATCAAACACCATGTTTCACCTCCATAGCTACAGCATAAAGCAAGCATATCAAACACCATGTTTCATCTCCATAGCTACAGCATAAAACAAACATATCAAACACCATGTTTCACCTCCATAGCTACAGCATAAAGCAAGCATATCAAACACCATGTTTCATCTCCATAGCTACAGCATAAAACAAACATATCAAACACCATGTTTCACCTCCATAGCTACAGCATAAAGCAAGCATATCAAACACCATGTTTCATCTCCATAGCTACAGCATAAAACAAACATATCAAACACCATGTTTCACCTCCATAGCTACAGCATAAAGCAAGCATATCAAACACCATGTTTCATCTCCATAGCTACAGCATAAAACAAACATATCAAACACCATGTTTCACCTCCATAGCTACAGCATAAAGCAAGCATATCAAACACCATGTTTCATGTCCATAGCTACAGCATAAAACAAGCATATCAAACACCATGTTTCATCTCCATAGCTACAGCATAAAACAAGCATATCAAACACCATGTTTCATGTCCATAGCTACAGCATAAAACAAGCATTATCAAACACCATGTTTCATCTCCATAGCTACAGCATAAAACAAACATATTAAACACCATGTTTCATCTCCATAGCTACAGCATAAAACAAGCATTATCAAACACCATGTTTCATCTCCATAGCTACAGCATAAAACAAACATATCAAACACCATGTTTCATGTCCATAGCTACAGCATAAAACAAGCATATCAAACACCATGTTTCATCCCCATAGCTACAGCATAAAACAAACATATCAAACACATGTCCATAGCTACAGCATAAAACAAGCATATCAAACACCATGTTTCATCTCCATTGCTACAGCATAAAACAAACATATCAAACACCATGTTTCATCTCCATAGCTACAGCATAAAACAAGCATTATCAAACACCATGTATCATCTCCATAGCTACAGCATAAAACAAGCATATCAAACACCATGTTTCAATCATGTCTCTGTAGCTGGAAGCTGATAAAAAAAGAACATAGACTTGCTGACATGTTAGATGGATATAGCCATTAGTAAATGCATTACATTCCACTCATCAAGTGTCTCATCAGTGTGTTTTCACAGCCTTCCCAGAGAACTGTCCTCCAGAGATTGACACTATGGTGACAATAGTCCAATAAAGGAGTCAACACAAACATAGCCGGAGAACCATTACAGGGGACCAATATCCCCTCTAATCAGGATCTGGACACATTCAGCTTCACTCGAAAATGTCAACAACAGATGCACATATCATAGGAAGTCATCCGTAATCTCCACCTATATCAATGCATTCTCCTAGCACGATGAGGCACATCATTTTCTCTCGAATGTTTGATTTATCAGATTCGGCAATGGAATTGGTGATGTATCAGACATCTCTGCATCCAAACACAATCAACTCAAGCACAGTAGTGGAAATGAACATTTTGAGGAGAAACACTTAGAAAGCATTACCGGTAATTTAGAAATTAGAAAATTGACATTAGTGGAATCCAAGATTGGAAAGTGTTCACAGTTTAAAACATTATTCACTGTGACTTGAAGGATCTTTAATGAAACTATATTACGTGTTGGCAAGGATGTTCAGTTCTTTAAACAGAAACCAGAAAAATAGTAATAATATACAGTACAACATGTCTATCATACATTTAAACATCTCTTAATATAATTGTTCTGTGTTGAAGTGCCAAACAATCAAACTCAAGTAGAGCCATAAAATCAAACCCCAGTTATAGTGCAATAACATCAAACTCAAATCAGAGAGCCATAAATCAAAGCCCAGTCAAAGTGATATTATGTCACATTCAAGTTGAAAAGACATCAAATCAAACTCCAGCTGGAATGTCATCAAATCAAACTCCAGCTGGAATGCCATCATATCAAACTCCAGCTGGAATGCCATCATATCAAACTCCAGCTGGAATGTCATCAAACTCCAGCTGGAATGTCATCAAATCAAACTCCAGCTGGAATGTCATCAAATCAAACTCCAGCTGGAAGGTCATCAAATCAAACTCCAGCTGGAATGCCATCATATCAAACTCCAGCTGGAATGTCATCAAATCAAACTCCAGCTGGAATGTCATCAAATCAAACTCCAGCTGGAATGCCATCAAATCAAACTCCAGCTGGAATGTCATCAAATCAAACTCCAGCTGGAATGTCATCAAATCAAACTCCAGCTGGAATGTCATCAAATCAAACTCCAGCTGGAATGTCATCAAATCAAACTCCAGCTGGAATGTCATCAAATCAAACTCCAGCTGGAATGTCATCAAATCAAACTCCAGCTGGAATGTCATCAAATCAAACTCCAGCTGGAATGTCATCAAATCAAACTCCAGCTGGAATGTCATCAAATCAAACTCCAGCTGGAATGTCATCAAATCAAACTCCAGCTGGAATGTCATCAAATCAAACTCCAGCTGGAATGTCATCAAATCAAACTCCAGCTGGAATGTCATCAAATCAAACTCCAGCTGGAATGTCATCAAATCAAACTCCAGCTGGAATGTCATCAAATCAAACTCCAGCTGGAATGTCATCAAATCAAACTCCAGCTGGAATGTCATCAAATCAAACTCCAGCTGGAATGTCATCAAATCAAACTCCAGCTGGAATGTCATCAAATCAAACTCCAGCTGGAATGTCATCAAATCAAACTCCAGCTGGAATGTCATCAAATCAAACTCCAGCTGGAATGTCATCAAATCAAACTCCAGCTGGAATGTCATCAAATCAAACTCCAGCTGGAATGTCATCAAATCAAACTCCAGCTGGAATGTCATCAAATCAAACTCCAGCTGGAATGTCATCAAATCAAACTCCAGCTGGAATGTCATCAAATCAAACTCCAGCTGGAATGTCATCAAATCAAACTCCAGCTGGAATGTCATCAAATCAAACTCCAGCTGGAATGTCATCAAATCAAACTCCAGCTGGAATGTCATCAAATCAAACTCCAGCTGGAATGTCATCAAATCAAACTCCAGCTGGAATGCCATCAAATCAAACTCCAGCTGGAATGTCATCAAATCAAACTCCAGCTGGAATGCCATCATATCAAACTCCAGCTGGAATGTCATCAAATCAAACTCCAGCTGGAATGTCATCAAATCAAACTCCAGCTGGAATGTCATCAAATCAAACTCCAGCTGGAATGTCATTAAATGAAGCTCATCACCATCAATATACAAGACAATAATAATACTGTGTCTCAATCTAGCCCATCAATCTATCATGTTGGTCACAGGAACCAAGTCTGCCTGTCAAAACTGTAGAAAGAGGCGCAGACATGTCAAATCTTCTCATTGGAGTCATAGATTTTATTTCGCATTACTGAAAAAACAACTGTACCGATAAAGGACATTAACTCTAGTAAAAATAATTAAATTAAACTACAGTTGTCCGGAGTCTATTACATCTGCATCTGCACATGATACAGGCTATTTGAAAACCATTGTATGAAAATTAAATATGACAGCCTCAGTTCTCTCACACCGTTTCACCGGTGATGGAATCTTTGAATGTCTGGTACCAAAATTCCACGTCTTTGTAGAACTATAGCAAGAAGAATGTATCCGAAAACAAAAATAATTCCACCAAATCAAAAAAATATGTTATGTCAGATATTTGGCACACGGGTAATGATCCATTGATTGTACAGGGCCTTGCACATGTTGTTTATTACTGTATGTATAAAAACTAAATATTCCAAAAAATTTAAAGAATGATAAATGAAACAATTCCAATACCCCACCCACTTATTTCAAGTGGGTACATAAATTAGTTATCAACCAAATAAAAACATAACTGTCCGACCTCGGACATTAGTTAGCATGCTGGTACAACAGGTCAGGGAGCAGCACAAGGCTTGTCCGACCTCGGACATGAGTTAGCATGCTGGTACAACTGGTCAGGGAGCAGCACAAGACGTGTCCGACCTCGGACATGAGTTAGCTTGCTGGTACAACAGGTCAGGGAGCAGCACAAGACGTGTCCGACCTCGGACATGAGTTAGCTTGCTGGTACAACAGGTCAGGGAGCAGCACAAGACGTATCCGACCTCGGACATGAGTTAGCTTGCTGGTACAACAGGTCAGGGAGCAGCACAAGACGTGTCCGACCTCGGATATGAGTTAGCTTGCTGGTACAACAGGTCAGGGAGCAGCACAAGACGTGTCCGACCTCGGACATGAGTTAGCTTGCTGGTACAACAGGTCAGGGAGCAGCACAAGACGTGTCCGACCTCGGACATGAGTTAGCTTGCTGGTACAACTGGTCAGGGAGCAGCACAAGACGTGTCTGACCTCGGACATGAGTTAGCTTGCTGGTACAACAGGTCAGGGAGCAGCACAAGACGTGTCCGACCTCGGACATGAGTTAGCTTGCTGGTACAACAGGTCAGGGAGCAGCACAAGACGTGTCCGACCTCGGACATGAGTTAGCTTGCTGGTACAACTGGTCAGGGAGCAGCACAAGACTTGTCCGACCTCGGACATGAGTTAGCTTGCTGGTACAACTGGTCAGGGAGCAGCACAAGACTTGTCCGACCTCGGACATGAGTTAGCATGCTGGTACAACTGGTCAGGGAGCAGCACAAGGCTTGTCCTACCTCGGACATGAGTTAGCTTGCTGGTACAACAGGTCAGGGAGCAGCACAAGACGTATCCGATCTCGGACATGAGTTAGCTTGCTGGTACAACTGGTCAGGGAGCAGCACAAGACGTGTCCGACCTCGGACATGAGTTAGCTTGCTGGTACAACTGATCAGGGAGCAGCACAAGACTTGTCCGACCTCAGACATGAGTTAGCTTGCTGGTACAACAGGTCAGGGAGCAGCACAAGACGTATCCGACCTCGGACATGAGTTAGCTTGCTGGTACAACTGGTCAGGGAGCAGCACAAGACGTGTCCGACCTCGGACATGAGTTAGCTTGCTGGTACAACTGGTCAGGGAGCAGCACAAGACTTGTCCGACCTCGGACATGAGTTAGCTTGCTGGTACAACTGGTCAGGGAGCAGCACAAGGCTTGTCCTACCTCGGACATGAGTTAGCTTGCTGGTACAACAAGTCAGGGAGCAGCACAAGACTTGTCAGTTTCATCTACGCAACGCTACTTACTACCTGTCCGATTAGCGCAGTAGCGCAATATGTATCATGGTAAGCAAACCATTGTGGAGCTTCCGTGGGATAATGGATACGGTCTCTGCCGTGTCTCCATAATGTTGTGAGCTTAAGCCCGGACAGAACCACGGTGGAGGTAGCCAGACCGATGCATCTAATGTTGTAATAACTTGTGTCACAATCCAGCTATGTTATATGTATAAATGTAAACCAAATAACCATATTAAAGCGACACTACATCGTTGAAAACTCAAATTTGTTATACAGAATGTAATTTCCTATTATAATTATGGTGTAATTGTTTTTCTAATATTTCCTTCCAAGACTAAACATGCGTCACATTTAATTTAAACTTTATTTATTTTACAGCGATTGCGAAACAAGTTTTAACAACTTATATTAAACACTCTCGTTGGCGCGGATGAAAGCGTATAATTTATGTGGTCATTTGTGTGGGAGGAAACCGGAGTACCCGGAGAAAACCCACCTCTGATCTGGCGACCACCGTACCATCTCACATACTTCCCGGTCCGAGGATCGAACCCAGGTTGCATTGGTGAGAAGCGAGCGCGCTAACCACTGCGCTAAATCGGAGAGGATTGAAACACATGAGGCAGACTTCCGAACAGGACTGTGTCAGTTACTGGGTGTACAAATTGAGTAACAAATTCAATGTACACTACATTAATTCAGGTCGTCATAGATCGAAGGTTTATGGCGAAATAAAAGTATTATTTATAAAAGTATAACATCGAGTCATCATCATATGCTATGTAAACAATCGTCGAGGACAAACGAAAGTCAATAGTCAACTTATTTTCCATCATAGACAGTACTGGTTGTAAAATGCAATTTGTGTCAGATTGGTAATAACAGTCAACATAATTATGGCATGATTACAAACTACCGAATAACACAATAACAGTTTCCACCATCCTACCGATTTTAGCAGCCTTTTGTCGATAAGGAGTTTCATTATGTGAACCAAATTATTTCTGAACTATAACGTCGTAAACAACATTTCAGGCGAGTTATTCAAATACAGTCTAACCAGTCTTAAGCAGCCATCCAAGGGAATCACAGAATATGGCTACTTAGCACAGGTGGCTGGACTAATAGAGGTCAAATATATGATAAAACAACACATTGAAACCTGTTTTAAGCAGCCAGCCAAGGGAATCACACAAATTGGCTGTGTAGCACATGTGACTGCTTAACCCATTCAACCCCAAGTAACTGACATGGACTGGTGCGTGATATTTTCAGACCAATAAATTAATAAGAAAATTACCTTTGGACCAGTTCATTTATCAAAATGGGTAATTTTATCTAAAAATAGTAATAATTAGTACTGGCAAAAAAGTGCAGATCCTGATGAGACGGCTCGTCACGAGCCGGCTCATCTGGATCTACACTTTTCATAAGCCTATTTAGAGGCATGTGGGGTTGAAAGGGTTAATAGAGGGCAAATCTATGATAAAACAACATATTGGGAATCTGGAACTGGCTGCTTTACAGGTTGGCTGCTTAATGGAGGTGACCACTAACACAGGTTTGACTGTATGTTTGTATATCTACCAACTAGTGTCATTAAGACTACTAAGTTAAGGACCACAATGGAAATAAGAGCGCTTCGTTGCTCTCTTTTTGTGTTATCCTAGGTATTGATTATACATGTATGCCACCTACTCTGCACGTTAATGCTCACATGTACTATGTTGACATTGATTTTGTATTTGTTTTATGACATATATTCTGTTTTTACCAGAACAAAACTATCTTTCTATAAGTTTCAGCTAGTGTTGGTGGGTGTTAAAAGCATGTACACAAAACACTGCAGGAAGAGCTTACATGGGCATGTGTTCTACCGGTTTATATTGAAATCGGGCACATATGTTATTTTATTAACACCCGCTGTAGGAACAGGGACTATTGTTTTTGGCTGCGTCTGACTGTGGGCAAGATAACAAAGTTGTTGATAGATTTTAATGAAACTTTGTGGATATATAATGGGTTGGTCTAGAAGGAAGTGATTAGATTTCAGAAGAAATCGGTCAAGCCACCTATGGTCAGGGCAGTGGGCGGCATGTATTCTTGTGTCAAATACCAGCAACTCTCTGAACGCTATTCTCTAGTTGAATGTGTGACAGATTTTCTACAATAAACACCAACCATTAGTTAACCCTTAAAATGCTGAATAAATTGGAAAGAATGTGCAAACAACATAGATCCAGATTATCCACGGTGTAAATTCCACGTCTGATCAGGATCTATGTTGTTTGCTATTCACCCAAGTGCTTAAGCTCCATTATCCGAATCGCAAACAGCATAGAGCCTTATCAGACGCTATTCAGTCAAATGTTTCAGCTCCACTATCCGAATAGTAAACAGCATAGGGAGGGCATGATCAGACAGAACATTCGGATCTGGCTCTATGCTGTTTGCAAAAGCGAATTGGCAGGTAATGGATTAATGCCAGACAGCTACAGAGATGTACGACTGCAGAGACCATAAACACGTTCATAAATTGTTGACATAGTGCGACACTCTTCTTAGTGCATGTACTTAAAGCACGCAGATACAGTTTCGTGCTAAGCCCCATGAAACGCTGTCTGCCGAGAGCCGTGATCTGAGAATGAGAAAAACCCAGGCATAAACATGCTTGCCGACACACATTATTCACAATCACAGCTGCTGAGGTATTAACCGCTGCCTCTGCATTCCAATATGGAATAACAAATGTGGTGTATGGTAATAATCAACTGGATGGAAATGGCTTTATTTCCTGCTTAGCAGCCACTATCAAAAACAGCAATTGTCATAAAATTCCTAATCTACATTATAATATCATCGAATTGATATTCTTGTAAGTGATCAACAAACCTTAATCTGATAACAGAAAGTGCATCATTTGAAGCTAGTGCATAGAAAGAAAGATATGTATGAACTATTATGATATGTATGAACTATTATGATTGTATGAACTATTATGATATGTATGAACTATTATGATATGTATGAACTATTATGATATGTATGAACGAACTATTATGATATGTATTACGAATACAGTCAAACCTGTGTTAGTGGTCACTTCCGTTAAACAGCCAACCTGTATTAAGCAGCCAATTTATAGATTGCCAATATGTTACTTTATTTATATATATTTAACCTCTATTAAGCAGCCACCTGTACTAAGTAGCCATTATCTGTGATTCCCTTGGCTGGCTACTTAAGACAGGTTTGACTGTAAAGATGTTTGACATTCCAAACAGCCGATTTGTTGCATCAATTATTTCTTCTGCAATTATTGACTTATTATAATAAATGAGAGTTCAAGGGTGTTGTTCACTTATTGCAGTAATACTCCAGTGGAATTTTTTAATTATTGCACTAATATATTTCCACGGGTGTTGTTCACTTATTGCAGTAATACTCCAGTGGAATTTTTTAATTATTGCACTAATATATTTGTGTGTGTTTTATGTTTATTTATCGTCGTTACCGGTTGCCCATATGAGCGACGCCTCCCGAAGATATTAGTCATTTTAGATTTTGGAGGATAGTGCAATGATACAGAGAGAGACCCATTCCAGAGTTTCTTCTGGTTCTTTTACGTGCACGGTGTAAAGCACTGACACAAGACCTCGGTTTAACGTCCCATCTGAAAGACTGTTAATTTTATTAGGTCAGACGGGGGATCGAACCTGCGATCCCTGGATTACCAGTCCAGCGTGTTACCACTGGGCTACAGTTCCGTCCGTCTAATATATTTCCAAGTAGTTGTTCACTTATTGCAGTAGTACTCATTCCAATGGAATTATTGACTTATATATTATTGCACTAATACATTTCCAAGTAGTTGTTCACTTATTGCAGAATTCATCGAAAGGGAAGTAATTTAAGAACTTTTTGCAAATTTCTTTGTCAACTTTCGTCTAGATTAATGTGTTGCACAACTACCTAAATAAATTTGTGCTATCTCAGAAAATTGTCAAAACTACAGGTTTTATGACCATTTTCAAATTTTCTGGAACTATTGAATAGCACGTAGCATTTATTTAGCACTTGTTTATATTCCTAGTGGTGTACCTTAATTAGAAGAAGTGTCATTCTTCAATTAGCACCCACACGTATACCAGTATTTAACAGGTGTACAACAGTTTTGGCGCTAGGTATGAAAAGCAGATTTTCCAGTACAGTTTATATTACTTGCTAGTAGTAAAATAGGAATGCTGGAAGCCAGGCTAGACCATGGTGAGTATGCAGACATAGACATGCTGGAAGCCAGGCTAGACAATGGTGGGTATGCAGACATAGACATGCTGGAAGCCAGGCTAGACAATGGTGGGTATGCAGACATAGACATGCTGGAAGCCAGGCTAGACAATGGTGGGTATGCAAACATAGACATGCTGGAAGCCAGGCTAGACCATGGTGGGTATGCAGACATAGACATGCTGGAAGCCAGGCTAGACAATGGTGGGTATGCAGACATAGACATGCTGGAAGCCAGGCTAGACAATGGTGGGTATGCAAACATAGACATGCTGGAAGCCAGGCTAGACAATGGTGGGTATGCAAACATAGACATGCTGGAAGCCAGGCTAGACAATGGTGGGTATGCAAACATAGACATGCTGGAAGCCAGGCTAGACAATGGTGGGTATGCAAACATAGACATAGAAAAGCAGGAATTATGGATACCATTTAGCACATTCATCATAATGCAAGCAGGAATAATGGATACCATTTAGCACATTCATTATAATGCAAGCGGGAATAATGGATGCCATTTAGCACATTCATCATAATGCAAGCGGGAATTATGGCTACCATTTAGCACATTCATCATAATGCAAGCAGGAATAATGGATACCATTTAGCACATTCTTTATAATGCAAGCGGGAATAATGGATACCATTTAGCACATTCATCATAATGCAAGCGGGAATTATGGATACCATTTAGCACATTCATCATAATGCAAGCAGGAATTATGGATACCATTTAGCACATTCATCATAATGCAAGCAGGAATTATGGATACCATTTAGCACATTCATCTCACATTCATCATAATGCAAGTGGGAATTATGGATACCATTTAGCACATTCATCATAATGCAAGCAGGAATTATGGATACCAATTAGCACATTCTTTATAATGCAAGTGGGAATAATGGATACCATTTAGCACATTCATCATAATGCAAGCAGGAATTATGGATACCATTTAGCACATTCATCATAATGCAAGTAGGAATTATGGATACCATTTAGCACATTCATCATAATGCAAGCAGGAATTATGGATACCATTTAGCACATTCATCATAATGCAAGCAGGAATTATGGATACCATTTAGCACATTCTTTATAATGCAAGTGGGAATAATGGATACCATTTAGCACATTCATCATAATGCAAGCAGGAATTATGGATACCATTTAGCACATTCATCATAATGCAAGTAGGAATTATGGATACCATTTAGCACATTCATCATAATGCAAGCAGGAATAATGGATACCATTTAGCACATTCATCTCACATTCATCATAATGCAAGCAGGAATTATGGATACCATTTAGCACACTCATCTCACATTCATCATAATGCAAGCGGGAATAATGGATACCATTTAGCACATTCATCTCACATTCATCATAATGCAAGCGGGAATAATGGATACCATTTAGCACATTCATCTCACATTCATCATAATGCAAGCGGGAATAATGGATACCATTTAGCACATTCATCTCACATTCATCATAATGCAAGCGGGAATAATGGATACCATTTAGCACATTCATCTCACATTCATCATAATGCAAGCGGGAATAATGGATACCATTTAGCACACTCATCTCACATTCATCATAATGCAAGCGGGAATAATGGATACCATTTAGTACACTCATCTCACATTCATCATAATGCAAGCGGGAATAATGGATACCATTTAGTACACTCATCTCACATTCATCATAATGCAAGCGGGAATAATGGATACCATTTAGCACACTCATCTCACATTCATGCAAGCTGGAATTATCACAGCTATTGAGCACCCAATACATTGTAATCTAAATAAATTTATTTCCCATTGACTATATAAAGATTTGGCATACAAGCATAGGATTCGGGAAGTACTGATGTTCATAAAAAGAGGTGTCTCATAAGTCAGAAATGACTGGCCCTTTAAATAGGGGTGACACTATAATAAACAAACACTTTACTTTACTTAAAGAAGAATCTCATTGATACATCTCATCAAATTGGAAATAAAAGTGCGGGTGTATTTATTACCTACTCTAATGCTATTACCATGATAGACCACCAAGGTTCAATAAGAGGAAAGCAATAAATACATATCCTACAATTTTGTGTTTTGGTTTTTGTCAGTATTTGGTGTAAATATGTCATCCATAACTAAAAACTCATTAATTATCGAGTCAGAATTGATTGTTTTCTTTAAAAAAAATATTTAGCACTCATTTATAAAATATGAGGCTACTTTGAGACCATAATCTGGTTGTAAAATAGTCATCTTACAGGTGAGTTTGGATGGTAACTAATATACAATAACCACTCACATTAGACTATCGCTTGGTTACACAAAATATTTGCACTTTTATGTGTGTCAACATTTATTTTCAATATATTCCCCGGAATGTTTTAGAAACTTTTCCCATCTAGGTACACACGACAAGAAGCATTTTCTGTAATCCTCAGCGGGAATTTGAAGGGTGACTTCACGGACATCAACTGCGAGATCATCGACGTCATCAAATCATTTTCATGCATTTCCAACTTGATAGTAGGGAACAGGTAAGCAACTCAAGGTGCAAGGGAAGGCGAAATATAGGGTGGTTTGGAGTGTGTCGAAAGTTCATTTGAATAAGTGTTGCCTTCTAACTACGGACATGTCCATGTCGGGGCTCTTCTTGCAGACAGCTTGGAGTAGATCATGGTTCAGCACATGAAAGAGACACAATTGATCCAGCTGCCTTTTGCTACATACCAGTATTTAACCCTTTCAACCCCACAGGCCTCTAAATAGGCTTATGAAAAGTGTAGATCCAGATGAGCCGGCTCGTGACGAGCCGTCTCATCAGGATCTGCACTTTTTTGCCAGTAATAATTATTACTATTTTTAGATAAAATTACCCATTTTGATAAATGAACTGGTCCAAAGGTAATTTTCTTATTGATTTATTGGTCTAAAAATAGCATGCACCAGTCCATGTCAGTTACTTGGGGTTGAAAGGGTTATAGTTTTACACGTAATACTGTCCTGTGACAGTCCTATCGACTGGGACCGCATCATACAGCACCATGCCTCGCATATCAAAGAAATCAATGAACATTTTCTTTGCTGACCGTCTCGCCAGCGGTTTTGTTGGTGACAGAGAACTTGGGAGTTCTCCAGATGCTTGATTCTTGTTCGGCCTCGGGATCGTACACGCTAACCCAGTTCTCATCTGCAATAATTACTCTCTAAAAGAAATCAGTTACCATGATTAGGATATCGTTCAACAAAGTTGCACAGTCAGTAACGCTTTGCAGGTTTTGTTCATCAGTGAGAAGGTTAGGAATCATCTGGCACACACGTTTGTCATGCCCAGTTGGCGATGATAGAATGCACTGATGCAGTTCCCAGACCTACTTTCAATAAAATGTCGCATACGGTTAGTTTTATGTCACTGTCCTATGACACCTTAATCTCGGCTGCCTTCACTGACGTTGTGTTTGGGCTTGTTGTGTGTGTGTTTTATGTTTATTTATCGTCGCTACCGGTTGCCCCATATGAGCGGCGCCTCTTGAAGTGATTAGTCATTTTAGATTTTTGCAATAGTGCAATGATACAGACTGTGAGACAGAGACCCATTCTTTTATGTGCACAGTGTAAAGCACCAACATGAGACCTCGGTTTAACGTCCCATCTGAAAGACTGTATAATTTTATTAGGGTTGAACCTGCCATCCCTGGATTACCAGTCCAGCGTGTTAGCATTGGACTACAGATCCGCTTAAAATAGATCCGTCTGTATTTGGGCTACTGCAGCGTGGCTGGTCATTCGCTTCAGCTGTTAGAGTTTCCATACCTTCCTGTTACCATAGCTAGTGTTTCCTCGTGTAAAAACATAAACTTTTAATCAAATATCTCTGCTTTAAGGATTCATTCATGGTTGTGGATGCAATCACAGCTTGTTTATTTCGAAAGAGTGATTATGACGTCAGCTGACATCGCACAATGTCATTATGAAATTGTGGGAAATGTTCATACAAAGAAGCTTATATTTTTTACGTTCGAAATAGTTTATATTTCCGTCAAAAACATGCGATTTAAAAAAAGATTGTGACGCGACATAGCTCTCGGCTAAAGTTAACACCATGTTGCCATGGAAGTTGTAATTCCTATGTAGTAAATTATCTCAGTAAATTTTCCTAATGTATATGAATATTGTTTAAAGCAGCATTACATCGTATGAAATAAAAGATAGTTGAAAAATTCAATTTTTACGTATGGGTAGCAATGCTGCTACACATTCTAACATTATACTTTGTATGCTTATGTTCATTTGGTAAACAGTGTTTTTTGCGATAAAACAAACTCGAAACCGAAAGTAGGACTTTCTGAGTCGATCGGTCATGCACTTGTTTACAACCGGAACGCATCATCCGCATTGGTCCCACGTTGTCTTTTTTAATTAAATTACTTGATATGTTGATTCATATCTCTGTTAGCTAAGTCTTTAGGGACATTTCTACATCCCCACGAGGGGTTCTACATTAGAGGAAGATAAATAGATAGACTTTCATGTTCAAAATTTATACGTTGTTTTCTACATCCTCTGTTGTTTCACGCATGCGCACTGTGCGTGTTTACGTTTCGTGTGTTGATAAACAAGTTCGCGTATACGACGGTTTAAATTTATTGGAATTTTATCGTTTCTGAGAGACTATTTCGATTTTTGTAAACACACACACATTAGTATTTATATTTTACCCAAAACATCCCTTATTACGATGTAATGCTGCTTTAATACTATGGATAATGACAGAGATTTTTTAGATTTTACACAAAAAGTTATGCCATTCGTCCCGAAACTTCTCAATCACCCCTTCAACCCCCTTCATCACCCCTTCAACACCCTTCATCACCCCTCAAATGCCCCTCATATATTGAAACAAAAATTGTGCGAAACAGGAGGTCATTATATACTTCTCTCGTTCTACACACAAACTTTCTAAAGTAAACATCAATCATTTAATATTTATTCTAATTTTCTATTTGCATAACGATTATGATTGTTATATACAAATATATAGAGAAATATAAAAATTAAAAAAATTTATTTAAGTTTATTTAACGTCGCTACCGGTTTCCCATTTCAGCGGCGGGCAGTTTACCTAATAACACCTTTCCTGGGCAGGCTCCAGCGGTTAACCAGTACTTGGTGCACTAACCTCTGTAAGAAACTACCAACTTTTTCATATAAATGAGACACGGTCTGAGCGGGGGGGGGCTAAAATATTATCAAATCAATATCTATTTTTAAAACACTGTCGTGACGTCATACCTTTGTACTGGCAGTCCATTATTATTAATATTGGACTGCTGTCAAAAGGCCACAGTATTATATTAAATCCTAGGCGTACCTGTACAGAAATTAACAATTATAAATTAGTAAGATCTTGTTATATAAGTGTGTGTTTTAAGTAAGATATAAACCTCAAACGGATCCAATATGTAATATATTGGTACTGTCTTCGGCGCTATGCGCCTCACACAGTCCAATATTTTATATATTGGATCATTTTCGGCTTATAGCCTATACATATCTGACCATGCATGATTCTGCTAAATTTTGCAATCATCTTATTGATAAATAATGTATGTTTTCTATTCTCATATCAATTAAACTTGTATGATGCTTTTATTACTTCTATAATATCACAGAAAAGCTTAGATAGCAATCAAAGGTGTTCTGTAATGTGATGCCCCTAGACTTCATGCTGCTTAGCCTCCTATATTACATCAAAGACCTGTATTACCTAGCAATCTAGTGATATCTGTCGCATAATGATGCCCCCAAACTGCAACGTTGCATTTCCAGAATCGATGCCAATATTCCAGTTTTCATCTGCATGTGCAGAACTCTTCCAGTACAGGGAGCATTAAAACTATTTAATAATATATTTAAACATAGAATTGAATACAGACAAATCTGTCATACCATGACTAATTGGTATGGTACATTCACAGTTCATTTACCTCAGGACATGTGTTCACAGTTCATTTATCTCAGGACATGCATTCACAGTTCATTTATCTCAGGACATGTGTTCACAGTTCATTTATCTCAGGACATGCGTTCACAGTTCATTTATCTCAGGACACATGTTCATCATTCATTTATCTCAGGACATGTGTTCACAGTTCATTTATCTCAGGACACATGTACATCATTCATTTATCTCAGGACATGTGTTCACAGTTCATTTATGGCAGGACATGCGTTCATTTACCTCAGGACATGTGTTCACAGTTCATTTATCTCAGGACATGTGTTCACAGTTCATTTATCTCAGGACATGCATTCACAGTTCATTTATCTCAGGACACGTGTTCATCATTCATTTATCTCAGGACATGAGTTCAGTTCATTTATCTCAGGACATGCGTTCACAGTTCATTTATCTCAGGACACATGTTCATCATTCATTTATCTCAGGACATGTGTTCACAGTTCATTATCTCAGGACATGTGTTCACAGTTCATTTAACTCAGGACACATGTTCATCATTCATTTATCTCAGGACATGTGTTCACAGTTCATTTATCGCAGGACATGTGTTCACAGTTCATTTATCTCAGGACATGTGTTCACAGTTCATTTATCTCAGGAAATGTGTTCACAGTTCATTTATCTCAGGATATGTGTTCACAGTTCATTTATCTCAGGACATGTGTTCACAGTTCATTTATCTCAGGAAATGTGTTCACAGTTCATTTATCGCAGGATATGCATTAACACTTCATTTATCTCAGGACATGTGTTCACAGTTCATTTATCTCAGGACATGTGTTCACAGTTCATTTATCGCAGGACACGTGTTCATCGTTCATTTATCTCAGGACATGTGTTCATCGTTCATTTATCGCAGGACATGTGTTCACAGTTCATTTATCTCAGGACAGATATTCACAGTTCATTTATCTCAGGACATGTGTTCACAGTTCATTTATCTCAGGACATGTGTTCATCGTTCATTTATCGCAGGACAGATATTCACAGTTCATTTATCTCAGGACATGTGTTCACAGTTCATTTATCTCAGGACAGATATTCACAGTTCATTTATCTCAGGACATGTGTTCACAGTTCATTTATCGCAGGACAGGTTTTCACAGTTCATTTATCTCAGGACATGTGTTCATCGTTCATTTATCGCAGGACATGTGTTCACAGTTCATTTATCTCAGGACAGATATTCACAGTTCATTTATCTCAGGACATGTGTTCACAGTTCATTTATCTCAGGACATGTGTTCACAGTTCATTTATCTCAGGACATGTGTTCACAGTTCATTTATCTCAGGACATGTGTTCATCGTTCATTTATCTCAGGACATGTGTTCACAGTTCATTCATCACACTTCATTTATCTCAGGACATGTGTTCACAGTTCATTTATCTCAGACATGTGTCAGTTCATTTATCTCAGGACTGTGTCGTTCATTTATCTCAGGACATGTGTTCACAGTTCATTTATCTCAGGACACATGTACATCATTCATTTATCTCAGGACATGTGTTCACAGTTCATTTATGGCAGGACATGCGTTCATTTACCTCAGGACATGTGTTCACAGTTCATTTATCTCAGGACATGTGTTCACAGTTCATTTATCTCAGGACATGCATTCACAGTTCATTTATCTCAGGACACGTGTTCATCATTCATTTATCTCAGGACATGAGTTCAGTTCATTTATCTCAGGACATGCGTTCACAGTTCATTTATCTCAGGACACATGTTCATCATTCATTTATCTCAGGACATGTGTTCACAGTTCATTATCTCAGGACATGTGTTCACAGTTCATTTAACTCAGGACACATGTTCATCATTCATTTATCTCAGGACATGTGTTCACAGTTCATTTATCGCAGGACATGTGTTCACAGTTCATTTATCTCAGGACATGTGTTCACAGTTCATTTATCTCAGGAAATGTGTTCACAGTTCATTTATCTCAGGACATGTGTTCACAGTTCATTTATCTCAGGACATGTGTTCACAGTTCATTTATCTCAGGAAATGTGTTCACAGTTCATTTATCGCAGGATATGCATTAACACTTCATTTATCTCAGGACATGTGTGCACAGTTCATTTATCTCAGGACATGTGTTCACAGTTCATTTATCGCAGGACACGTGTTCATCGTTCATTTATCTCAGGACATGTGTTCATCGTTCATTTATCGCAGGACATGTGTTCACAGTTCATTTATCTCAGGACAGATATTCACAGTTCATTTATCTCAGGACATGTGTTCACAGTTCATTTATCGCAGGACATGTGTTCACAGTTCATTTATCTCAGGACATGTGTTCATCGTTCATTTATCGCAGGACAGATATTCACAGTTCATTTATCTCAGGACATGTGTTCACAGTTCATTTATCTCAGGACAGATATTCACAGTTCATTTATCTCAGGACATGTGTTCACAGTTCATTTATCGCAGGACATGTGTTCACAGTTCATTTATCTCAGGACATGTGTTCATCGTTCATTTATCGCAGGACATGTGTTCACAGTTCATTTATCTCAGGACAGATATTCACAGTTCATTTATCTCAGGACATGTGTTCACAGTTCATTTATCTCAGGACATGTGTTCACAGTTCATTTATCTCAGGACATGTGTTCACAGTTCATTTATCTCAGGACATGTGTTCATCGTTCATTTATCTCAGGACATGTGTTCACAGTTCATTCATCACACTTCATTTATCTCAGGACATGTGTTCACAGTTCATTTATCTCAGGACATGTGTTCACAGTTCATTTATCTCAGGACATGTGTTCACAGTTCATTTATCTCAGGGCACGTGCTCACAGTTCATTTATCTCAGGGCACGTGCTCACAGTTCATTTATCTCAGGGCATGTGCTCACAGTTCATTTATCTCAGGACATGTGCTCACAGTTTATTTATCTCAGGACATGTGTTCACAGTTCATTTATCGCAGGATATGCATTCACACTTCATTTATCTCAGGACATGTGTTCACAGTTCATTTATCTCAGGACATGTGTTCACAGTTCATTTATCTCAGGACATGTGTTCACAGTTCATTTATCTCAGGACACGTGTTCATCATTCATTTATCTCAGGACATGTGTTCACAGTTCATTTATCTCAGGACACATGTTCATCATTCATTTATCTCAGGACATGTGTTCACAGTTCATTTATCGCAGGACATGCCTTCATTTATCTCAGGACATGTGTTCACAGTTCATTTATCTCAGGACATATGTTCACAGTTCATTTATCTCAGGACAGATATTCACAGTTCATTTATCTCAGGACATGTGTTCACAGTTCATTTATCTCAGGACAGATATTCACAGTTCATTTATCTCAGGACATGTGTTCACAGTTCATTTATCTCAGGACATGTGTTCACAGTTCATTTATCTCAGGACATGTGTTCACAGTTCATTTATCTCAGGACATGTGTTCACAGTTCATTTATCTCAGGACAGATATTCACAGTTCATTTATCTCAGGACATGTGTTCACAGTTCATTTATCTCAGGACATGTGTTCACAGTTCATTTATCTCAGGACATGTGTTCACAGTTCATTTATCTCAGGACATGTGTTCACAGTTCATTTATCTCAGGACAGATATTCACAGTTCATTTATCTCAGGACATGTGTTCACAGTTCATTTATCTCAGGACATGTGTTCACAGTTCATTTATCTCAGGACATGTGTTCACAGTTCATTTATCTCAGGACAGATGTTCACAGTTCATTTATCTCAGGACATGTGTTCACAGTTCATTTATCTCAGGACATGTGTTCACAGTTCATTTATCTCAGGGCATGTGTTCACAGTTCATTTATCTCAGGACATGTGCTCACAGTTCATTTATCTCAGGGCACGTGCTCACAGTTCATTTACCTCAGTACATGTGCTCACAGTTCATTTATCTCAGGACATGTGCTCACAGTTCATTTATCTCAGGGCATGTGCTCACAGTTCATTTATCTCAGGACATGTGCTCACAGTTCATTTATCTCAGGACATGTGCTCACAGTTCATTTATCTCAGGACATGTGTTCACAGTTCATTTATCTCAGGATATGTGTTCACATTTCATTTATCTCAGGACATGTGTTCACAGATCATTTATCTCAGGACATGTGTTCACAGTTCATTTATCTCAGGACATGTGTTCACAGTTCATTTATCTCAGGACACGTGTTCATCGTTCATTTATCTCAGGACATGTGCTCACAGTTCATTTATCGCAGGATATGCATTCACACTTCATTTATCTCAGGACATGTGCTCACAGTTCATTTATCTCAGGACATATGTTCACAGTTCATTTATCTCAGGACAGATATTCACAGTTCATTTATCTCAGGACATGTGTTCACAGTTCATTTATCTCAGGACAGATATTCACAGTTCATTATCTCAGGACATGTGTTCACAGTTCATTTATCTCAGGACAGATATTCACAGTTCATTTATCTCAGGACATGTGTTCACAGTTCATTTATCGCAGGACATGTGTTCACAGTTCATTTATCTCAGGACATGTGTTCACAGTTCATTTATCTCAGGACATGTGTTCACAGTTCATTTATCTCAGGACATGTGTTCACAGTTCATTTATCTCAGGACATGTGTTCACAGTTCATTTATCTCAGGACAGATATTCACAGTTCATTTATCTCAGGACATGTGTTCAGTTCATTTATCTCAGGACATGTGTTCACAGTTCATTTATCGCAGGACATGTGTTCACAGATCATTTATCTCAGGACATGTGTTCACAGTTCATTTATCTCAGGACAGATATTCACAGTTCATTTATCTCAGGAATGTGTTCACATTTAATTTATCTCAGGACATGTGTTCACAGATCATTTATCTCAGGACATGTGTTCACAGTTCATTTATCTCAGGACAGATATTCACAGTTATTTATCTCAGAATGTTCACATTCATTTATCTCAGGAATGTGTTCACAGATCATTTATCTCAGGACATGTGTTCACAGTTCATTTATCTCAGGACAGATATTCACAGTTCATTTATCTCAGGACATGTGCTCACAGTTCATTTATCTCAGGGCATGTGCTCACAGTTCATTTATCTCAGGGCACGTGCTCACAGTTCATTTATCTCAGGGCACGTGCTCACAGTTCATTTATCTCAGGGCACGTGCTCACAGTTCATTTATCTCAGGGCACGTGCTCACAGTTCATTTATCTCAGGGCACGTGTTCACAGTTCATTTATCTCAGGGCACGTGGTCACAGTTCATTTATCTCAGGACATGTGCTCACAGTTCATTTATCTCAGGGCACGTGCTCACAGTTCATTTATCTCAGGACATGTGCTCACAGTTCATTTATCTCAGGACATGTGCTCACAGTTCATTTATCTCAGGACATGTGTTCACAGTTCATTTATCTCAGGACATGAGTTCACAGTTCATTTATCTCAGGACATGTGTTCACAGTTCATTTATCTCAGGACATGTGTTCACAGTTCATTTATCTCAGGACATGTGTTCACAGTTCATTTATCTCAGGACATGTGTTCACAGTTCATTTATCTCAGGACATGTGTTCACAGTTCATTTATCTCAGGACATGTGTTCACAGTTCATTTATCTCAGGACATGTGTTCACAGTTCATTTATCTCAGGACATGTGTTCACAGTTCATTTATCTCAGGACAGATATTCACAGTTCATTTATCTCAGGATATGTGTTCACATTTCATTTATCTCAGGACATGTGTTCACAGATCATTTATCTCAGGACATGTGTTCACAGTTCATTTATCTCAGGACATATATTCACAGTTCATTTATCTCAGGGCATGTGCTCACAGTTCATTTATCTCAGGACATGTGCTCACAGTTCATTTATCTCAGGACATGTGCTCACAGTTCATTTATCTCAGGACATGTGCTCACAGTTCATTTATCTCAGGACATGTGCTCACAGTTCATTTATCTCAGGGCACGTGCTCACAGTTCATTTATCTCAGGGCACGTGCTCACAGTTCATTTATCTCAGGGCACGTGCTCACAGTTCATTTATCTCAGGGCACGTGCTCACAGTTCATTTATCTCAGGGCATGTGCTCACAGTTCATTTATCTCAGGACATGTGCTCACAGTTCATTTATCTCAGGACATGTGCTCACAGTTCATTTATCTCAGGGCATGTGCTCACAGATCATTTATCTCAGGACATGTGCTCACAGTTCATTTATCTCAGGACATGTGCTCACAGTTCATTTATCTCAGGGCATGTGCTCACAGATCATTTATCTCAGGGCATGTGCTCACAGATCATTTATCTCAGGACATGTGCTCACAGATCATTTATCTCAGGGCATGTGCTCACAGTTCATTTATCTCAGGACATGTGCTCACAGTTCATTTATCTCAGGACATGTGCTCACAGTTCATTTATCTCAGGACATGTGCTCACAGTTCATTTATCTCAGGACATGTGTTCACAGTTCATTTATCTCAGGATATGTGTTCACATTTCATTTATCTCAGGACATGTGTTCACAGATCATTTATCTCAGGACATGTGTTCACAGTTCATTTATCTCAGGACATGTGTTCACAGTTCATTTATCTCAGGACATGTGTTCACAGTTCATTTATCTCAGGACATGTGTTCACAGTTCATTTATCTCAGGACATGCATTCACAGTTCATTTATCTCAGGACATGTGCTCACAGTTCATTTATCTCAGGACATATGTTCACAGTTCATTTATCTCAGGACATGTGTTCACAGTTCATTTATCTCAGGACATGTGTTCACAGTTCATTTATCTCAGGACATGTGTTCACAGTTCATTATCTCAGGACATGTGTTCACAGTTCATTTATCTCAGGACAGTGTTCACAGTTCATTTATCTCAGGACATGTGTTCACAGTTCATTTATCTCAGGACATGTGTTCACAGTTCATTTATCTCAGGACATGTGTTCACAGTTCATTTATCTCAGGACATGTGTTCACAGTTCATTTATCTCAGGACATGTGTTCACAGTTCATTTATCTCAGGACATGTGTTCACAGTTCATTTATCTCAGGACAGATATTCACAGTTCATTTATCTCAGGACATGTGTTCAGTTCATTTATCTCAGGACATGTGTTCACAGTTCATTTATCGCAGGACATGTGTTCACAGATCATTTATCTCAGGACATGTGTTCACAGTTCATTTATCTCAGGACAGATATTCACAGTTCATTTATCTCAGGATATGTGTTCACATTTAATTTATCTCAGGACATGTGTTCACAGATCATTTATCTCAGGACATGTGTTCACAGTTCATTTATCTCAGGACAGATATTCACAGTTTATTTATCTCAGAATATGTGTTCACATTTCATTTATCTCAGGACATGTGTTCACAGTTCATTTATCTCAGGACATGTGTTCACAGTTCATTTATCTCAGGACAGATATTCACAGTTCATTTATCTCAGGACATGTGCTCACAGTTCATTTATCTCAGGGCATGTGCTCACAGTTCATTTATCTCAGGGCACGTGCTCACAGTTCATTTATCTCAGGGCACGTGCTCACAGTTCATTTATCTCAGGGCACGTGCTCACAGTTCATTTATCTCAGGGCACGTGTTCACAGTTCATTTATCTCAGGGCACGTGTTCACAGTTCATTTATCTCAGGGCACGTGCTCACAGTTCATTTATCTCAGGACATGTGCTCACAGTTCATTTATCTCAGGGCACGTGCTCACAGTTCATTTATCTCAGGACATGTGCTCACAGTTCATTTATCTCAGGACATGTGCTCACAGTTCATTTATCTCAGGACATGTGTTCACAGTTCATTTATCTCAGGACATGAGTTCACAGTTCATTTATCTCAGGACATGAGTTCACAGTTCATTTATCTCAGGACATGTGTTCACAGTTCATTTATCTCAGGATATGCATTCACACTTCATTTATCTCAGGACATGTGCTCATAGTTCATTTATCTCAGGACATATGTTCACAGTTCATTTATCTCAGGACAGATATTCACAGTTCATTTATCTCAAGACATGTGTTCACAGTTCATTTATCTCAGGACATGTGTTCACAGTTCATTTATCTCAGGACAGATATTCACAGTTCATTTATCTCAGGACATGTGTTCACAGTTCATTTATCTCAGGACATGTGTTCACAGTTCATTTATCGCAGGACATGTGTTCACAGTTCATTTATCTCAGGACATGTGTTCACAGTTCATTTATCTCAGGACATGTGTTCATAGTTCATTTATCTCAGGACATGTGTTCACAGTTCATTTATCTCAGGACATGTGCTCACAGTTCATTTATCTCAGGACATGTGTTCACAGTTCATTTATCTCAGGACAGATATTCACAGTTCATTTATCTCAGGATATGTGTTCACATTTCATTTATCTCAGGACATGTGTTCACAGATCATTTATCTCAGGACATGTGTTCACAGTTCATTTATCTCAGGACATATATTCACAGTTCCTTTATCTCAGGGCATGTGCTCACAGTTCATTTGTCTCAGAACATGTGCTCACAGTTCATTTATCTCAGGACATGTGCTCACAGTTCATTTATCTCAGGACATGTGCTCACAGTTCATTTATCTCAGGACATGTGCTCACAGTTCATTTATCTCAGGGCACGTGCTCACAGTTCATTTATCTCAGGGCACGTGCTCACAGTTCATTTATCTCAGGGCACGTGCTCACAGTTCATTTATCTCAGGGCACGTGCTCACAGTTCATTTATCTCAGGGCATGTGCTCACAGTTCATTTATCTCAGGACATGTGCTCACAGTTCATTTATCTCAGGACATGTGCTCACAGTTCATTTATCTCAGGGCATGTGCTCACAGTCATTTATCTCAGGACATGTGCTCACAGTTCATTTATCTCAGGACATGTGCTCACAGTTCATTTATCTCAGGACATGTGCTCACAGATCATTTATCTCAGGACATGTGCTCACAGATCATTTATCTCAGGACATGTGCTCACAGTTCATTTATCTCAGGATATGTGTTCACATTTAATTAATCTCAGGACATGTGTTCACAGATCATTTATCTCAGGACATGTGTTCACAGTTCATTTATCTCAGGACAGATATTCACAGTTTATTTATCTCAGAATATGTGTTCACATTTCATTTATCTCAGGACAGATATTCACAGTTCATTTATCTCAGGACATGTGCTCACAGTTCATTTATCTCAGGGCATGTGCTCACAGTTCATTTATCTCAGGGCATGTGCTCACAGTTCATTTATCTCAGGACATGTGCTCACAGTTCATTTATCTCAGGACATGTGCTCACAGTTCATTTATCTCAGGACATGTGCTCACAGTTCATTTATCTCAGGACATGTGCTCACAGTTCATTTATCTCAGGACATGTGTTCACAGTTCATTTATCTCAGGACATGTGTTCACAGTTCATTTATCTCAGGATCACATCATTTATCTCAGGCATGTGCTCACAGTCATTTATCTCAGGACATTGTCACAGTTCATTTATCTCAGGACATGTGCTCACAGTTCATTTATCTCAGGACATGTGCTCACAGATCATTTATCTCAGGACATGTGCTCACAGATCATTTATCTCAGGACATGTGCTCACAGTTCATTTATCTCAGGGCATGTGCTCACAGTTCATTTATCTCAGGGCATGTGCTCACAGTTCATTTATCTCAGGGCATGTGCTCACAGTCATTTATCTCAGGCATGTGCTCACAGTTCATTTATCTCAGGGCATGTGCTCACAGTTCATTTATCTCAGGACATGTGCTCACAGTTCATTTATCTCAGGACATGTGCTCACAGTTCATTTATCTCAGGACATGTGCTCACAGATCATTTATCTCAGGACATGTGCTCACAGTTCATTTATCTCAGGACATGTGCTCACAGTTCATTTATCTCAGGACATGTGCTCACAGATCATTTATCTCAGGACATGTGCTCACAGTTCATTTATCTCAGGACATGTGCTCACAGTTCATTTATCTCAGGACATGTGCTCACAGTTCATTTATCTCAGGACATGTGCTCACAGTTCATTTATCTCAGGACATGTGCTCACAGTTCATTTATCTCAGGACATGTGCTCACAGTTCATTTATCTCAGGGCATGTGCTCACAGATCATTTATCTCAGGACATGTGCTCACAGTTCATTTATCTCAGGACATGTGCTCACAGTTCATTTATCTCAGGGCATGTGCTCACAGATCATTTATCTCAGGGCATGTGCTCACAGATCATTTATCTCAGGACATGTGCTCACAGATCATTTATCTCAGGGCATGTGCTCACAGATCATTTATCTCAGGACATGTGCTCACAGTTCATTTATCTCAGGGCATGTGCTCACAGATCATTTATCTCAGGGCATGTGCTCACAGATCATTTATCTCAGGACATGTGCTCACAGATCATTTATCTCAGGGCATGTGTTCACAGATCATTTATCTCAGGACATGTGCTCACAGTTCATTTATCTCAGGGCATGTGCTCACAGATCATTTATCTCAGGACATGTGCTCACAGATCATTTATCTCAGGACATGTGCTCACAGATCATTTATCTCAGGGCATGTGCTCACAGATCATTTATCTCAGGACATGTGCTCACAGTTCATTTATCTCAGGGCATGTGCTCACAGTTCATTTATCTCAGGGCATGTGCTCACAGATCATTTATCTCAGGACATGTGCTCACAGATCATTTATCTCAGGACATGTGCTCACAGTTCATTTATCTCAGGACATGTGCTCACAGTTCATTTATCTCAGGACATGTGCTCACAGTTCATTTATCTCAGGACATGTGCTCACAGATCATTTATCTCAGGGCATGTGCTCACAGATCATTTATCTCAGGGCATGTGCTCACAGATCATTTATCTCAGGACATGTGCTCACAGATCATTTATCTCAGGACATGTGCTCACAGATCATTTATCTCAGGGCATGTGTTCACAGATCATTTATCTCAGGACATGTGCTCACAGTTCATTTATCTCAGGGCATGTGCTCACAGATCATTTATCTCAGGACATGTGTTCACAGATCATTTATCTCAGGACATGTGCTCACAGATCATTTATCTCAGGGCATGTGTTCACAGATCATTTATCTCAGGACATGTGCTCACAGTTCATTTATCTCAGGGCATGTGCTCACAGTTCATTTATCTCAGGGCATGTGCTCACAGATCATTTATCTCAGGACATGTGTTCACAGATCATTTATCTCAGGACATGTGCTCACAGTTCATTTATCTCAGGACATGTGCTCACAGTTCATTTATCTCAGGACATGTGCTCACAGTTCATTTATCTCAGGACATGTGCTCACAGTTCATTTATCTCAGGACATGTGCTCACAGTTCATTTATCTCAGGACATGTGCTCACAGTTCATTTATCTCAGGGCATGTGCTCACAGATCATTTATCTCAGGACATGTGCTCACAGTTCATTTATCTCAGGACATGTGCTCACAGTTCATTTATCTCAGGGCATGTGCTCACAGATCATTTATCTCAGGGCATGTGCTCACAGATCATTTATCTCAGGACATGTGCTCACAGATCATTTATCTCAGGGCATGTGCTCACAGATCATTTATCTCAGGACATGTGCTCACAGTTCATTTATCTCAGGGCATGTGCTCACAGATCATTTATCTCAGGGCATGTGCTCACAGATCATTTATCTCAGGACATGTGCTCACAGATCATTTATCTCAGGGCATGTGCTCACAGATCATTTATCTCAGGACATGTGCTCACAGTTCATTTATCTCAGGACATGTGCTCACAGATCATTTATCTCAGGACATGTGCTCACAGATCATTTATCTCAGGACATGTGCTCACAGATCATTTATCTCAGGACATGTGCTCACAGATCATTTATCTCAGGACATGTGCTCACAGTTCATTTATCTCAGGACATGTGCCACATTATCTCAGGCATGTGCTCACACAACCAGATCATTTATCTCAGGACATGTGTCACAGATCATTTATCTCAGGACATGTGCTCACAGTTCATTTATCAGACATGTGCTCACAGTTCATTTATCTCAGGACATGTGCTCACTTCATCTCAGGACATGTGTTCATCAGGACATGTGCTCACACCAACAGCTCATTACTCAGGACATGTGCTCACAGATCATTTATCTCAGGACATGTGCTCACAGTTCATTTATCTCAGGACATGTGCTCACAGTTCATTTATCTCAGGGCATGTGCTCACAGTTCATTTAATCTCAGGACATGTACTCACAGTTCATTTATCTCAGGGCATGTGCTCAGATCATTTATCTCAGGGCATGTGCTCACAGATCATTTATCTCAGGACATGTGCTCACAGATCATTTATCTCAGGGCATGTGCTCACAGATCATTTATCTCAGGACATGTGCTCACAGTTCATTTACCTCAGGGCATGTGCTCACAGATCATTTATCTCAGGACATGTGTTCACAGCCCATTTATTTAAATCTCCATAATGGAGAGAAATTGTCAAAATATATTAGAAAACATTGACAATTTCACCCAATTTTTTTCATAAATGAAAAATTTCTCCCTCACATGAAACTAGGGAGAAGTGGTATCATTTAGGGACAAAAAATCACACACATCACCCGTAGATTGATCTGGATCAGGATATATGAAATTTGAATGCTTATGTAGTAAACATACAGAAACTTTCAATTGGATTATGTGCATATGTCTGTCTTACAGTGTAAATCCTCACTATTCAAGCTCACCACAGTGGGACATCGATGTTCTCTCCACACAAACTGATAACCTGCAGCAAGATTCAAGCTCACCACCGATATAAATCCCCGACATCGATGTTCTCTCCACACAAACTGATAACCTGCAGCAAGATTCAAGCTCACCACCGATATAAATCCCCGACATCGATGTTCTCTCCACACAAACTGATAACCTGCAGCAAGATTCAAGCTCACCACCGATATAAATCCCCGACATCGATGTTCTCTCCACACAAACTGATAACCTGCAGCAAGATTCAAGCTCACCACCGATATAAATCCCCGACATCGATGTTCTCTCCACACAAACTGATAACCTGCAGCAAGATTCAAGCTCACCACCGATATAAATCCCCGACATCGATGTTCTCTCCACACAAACTGATAACCTGCAGCAAGATTCAAGCTCACCACCGATATAAATCCCCGACATCGATGTTCTCTCCACACAAACTGATAACCTGCAGCAAGATTCAAGCTCACCACCGATATAAATCCCCGACATTGGCAGTGTTCTCTCCACACAAACTGATAACCTGCAGCTTTCTGGAATTTTTATTGCTCATTATTTTCTTACAAAACTCTGAAACTTCCTGTGAAAAACAGGTTATTAAATATTTTTCCTTTGACAAAATAAACTGAATCATATTGTAACAAACAGGAGAATGTAATCAATTTACCTATTAAATGATCTTGAGTTGTCCCTACAGAATGTAATACTGCACAAATCAATAAGTTCTGTTTAACAAAGCCTCTCTTTCAAATCTCTCAGGGATTTCCAAGGCACCTTCATGATGAAACCAGTGTTCTAAGAAAGCTGTCAACACTTTCATAGTTCAGTGATCGTGATCCAGTAAAGTTTTTTAACAAATTACTTTATTTTACTAATTTGATTTATTGAGTATAGTATCTTTGTTCACAGGTGCTTTTGTGATTCCTAATTGAGCAACGTATGATAGGAGACTCACTAATAACCTGGCATTTACCAACCTGCTAATAACCTGGCATTTACCAACCTGCTAATAACCTGGCATTTCCAAACCTGCTAATAACCTGGCATTTACCAACCTGCTAATAACCTGGCATTTCCAAACCTGCTAATAACCTGGCATTTACCAACCTGCTAATAACCTGGCATTTCTAAACCTTCTAATAACCTGGCATTTACCAACCTGTTAATAACCTGGCATTTACCAACCTGCTAATAACCTGGCATTTCCAAACCTGCTAATAACCTGGCATTTACCAACCTGCTAATAACCTGGCATTTACAAACCTGCTAATAACCTGGCATTTACCAACCTGATAATAACCTGGCATTAACCAACCTGCTAATAACCTGGCATTAACCAACCTGCTAATAACCTGGCACTTACCAACCTGCTAATAACCTGGCATTTCCAAACCTGCTAATAACCTGGCATTTACCAACCTGCCAATAACCTGGCATTAACCAACCTGCTAATAACCTGGCATTTACCAACCTGCTAATAACCTGGCATTAATCAACCTGCTAATAACTTGGCATTAACCAACCTGCTAATAACCTGGCACTTACCAACCTGCTAATAACCTGGCATTTCCAAACCTGCTAATAACCTGGCATTTACCAACCTGCCAATAACCTGGCATTTACCATCCTGCTAATAACCTGACATTTACCAACCTGCTAATAACCTGACATTTACCATCCTGCTAATAACCTGACATTTACCAACCTGCCAATAACCTGGCATTTACCATCCTGCTAATAACCTGACATTTACCAACCTGCTAATAACCTAGCATTTACCAACCTGCTAATATTTACCAACCTGCTAATAATCTGGCATTTACTAACCTGCTAATAACCTGGCATTTACCATCCTGCTAATAACCTGGCATTTACCAACCTGCTAATAACCTGGCATTTACCAACCTGCCAATAACCTGGCATTTCCAAACCTGCTAATAACCTGGCATTTACCAACCTGCCAATAACCTGGCATTTACCAACCTGCTGTGTATTATATAGTATAGTCATTATTTTATACTCTCCAATAAATATAGAAATCTACTGGTTAAAATAGTTGGAATAACACATTTGATTTCTCACTGCTTTACATGTGTGATACCTATCCGCTGCATGTTGAAATGTTGTCAACGTTTTCAGACTCAAGCTCTCAGCGACGTCATTTAGACATCTTTTATGACATCATTTATGGTCGTCTAAACACGACATTCTAGTGCTAATTAACGTACGGTTGCATCTTTTGCTATCATAAAAACCCTTTTCAGCCTAATATAAAAAGAATATTGTTGGTTTAAGATAAGAATTGAAGATAATTTCACTCATGAACATAGAATATTATTATTATCACAAGTGGCTAGCGTCACTTGTGTAATAATGCTTTCAATGTTCATTTGGTGAAATATAATTCAATCATACACACCGCAACAAACAAATATCCTCTTCTATTTATACAAATTTATTTTTGCTCGATTGTGAAACAAGTTCTAACAACTTATATTAATCACTCTCGAGACCTCATTCCTGATGGAATCCATCGCCACGAGGGAGAGAAGAGGCAACGTGGAATTTAAATGCCTTGCCTAAGGGCACAATCGTAACGGCTCCAGCAGGACTCGAACTCCGGACTCCGGACTCCGGAATATCCTCTTATTCTCCACGTTACTGTTTTTTCTCTTCCAAAATATTAATATTAACACTCATATCCTATGTGTTTAACTTTAGTGGTTTATAGTTTTAATCATATTTTATTGCTGGATTCATTTTACATATAAATGTCAGGGCCGTCACTGGAGCTATTTTGATGATACGCACGGTCAAATTTGTTTGTCAATTGAACATAGCGTGCGATTACGCTAGGGGGGTCTCCCCCCCGGGATATTTTTGGAAATGAGGAAGCAATTTCCTGCATTTCAATGCATTTTGTAACATAGAATTGCAGGACTATTGCTCTTATCAATTAATCAAGCACGTAAAATAGCACAAACTATTTCGAGATGCACCATATTTGCAATGGGCTCAATTATTCCACCACTCCACACATCACGGCGCCTATGTATCCCTACTATCCCCCCCTGGCGTTTTAATTCATTTTTGGATTATTTTTTTTTTCATTTTCTCAGACCAATGATACGCACGTGCGTACTTGCGTATGCCCAGCGACGGGCCTGAATGTGAATACAAAAACTGTCAATTCAAAGAAAAGCAAACGGGGTCGGGTCGGACCACAAATCATAGTAACATTAGTTACCATAGTAGCATTAGTTACCATAGTAACATTAGTTACGGACCTTAATTCCTTCCACAATTTACAAAGTTAATCTAGAGATAGTAATTTAGCAAACCACCATTCATTTCAGGATATATCTTCAAAATTAAACATATATTCCTGTTTAAGATTAAACTTTATTTCTTTTACAACTATTATGAAACAAGCTTTAACAACTTATATTAATCATTCTCATTGGTGCGCATGCGTATATGTGGTCCTTCGTATGGGAGGAAAGCGGAGTACTCGCAGAAAACCCACCTCTATGACCGGTTGCCCATATGAGCGACGCCTCCTGAAGAGATTAGTCATTTTAGATTTTATGGAGGATAGTGCAATGATACAGACAGAGACCCATTCCAGAGTCTCCTCTGGTTCTTATACGTACACGATGTAAAGCACCGACACAAGACCTCGGTTTAAAGTCCCATCTGAAAGCCTGTTAATTTTATTTGAGTCAGACGGGGGATCGAACCTGCGATCCCTGTATTACAAGTGGACCAGTCTGTCTGTGAACCAGCTAATCGGATGCACGTATATATATATAGTATTCGGCCGAAAGTCACAGTCATTCGGATTCTATTCACATGATCATAAGTTATAAAAATAGTGTGTCGTATGCAAATTAATATCACCGATCATTTACGAGGATTGTCAAAGGCTACGGATTAGTTGACATTTTTGTATCCAGTTCCATCCGCTTAGTAAATCCCAATAGTGAGGAGGTGAATGCGCCGTAGATCATGCTTAACATGTCTTATTCACATTGCAAGCATAAAAAATGGTGCACTCGCATACAGTACAATGTACGTTGTCTCTCTGAACAGGAATACATCCTTAACCCATTCAACACCAAGTAACTGACATGGACTGGTCCATGACATTTTTAGACCAATTAAATTAATAAGAAAATTACATTTGGACCAGTTCATTTATCAAGATGGGTAATTTTGTCTAAAATTAGTAATACTACTTGCAAAAAGTGCAGATCCTGATGAGACGGCTCGTCACGAGCCGGCTCATCTGGATCTATACTTTTTGTAAGCCTATAAATAGAGGTCTGTGGTATTGAAAGGGTTAATACTTAATGAATTACTGATGGTATCATAACTTCTAATCTACTTGTGCTACACCAGCTCAGTGCTTAGTACATTCTCATAGCTACACTTTATATATCTATTATGGAGAACACATCAAACTGGAGAAAACCCCAGACAAAATCTACAATAGGCTCACATTACAGGACAATCTCTTACTTACTCAACACTGGGCCTTTTCTTCTTATATAATATGGGCCTGTAGCGGACATTTCTTCTTATATAATATGGGCCTGTAGCGGACATTTCTTCTTATATAATATGGGCCTGCAGCGGACATTTCCTATATAATATGGGCCTGTAGCGGACATTTCTTCTTATATAATATGGGCCTGCAGCGGACATTTCCTATATAATATGGGCCTGTAGCGGACATTTCTTCTTATATAATATGTGCCTGTAGCGGACATTTCCTATATAATATGTGCCTGTAGCGGACATTTCTTCTTATATAATATGTGCCTGTAGCGGACATTTCTTCTTATATAATATGTGCCTGTAGCGGACATTTCTTCTTATATAATATGGGCCTGCAGCAGACATTTCCTATATAATATGGGCCTGTAGTGGACATTTCTTCTTATATAATATGGGCCTGCAGCGGACACATTTCCTATATAATATGGGCCTGTAGTGGACATTTCTTCTTATATAATATGGGCCTGCAGCGGACATTTCCTATATAATATGGGCCTGTAGCGGACATTTCCTATATAATATGGGCCTGCAGCGGACATTTCCTATATAATATGGGCCTGCAGCGGACATTTCCTATATAATATGGGCCTGTAGCGGACATTTCCTATATAATATGGGCCTGTAGCGGACATTCCTTCTTATATAATATGATATAATACTACATAACAATATTGTGGAAGAAGCAATGCAAAGTAATTCACGTCTACGATGTACTTACACTAAAGAAGTAATGAATACTAACACGTTATATTATCATGCTGTAGCTATACATATTAGAAGAACTACTACACTAGAGACAAGAATAGATAGAAACATCAAACACCAACCAACAGTACAAGTAACACCCATGTATGGGTAAAAAAAGTACATCTAAATGTAGAAAAAAAACACCTTTTATTTCATGTTCAAAAGTAACAACATAAATTGTGTATCTATATACCGTATATTCCCCATAAGCCGACGTTTTTCTTATCCAGAAATGTGATGAAAGTACTATGTCGATTCATGTTTGAGACAACATGCAACAACAAACAACAACACACTTGAAGAAACAAACAAACATTTTGTTGTTGGAACTTTGTCTGTTTGTTTGTTTCATTTGTTTTAAATGTACAATTGGTTTAGACAATTATTTACTTCATAAACCATAGAAAAAGCTAATACACAAACTTCATAAATCATTGTTGAGCATCTGTGCATTATATATAATTTGTAATGGAATCAAGTCAATCAGATATCTCAAATTGAGCCAAGTTTCATTAAAAAATGAGAGAAAAAAACCATAGTCGTACCGAATGTCATAAGTCCATAAACTACCCTCGACCTATGGAAGGAACCGGCTGAAAATCAGCGCTTCCAAGTCAGACTTATGGCTGAGAGCGAGTTATGTTCAGCAATATACGGTACATGCAATAGCATCAATGAGGATATGTTCACTTAGCACCACACACTTGTCATGCAATACACTACCCTCCCAGGGGAAATGTTTAACATTGAGATCTTCATCTCATTCTCTTTCAAGAAATAGATATTTCATGCAATCATAAATATGCTTACAACAATAGATATCGCTATTAAATTAGAACGAGACCTTGAAAAATCTGAACCTTTCCAATGGGAGAGACAATAACAATCTATAAATAAAACCTTCCAACCACCGTCCAATGGGAGAGACAATAACAATCTATAAATAAAACCTTCCCACCACCGTCCAATGGGAGAGACAATAACAATCTATAAATAAAACCTTCCCACCACCGTCCAATGGGAGAGACAATAA
>CM026390.1:65520055-65575105 GCA_014843695.1 Archivesica marissinica
ATATATATTGGTAATATATTGATTGATAGATATTGGTAATATATTGATGGATAGATATTGGTAATATATTGATGGATAGATATTGGTAATATATTGATTGATATATATTGGTAATATATTGATGGATATATATTGGTAATATATTGATTGATAGATATTGGTAATATATTGATTGATAGATATTGGTAATATATTGATAGATATTGGTAATATATTGATTGATATATATTGGTAATATATTGATGGATATATGTTGGTAATATATTGATTGATAGATATTGGTAATATATTGATTGATAGATATTGGTAATATATTGATAGTATTGGTAATATATTGATTGATATATATTGGTAATATATTGATTGATAGATATTGGTAATATATTGATTGATAGATATTGGTAATATATTGATATATATTGGTAATATATTGATTGATATATATTGGTAATATATTGATTGATATATATTGGTAATATATTGATTGATATATATTGGTAATATATTGATTGATATATATTGGTAATATATTGATTGATATATATTGGTAATATATTGATTGATATATATTGGTAATATATTGATTGATATTGGTAATATATTGATTGATAGATATTGGTAATATATTGATTGATAGATATTGGTAATATATTGATTGATAGATATTGGTAATATATTGATAGATATTGGTAATATATTGATTGATATATATTGGTAATATATTGATTGATAGATATTGGTAATATATTGATAGATATTGGTAATATATTGATGGATATATATTGGTAATATATTGATTGATATATATTGGTAATATATTGATGGATATATATTGGTAATATATTGATTGATAGATATTGGTAATATATTGATTGATAGATATTGGTAATATATTGATTGATAGATATTGGTAATATATTGATTGATATATATTGGTAATATATTGATGGATATATATTGGTAATATATTGATTGATAGATATTGGTAATATATTGATTGATAGATATTGGTAATATATTGATAGATATTGGTAATATATTGATTGATATATATTGGTAATATATTGATGGATATATATTGGTAATATATTGATTGATAGATATTGGTAATATATTGATTGATAGATATTGGTAATATATTGATAGATATTGGTAATATATTGATTGATAGATATTGGTAATATATTGATTGATAGATATTGGTAATATATTGATAGATATTGGTAATATATTGATTGATATATATTGGTAATATATTGATTGATAGATATTGGTAATATATTGATGGATATATATTGGTAATATATTGATTGATAGATATTGGTAATATATTGATTGATATATATTGGTAATATATTGATGGATAGATATTGGTAATATATTGATTGATATATATTGGTAATATATTGATGGATATATATTGGTAATATATTGATTGATAGATATTGGTAATATATTGATTGATAGATATTGGTAATATATTGATAGATATTGGTAATATATTGATTGATATATATTGGTAATATATTGATGGATATATATTGGTAATATATTGATTGATAGATATTGGTAATATATTGATTGATAGATATTGGTAATATATTGATTGATAGATATTGGTAATATATTGATGGATAGATATTGGTAATATATTGATTGATAGATATTGGTAATATATTGATTGATAGATATTGGTAATATATTGATTGATATATATTGGTAATATATTGATGGATAGATATTGGTAATATATTGATTGATAGATATTGGTAATATATTGATTGATAGATATTGGTAATATATTGATATATATTGGTAATATATTGATTGATATATATTGGTAATATATTGATTGATATATATTGGTAATATATTGATGGATAGATATTGGTAATATATTGATTGATAGATATTGGTAATATATTGATTGATATATATTGGTAATATATTGATTGATAGATATTGGTAATATATTGATTGATAGATATTGGTAATATATTGATTGATATATATTGGTAATATATTGATTGATATATATTGGTAATATATTGATGGATATATATTGGTAATATATTGATGGATAGATATTGGTAATATATTGATTGATAGATATTGGTAATATATTGATTGATATATATTGGTAATATATTGATTGATATATATTGGTAATATATTGATGGATATATATTGGTAATATATTGATTGATATATATTGGTAATATATTGATTGATAGATATTGGTAATATATTGATTGATATATATTGGTAATATATTGATTGATATATATTGGTAATATATTGATGGATAGATATTGGTAATATATTGATTGATATATATTGGTAATATATTGATTGATATATATTGGTAATATATTGATTGATAGATATTGGTAATATATTGATTGATATATATTGGTAATATATTGATTGATAGATATTGGTAATATATTGATGGATATACATTGGTACTAAATTGAAAACAGTTGGCAATATATTGATTCATTGATATGGATATTGATTGTGGGAGTCGTGATAGTGCAGTAGATGCGAAAAGTCCGGAGTTTGAGCCTCGCTGGAGCCGTTACGCTTGTGCCCTTAGGCAAGGCATTTAAGTTACACGTTGCCTCTTCTCGCTCCTTCATGGCGATGGATTCCATCAGAAATGAGGTCTTGAGAGTGACTAATATAAGTTTAAAGAACTTGTTTCGCAATCGAGTTCAAATAAATTTGTATAACCTGTTGATTCATCAGCTCCTTAGACTATAAATATGCCAACTTGCAACTCATTCAATATATTAATGTTTTTTTTTAAAAAATAGGTTAATTTGAAATAATATATATATTTATCATCTGAAATGAAATTACAATCTGTATTGTATTGTATTGATTGCAGTGTTATGGCTATTATTGCATTCCATTGTATTGTATTGTATTCGTCAGATCTTTATTGAATTGTAATGTATTTTGCATTGTTATATAAAGGAAATTGCCGGAAATGGAATTAGCTTCGCTATGTGTAAAGGGTGGCTAAATGCATTAATGAGGAACCGTGCAAAGTAAATTAAATGTAAAGTGTGTGTTTATTATATATATATATATACAGTCTACACCGTTATGTCAAAGTCGGTTATGTCAAATTATCCGGTTATCTCAAAGTCCCGTTTCAGACACTATCATTTTACATATATGGTAGCTGGATCTGTTTATATCGAATTTCGTTAAGTCAAACTTCGGTTATGTCGATTTATCCGGTGTTCTCGAAGTCGGATCAAATTCCCGTTTCAGACACTATCATTTTACATATATGGTAATTGGATCTGATTATATCGAATTTCGTTAAGTCAAACTTCGGTTATGTCGAAGTATTTTGTTCGGTCATACGATATTTGGAATAATGGATGTAGACTGTATATAATGGACTCAATTATAGCCCTATTGAAAAGGCCAGTCATTTCTAACTTATGGACATCAGTACTTCCCGAATCCTATCCTTGAAGGCCAGGCGCCTGGTTGATAGGCAATCGGTAACCAGTATTCAACTACTGACGACTGACAAACCGGTCATATCAGAAGGAACCCCTGATGAGGTTCGAAACTTCGACCTCCCGCTCTGTAGGCAGACGCCTTAACTACTAGGCCATTGAGAAAAGAATAAGTAATATAAATATAAGTAATGAATCGCGGGTTAATATTGACATTGAGGTATTAACTACCTACGGTTTCTACACTCTTTAACCATGCCCAATGCAGTACATAACAGCGAATATAAACACATATCAAATTAACAAAGTACATAGTCATTCAATAGATATAATTACAAGAGATTGTATCACAGTTACCTACAATCAAAACATTATATACAGTGAAACCCCTCTAAACCGAACGGCTTCCTGACCGGAAGAGAAGTACGGTTTGGGTGGGTTTTCGGTTTAGAGGGGTTTTCGGATGAGGGGGGGGGAGATAAAGTTTTGATTTGATCAATAATTATGAAATATAATTATCAATGTTATGCCTTAAATAATGATAGTCTGCCTTTTGTGAAATCCCATTCACATCTAATTAGATCGTACTAAAACTAATTACTCAAACATGAAGAGATTAACAAACCTGCAATTGCAAAGGACATAATTAAATAGTGTCCAGTCGTAATCCATTTGAAAACAACGTAATTAAAACAAATTTTCAGCATCATTGGTTTTTATCACGCCTTTTTATGTTCTCACAACACCACGTCGGATGTAAACAATACGGATAAAAACAACAATATGCCGACTGATTAATTGACTTGTGAAAACATGGAAGGTGTTATGTTTCAGGTGAACCAAAGGTTGTTTCGGATCCGGATTTTACGCCGCTGGCTGTTATATTCAATAATATGCACAATTGGTCCTGAAAACTTGTCTTGGATTCTGAAAAGAGAGGTTCCGGTTTAGAGAGTTTTTTTTACAATGAACATTTATGCAATTTCATTTTATACGAAAATAGAAAAAATTAGTACAATAGTCTTTCCAATATGATTTAATTATTTGCATGTATAATACAATGTACATGCAAATATACCTTACCCGATAGTATATATGTATACGCATACAAGCATTGTAGCGCGTTCGCTTCAAGTGCGAAAGGCCTGGAGTTCAAGCCCCGCTGGAGCCCTTACGAGTGTGTCCTTATAGTTTATACAAATTTATTTTAGCTCGATTGTGAAACAAGTTCTTACAACTTATATTAATCACTCTCGAGACCTCATTCCTGATGGAATCCATCGCCACGAGGGAGAGAGAAGAGGCAACGTGGAATTTAAATGCCTTGCCTAAGGGCACAATCGCAACGGCCTCAGCGGGGCTCGAACTCCGGACCTTTCGCACCTGAAGCGAACGCGCATCCACTGAGCTGTGTGTGTCCTTAGGCAAGGCATTTAAGTTCCACATTGCCTCTACTCTTTCCCTCGTGGCGATAGATTCCATCAGGAATGAGGTCTCGAGAGTGATTAATATAAGTTGTAAGAATTTGTTTCGCAATCGAGCTAAAAAAATTGTATAAACTAATGTACAAGCATAATTCACCCCACGTATGTATATATATATATATATATACCTGTATTGGAATTGTTAAATAATTGTTCGAGATCTGAATTAACCAACATTATCTTCTTATTCGCTTAGAATTCAAACCAGGTCAGTTTGCTAGAAATAGAATCGAAAGAAATGAAAGGTATTGTTCATGTTGTAATACTCAATATATTGAAGATGAGTACCGGTACCAATTTATATGCACATGTTCTTTCTTTATGAGCACAGGAAAAAATACATTAAAATATGCTTATATCAAAGGCCATCAATGTACAAGTTTATTGACCTAATGCAATCTACCATCTACTAGTTTAGCTAATTTAGAAATTTATCAAAGAATCTTTGAAAGTTAGAATTTCACTTTTAAATATTATTATGTAATGTTTTCATCCTCTGCTATTATATTATATATTATTATGTAATGTTTTCATCCTCTGCTATTATATTATATATTATTATGTAATGTTTTCATCCTCTGCTATTATATTATATATTATTATGTAATGTTTTCATCCTCTGCTATTATATTATATATTATTATGTAATGTTTTCATCCTCTGCTATTATATTATATATTATTATGTAATGTTTTCATACTCTGCTATTATATTATATATTATTATGTAATGTTTTCATCCTCTGCTATTATATTATATATTATTATGTAATGTTTTCATCCTCTGCTATTATATTATATATTATTATGTAATGTTTTCATCCTCTGCTATTATATTATATATTATTATGTAATGTTTTCATCCTCTGCTATATATTAATAAAACACTATATATTATTATGTAATGTTTCATCCTCTGCTATTATATTATATATTATTATGTAATGTTTTCATCCTCTGCTATTATATTATATATTATTATGTAATGTTTTCATCCTCTGCTATTAATTATATTTATTATGTAATGTTTTCATCCTCCTATATATATATATTATTTTCATCCTCTGCTATTATATTATATATTATTATGTAATGTTTTCATCCTCTGCTATTATATTATATATTATTATGTAATGTTTTCATCCTCTGCTATTATATTATATATTTTATGTAATGTTTTCATCCTCTGCTATTATATTATATATTATTATGTAATGTTTTCATCCTCTGCTATTATATTATATTATTATGTAATGTTTTCATCCTCTGCTATTATATTATATATTATTATGTAATGTTTTCATCCTCTGCTATTATATTATATTTTAGTAGTTTTCATCCTCTGCTATATATTATTATTTATTATTTATATATGTATGTTTTCATCCTCTGCTATATATTATATATTATTATGTAATGTTTTCATCCTCTGCTATTATATTATATATTATTATGTAATGTTTTCATCCTCTGCTATTATATTATATATTATTATGTAATGTTTTCATCCTCTGCTATTATATTATATATTATTATGTAATGTTTTCATCCTCTGCTATTATATTATATATTATTATGTAATGTTTTCATCCTCTGCTATTATATTATATATTATTATGTAATGTTTTCATCCTCTGCTATTATATTATATATTATTATGTATTATATTATATATTATTATGTATTATATTATATATTATTATGTATTATATTATATATTATTATGTTCTGCTAGTGCTGAATTTGCAAACTGTTTTGCAACAATTCACGTGAATTAGTATTTATAAGTTTTGATATAATTATGTATGTATATTTGACGATGCACTATGTACAAGTCTTAATACATTGTCTGTTCTATCTATCATGTATCTATAATACTCCAGTCAATATAGATATTAGGTTCAAACTAATTGCAAAAGTTGATATTTTCATACTGAATGAAAACTCTTATGCACATTAACCATACACAAAAGTTGCACTCTATAATTGGAGCTAAAAATGGAAATAAGTCGGGGTGAATTATTGCAAAATCTTAAAATTCAAAGTCGGAAAACAAAGCCCACCATATTGAATACTCTTCAATCTCCCAGTAAGTTTGCACATGCGATATTGAAAATAAACACGGAAGTGGACCCGTGAAAATCCGCATTGCTGTTCAGTAAGAAGAGGGTAAGTTCGAAATGTAGTTTATTTTATTTTACTGTAAAAGACATCCAAGAAGCAAAACATTAATCAGTCCTAGATATACAAATTTAATAATTGGCTAAGTATAACGTGTTTTCGCGACAATTGTTGCAATTTGAATTGACCTTTCATTTGCTATAAACTGTGGTAAGTTGAAACCGATACCTAATATTCATTTTTAATTTCATCATCACCTTAATTGTACAGGAATATAATCCCCTAGGCATTCAATGTAGTTAAAGTTGTGATATTGAACAATTTTTAATTTCCAAGCCTCACCATACCATTATTATAGGGAACGATCGAAATTTAGCATACTACTCGTGTGTTGTTCAACATTTACCTAACAACTTTCGGTGGAGTGCTGCTCGTGTATACAGTCATATATGCTCTCCGTTATTTCTGTATTCCCTGGTAATCTCGCTACTTCATCGTATGGTGGTGGACTGGTTAGGTACATATCAACACCACTTGCTGAGAGTGAAGTACTGTCCCTCGATAACATCTTGATGTAACGTCTTGGCGCTACATCTGATGTCTCGTCACACATGCTACCCTTTGCTTCTGGGAGTATATCAGAACCTGTAGTTTGATGTGGTGAGCATGGTTGCGTCGCCCTCCTATATACTTTAGTACGACTTATATTTGTGGCAGACGACATGTTTGTGATGGAACCGGTAAACTGTGACTGCGGTCTGTAAGAGAAGAAACGGATCGTGCCATCAGATAGTGTCAAACCAATTGATTTGTTTGAAATAACTATAACTTCTTAAAGCTTAAACTTTATTTATTTTACAAAGATTGCGAAGCAAGTTCTAACAACTTATATTAATCACTCTCGTTGGCGCGGATGAAAGCGTAAATGTGGTCATTCGTGTGGGAGGAAACCGGAGTACCTGGAGAAAACCCACCTGTCCGATCTGGCGACCACCGTACCATCTCACATACTTCCCGGTCCTAGGATCGAACCCAGGTTGCATCGGTGAGAAGCGAGCGTGCTAACCACTACGCTAATCGGACAGCCATATAACGTCTTGCTATGTGGCGATTCTGATTGGTAACATTATTCCATTCTCTAAGTATCCAAGGTGACTGTTAATGCGAGACTGCGCAGAAATAGAGTCCGTTCCATCACCATAGGAACGTGTACAGCGTAAACTATTATATATATATAAGGACATACTGACGAAGCAGAACAAACATTGTTTTGTAATTTACAACATTAAGAGACATCTCTAATTTTCTATTACCTCCCTTGGCAGATAAAGCCTGATTTATTACAAAATGTGAATAGGTCGTTTTAGTTAGAATCCTTTGTTTTTACTGTTGTTCCCTAACAAGATGTTGCGGTATGATAAATGTGATTTTATCAAAATCGTGTTAATTAACTGATAAATTCTTTTACAAATAACTACCCACTGTATGAGATCTGTTGAGATATAGTAATTTAATACTCATAAGAAGCGGTAGTGGAATAAAATTGCTAGCATGTTGTGCAAAGTAAATAACGATAAAAACAGAGGAAAACACTTTAAGGAAGTATTCAGGGGAAGTAACTGACCGATGTCTCTCATTGAATGCTGTTTCTTCTTCGTGTATACAGCACTCCTTCACTTATGAAGATTAGGTGCTGTTTTCCCCCTTATCATCGAAATATGATATTATCATATGAAATGTCGACTTTTATGCAAATTAGTTGTAAAAAACTGACATTTCATACATCGATGAAACACATAGAAACAACTATTAGTCGTTAATTATATCTTGCAAAGACTTAGAAATGATGTATAATTGTTTGGTTGTAATGTGTTATTCTTCCGTGTGTAATAGAACAAGAGACACCGCTTATGCAATTAAGGAGTTTTCTGTATCATCCAACATGAAACAAATCAAACTATAGAGACTAGCACTCAAATAGATGCAACACCCGCGCTGGGTTGACCGTTATGATAGATGCAACACCCGCTCTGGGTTGACCGCGATGATAGATGCAACACCCGCGCTGGGTTGACCGCGATGATAGATGCAACACCCGCGCTGGGTTGACCGCGATGATAGATGCAACACCCGCACTGGGTTGACCGCGATGATAGATGCAACACCCGCGCTGGGTTGACCGCGATGATAGATGCAACACCCGCGCTGGGTTGACCGCGATGATAGATGCAACACCCGCGCTGGGTTGACCGCGATGATAGATGCAACACCCGCACTGGGTTGACCGCGATGATAGATGCAACACCCGCTCTGGGTTGACCGCGATGATAGATGCAACACCCGCTCTGGGTTGACCGTGATGATAGATGCAACACCCGCTCTGGGTTGACCGCGATGATAGATGCAACACCCGCTCTGGGTTGACCGCGATGATAGATGCAACACCCGCACTGGGTTGACCGCGATGATAGATGCAACACCCGCGCTGGGTTGACCGCGATGATAGATGCAACACCCGCGCTGGGTTGACCACGATGACCGCATATATTGAGATTTCTCACATCAAATCACTTTCTCTCTGTGTTTTACGTTTATTTATCGTCGCTACCAGTTGCCCATACGAGCGACGCCTCCTGATGAGATTATTCATTTTAGATTTTGGAGGATAGTGCAATGATACAGACAGAGACCCATTCCAGAGTCTCCTCTCGTTCTTTTACGTGCATGGTGTAAAGCACTGACAAGTTCCATCTGAAAGACTGTTAATTTTATTAGGGTCAGACGGGGGATCGAACCTGCGATCCCTGGATTACCAGTCCAGCGTTTTACCATTGGGCTACAGATCCGTCTGTATCACTTTCTGCTGAACCAATCAGCTATATAACCATAACGTGTCATCAAAATTCATCCACAACATTTTGAGTTACCCTGCTAGCACACAGACAGACACACGCATCCCAAAACAATAACCCCCATTCCTACGACGGGGGTTCATGACTAGCATACTACACGATGCGCCTCTTCGCCTTTGCTATAACATGCATTTATAAACACATACGAGCGGGCATCCTGGTAGAATCAGCTCAATGTACTGGCGATGGAAAGATGCCAGTCTACGGTTTGTAAGATGACGTAAGGAAGATTACAGTCAACGGTTTGTAAGATGGCGTAAGGAAGACGACAGTCAACGGTTTGTAAGATGGCGGTAGGAAAGATGACAGTCTACGGTTTGTAAGATGGTGTAGGAAAGATGACAGTCAACGGTTTGTAAGATGTCGTAGGAAAGACGACAGTTTACGGTTTGTAAGATGTCGTAGGAAAGATGACAGTTTACGGTTTGCAAGATAGCGTAGGAAAGATGACAGTCTACGGTTTGTAAGATGGTGTAGGAAAGATGACAGTCAACGGTTTGTAAGATGTCGTAGGAAAGACGACAGTTTACGGTTTGTAAGATGTCGTAGGAAAGATGACAGTTTACGGTTTGCAAGATAGCGTAGGAAAGATGACAGTCTACGGTTTGTAAGATGGTGTAGGAAAGATGACAGTCAACGGTTTGTAAGATGTCGTAGGAAAGACGACAGTTTACGGTTTGTAAGATGTCGTAGGAAAGATGACAGTTTACGGTTTGCAAGATAGCGTAGGAAAGATGACAGTCTACGGTTTGTAAGATGGTGTAGGAAAGATGACAGTCAACGGTTTGTAAGATGGCGTAAGGAAGATGACAGTCAACGGTTTGTAAGATGGCGTAAGGAAGATTACAGTCAACGGTTTGTAAGATGGCGTAGGAAAGATGCCAGTCAACGGTTTGTAAAACAGCGTAAGAAAGATGACAGTCTACGGTTTGTAAGATGTTGTAGGAAAGATGACAGTCAACGGTTTGTAAGATGTAGGAAAGATGACAGTCTACGGTTTGTAAGATGGTGTAGGAAAGATGACAGTCAACGGTTTGTAAGATGGCGTAGGAAAGATGCCAGTCAACGGTTTGTAAAACAGCGTAGGAAAGATGACAGTCTACGGTTTGTAAGATGGTGTAGGAAAGATGACAGTCTACGGTTTGTAAGATGGTGTAGGAAAGATGACAGTCAACGGTTTGTAAGATGTCGTAGGAAAGACGACAGTTTACGGTTTGTAAGATGGTGTAGGAAAGATGACAGTCTACGGTTTGTAAGATGGTGTAGGAAAGATGACAGTCTACGGTTTGTAAGATGGTGTAGGAAAGATGACAGTCAACGGTTTGTAAGATGGTGTAGGAAAGATGACAGTCAACGGTTTGTAAGATGGCGTAGGAAAGATGACGGTCAACGGTTTGTAAGATGGTGTAGGAAAGATGACAGTCAACGGTTTGTAAGATGGCGTAGGAAAGATGACAGTCAACGGTTTGTAAGATGGTGTAGGAAAGATGACAGTCTACGGTTTGTAAGATGGTGTATGAAAGATGACAGTCAACGGTTTGTAAGATGGCGTAGGAAAGATGACAGTCTACGGTTTGTAAGATGGTGTAGGAAAGATGACAGTCAACGGTTTGTAAGATGGCATAGGAAAGATGACAGTCTACGGTTTGTAAGATGGTGTAGGAAAGATGACAGTCAACGGTTTGTAAGATGGCGTAGGAAAGATGACAGTCAACGGTTTGTAAGATGGCGTAGGAAAGATGACAGTCAACAGTTTGTAAGATGGCGTAGGGAAGATGACAGTCAACGGTTTGTAAGATGGCGTAGGAAAGATGACAGTCTACGGTTTGTTAGATGGCGTAGGAAAGATGACAGTCAACGGTTTGTAAGATGGCGTAGGAAAGATGACAGTCAACGGTTTGTAAGATGGCGTAGGAAAGATGACAGTCAACAGTTTGTAAGATGGCGTAGGGAAGATGACAGTCAACGGTTCGTAAGATAGCGTAGGAAAGATGACAGTCAACGGTTCGTAAGATGGCGTAGGAAAGATGACATTCTATGGTTTGTAAGATGGGGTAGGAAAGATGAAAGTCAACGGTTTGTAAGATGGCGTAGGAAAGATGACAGTCAACGGTTCGTAAGATAGCGTAGGAAAGATGACAGTCAACGGTTCGTAAGATGGCGTAGGAAAGATGACAGTCAACGGTTCGTAAGATGGGGTAGGAAAGATGAAAGTCAACGGTTCGTAAGATGGCGTAGGAAAGATGTCAGTCTACAATTTATTTGAATTTTGCTATATTTCTACCTGATTTTGTTGAACCAGACTGCAATGCCAATAGCAACTATAGCAAGGACCAGAGCCACGATAGATATGAAGATTGCTGTATACAAGATCTTCTTATCTGCAATAAAAAATATACTAATATAAACATTTAAAAAGCTGTTTTCCAGATAAAAAAAATAGACGACAAGTAGCCATTTTCTCATGTAGTATGTTGAGGTTTGACCCCGAAGTGAACCCTTCTCCCCTGTGTATCATTAAGTGTATTTTTATTTTTGAAACAACTAATCACTTATCCTTCTCCGCTGTAGGTTCAAATAGTCTCATGTGAAAAATGATACGGTCATCCAGTTGGCTTGAGGAAGATCGGTGGTTCTACTCATGGCAGTGACTGAAATACTTTTGGGGGTTTTCTGGAAAATCACCATGATCACATACTTCGCCGATCACGGTTAATATAAATGTTATTTTGGCTAATATAATAGTTGTTATCAAACTTCATTTTAACTGCACCTGTCAGGAGCCTCATCTCTCTAAAATACACAACCGCACAACCACTTCTGTTTGAATGCATGTATGTTACATACATACACACACAAATCGAGGTGATGCTTTGGGGGCAAGAAAGCATATATTTTACATATGACACTCGCAAATCGAGGTGAATATTTGGGAGGGGGGGGCAAGAAAGCACATATTTTACATATGACACTCGCAAATCGAGGTGAATATTTGGGAGAGGGGGGGGGGGGGCAAGAAGGCATATATTTTACATACAAGCACTCACAATCGATGTGGATTGGAAGATGGAGATTATTTTCGCTGAGACAAACGCTATCAACAAAATGATTTAATGAAAGGAGTTATAATACACTATCAGTGAGCTATAGTGCACTACCTGTGACAGCTCCATTTATAGTGTTGCTATCTATTTCACATGTCAGTGGTATGTAACAGCACGAGAAATATAGCGCATGCACGAGAACTGTAGCGCATGCATGAGAAATGTAGCGCATGCATGAGAAATGTAGCGCATGTACGAGAAATGTAGCGCATGTACGAGAAATGTAGCGTATGTACGAGAAATGTAGCACATGTACGAGAAATGTAACGTATGCACGAGAAATGTAGCGCATGTACGAGAAAGTTAGCGCATGCACGAGAAATGTAGCACATGTACGAGAAATGTAGCGCATGCACGAGAAAGGTAGCACATGCACGAGAAATATAGCGCATGCACAAGAAATGTAGCGCATGTACGAGAAATGTAGCGCATGTACGAGAAATGTAGCGCATGTACGAGAAATGTAGCGCATGCACGAGAAAGGTAGCACATGCACGAGAAATATAGCGCATGCACAAGAAATGTAGCGCATGTACGAGAAATGTAGCGCATGTACGAGAAATGTAGCGCATGCACGAGAAATATAGAGCATGCACAAGAAATGTAGCGCATGTACGAGAAATGTAGCGCATGTACGAGAAATGTAGCGCATGCACGAGAAATGTAGCGCATGTACGAGAAATGTAGCACATGTACGAGAAATGTAACGCATGCACGAGAAATGTAGCGCATGTACGAGAAATGTAGCACATGCACGAGAAATATAGCGCATGCACAAGAAATGTAACGCATGCACGAGAAATGTAGCGCATGTACGAGAAAGTTAGCGCATGCACGAGAAATGTAGCGCATGTACGAGAAATGTAGCACATGTACGAGAAATGTAACGCATGCACGAGAAAGGTAGCACATGCACGAGAAATATAGCGCATGCACAAGAAGTGTAGCGCATGTACGAGAAATGTAGCGCATGTACGAGAAATGTAGCGCATGCACGAGAAATATAGCGCATGCACAAGAAATGTAGCGCATGTACGAGAAATGTAGCGCATGTACGAGAAATGTAGCGCATGCACGAGAAATGTAGCGCATGTACGAGAAATGTAGCGCATGTACGAGAAATGTAACGCATGCACGAGAAATGTAGCGCATGTACGAGAAATGTAACGCATGCACGAGAAATGTAGCGCATGCACAAGAAATGTAGCGCATGTACGAGAAATGTAGCGCATGTACGAGAAATGTAGCGCATGCACGAGAAAAGTAGCGCATGTACGAGAAATGTAGCACATGTACGAGAAATGTAACGCATGCACGAGAAATGTAGCGCATGTACGAGAAATGTAGCGCATGCACGAGAAATATAGCGCATGCACAAGAAATGTAGCGCATGCACGAGAAATGTAGCGCATGCACGAGAAATGTAGCACATGCACCTAGATAAGTGGTTGATGTGTTGGTTACACCTGGATAAGTGGTTGATGTGTTGGTTGTACCTGGATATCCAGTGGTTGATGTGTTGGTTGCACCTGGATAAGTGGTTGATGTGTTGGTTGTACCTGGATATCCAGTGGTTGATGTGTTGGCTGTACCTGGATTAGTGGTTGATGTGTTGGCTGTACCTGGATAAGTGGTTGATGTGTTGGTTGTACCTGACGTCGTTGTGTTGGCTGTACCCGGAGTAGTGGTCGATGTGTTGGAAACCTCGACTGATTCTGTAATAGATAGAGTAACAGTAAATTATTTACCACTCGATACTAAATTAGTGATTTTTTCCAAAATGTTAATTAAATTTCAATTTATAAATTACAGTTGTACTGTCAATAAATTATTGCTTTTTTACTAGGTAGTTATATAAATCAAAATGTTAACTAATTGTCAGAGGTTACGGTCTCTGACTGTCAATCACTTGCCCATCCCAGCTGTGAGTTCGTATATCAGCCATCCCTGGGCATGGGAATTAAGGAAGCTATTCAGCTTACTTATGGTAGATCGATGGTTCTACTCGGGTTGTCTCCGTGCGTTAAAGTACAATGTGTTAATACATGCCGAGTTATGCTGTGATTTTGAGTGATTTTTCACACTGTTTGAATTTTATTTGATCTCATTGACGCCATTTTGTAGATAGTAGTGCTCTTTTTTGGTTGAGTTTTATAATTTGAGCAAGTTCAATTGAAATAAATGGTGGGAATATAATTAATATAAGTAATTTTTTCAAGAAATATTTGTTAACAATACTAAAAATGAAAAAGTTTGAATAGCTGCCCTAATATGTTGATTGACATACTCTCTCCGCACCGTATTTAACGTCGCTACCGGTTGCCCATATGAGCGACGCCTCCTGAAGAGATTAGTCATTTTGGATTTTTTTTAGTGTCTGATATCAAATGCCTGGTGAAACTCTTGATGTTTTCCGTGTAATTATCGATTATCAAAAATCTATTAATAGGCGAATTAGCATGTGGCTTGAATCGAAAGCAAGACACATATTATGTTGATACCTGAATGTTGGACGCCATTTTTACGGAGCATCCGAACGGTAAATGGGTTTTTAAAAGTAGACCTACAATGTCATCAAAAAGTAAAACAGGGAAACATCGGCAAAGTTCAATAAACATGGGACGGGATGACGTACCGGATTACATACCTGCGCATTGAGATATGGCTGATGAACCTATTGCACTTGTTGTCACTCCAGACGAGCACGTGATACACGAGGTCTGTCCAGTACTGGGTTGATACGTCCCTTTCTCACAGAAACTACAGACACCATCGACCAAATATGTGCCAGACGCGCATTCCACTGTAAAACAAACAATTTAATATAGTATATGGGGTTCAACAGCCCTATCCACCCAGAGCACTGAACGCGCTGGAGGTCATAGCTCTCTATGATAGTCTGTGTTGCGTTCGACTATCTTCGTAGCTCCGCCATCTCGGTAATGAATCATAACAGCAATGAACATAAGGTGCTAACGGCCCGGAGTTCGAGTCCCACTGGAGCCGTTACGATTGTGCCCTTAGGCAAGGCATTAGCCTGGGTGCTAGTCTGTCGGTTTTTTCACTTTTTAACTTCTGGCAAAATCACGTTGATATGATCAGAAACTCAATACGGACCAATTAATAGTCTCGGTGTTAAAATATATTTGTTTGACTAACCATGCAAAACATATCGACGCCTGTTCCCAGGCTAGCAAGGCATTTGAATTCCATGTTGCTTCCTCTCTCTCCCTCGTTGCATCATGAATGAGGTCTCGAGGGTGATTATTATAAATTGTAAGAACTTTTCGCAATCGAGCTCAAATAAATGTGTATAAATTAAATAAGGCGAGTACTTCATATTTGGCATGTTTGTATTAAAATTGCCGGCAGTATATTATGTTATATTTATGTTATATTTCGGGTTTTACGCCTGCATCAGCACCATTTTTGGGCTATATCGCCGGCGGGCAGCTTACCTAACAACACCTTTCCTGGGCAGGCTCCAGCGGTTAACCAGTAGACTAGCCTAGACATGTATAGTATAGAATAACTATGTGGCCGTTTTGGTCTGTGGCCGTCTTGACCGAGTACCATTGGGTGCACCAACCTCCATAAGAAACTGCCAACTTTTTTATATAAATGAAACACGGTCTGAGCGGGGCTCGAACCCGTGACCATCAGTGATGATAGGTTACAGTGGTATACAAGTCAGCGACCGTAACCACTCGATCATGGAGGCGGACTACCGGCAGTATAATTTCGTTTTTTTATGACAGGAATAAGATGTTTACTTTGTATCATAGCTTAGCGACAGTGGGTAGATCTATATGAAACAGCTTACAGCAAACTCCACCAGATACTGCATGTCCGCTATCACATGTCACACCCGCTACAAACGTCAAACTGCTGACGTCAGCTGCATATGTGACGCCATCGATGACGACGTCAAACACATCCGACGTATAGTTCTGCAGATATTGTGCTGTTCTTTCCAGGTACGTTATTCCTTCAACTAGTTCCAGCAATGCTCCACTAACTGTACACAAATAAAATACATTTAAATATATACTTACTTATTGATTTGCTTTCGCTCTTATTATAATTATCGTTTTTCTTATTAATGGCGATGGATTCCATCAAGAATGAGGTCTCGAGATCGATCAAGCTAACGCAAAACTTTGAATCGCAATTCAAACATTTCTTAATATCACAGTTGTGCTTTAGTTTATACAAATTCATTTCAGCTTGATTGTGAAACAAGTTCTTATAACTGATGGAATCCATCGCCACGAGGGAGAGAAGAGGCACGTGGAATTTAAATGCCCTTGCTTAAGGGCACAATCGTAACGGCTCCAGTGTGGCTCGAGCTCCGGGCCTTTCGCAGATGAAGCGAACGCGCTACCACGGAGCTATCACGACTTCCACCTTTAAAGATGTTGTATATTTTATAATTAAATAATTTGTTATGTAGATCTACATTGTATAAGATTATAAGAAAGATTAAAACTACCATATATTTGTAGTTAACTGTTCATAAACGAATTAACGACTTAATAATTTTCTACAGCGAGTGAGTATTTGGTTTAACTGCGCATCAGCACAGTTCAGGCTATATCGCGCCGGGTTAAGTATATTGTATACAAGATATCTACATTTAAAAATATTATGTAGATAACATACTGTATGTTTTAAAATTGCAATGACGAAAGGTCAATTGCAACAAAATTTATCAAGCTGTTAAAATTATAAAAAACGTCAGTTGTAAAACTTACAATTTATGGAAAAGATGCGATTCTTTTAAAAATGCAATACTGTACAAGTATTTAAAATCAACAGTGTCGAAAAGCTCCTTCATCGGGTATGTCCAAGTCTCAACCGTGACATTACTGTTTCCTCTATACGGTTGGAGTGATAAACAAAAGATGATTTACCAATGTATGGCTTAATTAGTTGTAGTTTATTGAATTGTATGTTATTCCAAGTGGTTTGCCATTTTGAAGTAATGTAAGAAAGAATCGATTGTCTAGCATCAGTGTATGGTACATGTATTTTAGAATTTATACAGTCTAGTTTAAGTGCATCTTTTGCACTTTGATCAGCCATTTCATTGCCACGAATAGTATCCAGCAACATATAACATGCTTAGTCGATGTAATATCTGTGTGCTTAATAAGTAATTTGTGAATAAGGGGGTTTTCAACATTCATGTTGTCTACTGATTGCAGTACAGATAAATAGTCTGAAAGGATCATTAATTTTCTATCACGTGATGCATCAGCAAAATTCAAAGCTAAATCAATAGCCTCTACTTCTGCTGAACATATAGACGCATGATCAGGTAGTCGTAATTTAATATTATATTAATAATATCTCGAGCAGCACAGCCAACTGTGTTGCCGACTTTAGATCCATCTGTGTATATTAATAATATCTTGAGCAGCACAGCCAACTGTGTTGCCGACTTTAGATCCATCTGTGTATATTAATAATATCTCGAGCAGCACAGCCAACTGTGTTGCCGACTTTAGATCCATCTGTGTATATTAAAAATATCTTGAGCAGCACAGCCAACTGTGTTGCCGACTTTAGATCCATCTGTGTATATTAATAATATCTTGAGTACCTGTTCCGTTGGATACATAGACGTCATACTGAAGATCTGGTCCTAGTACCAGCGGTATCTGAAATGTTGTGGTCAAGGTCGTCCCATTGCTTCGTCTGCGTCTCTTAGATGCATTGATGTCAATGCTAGTTTGACATGCTTCAGTGATAAAACAGTCAGTTGATTGGATGTTGCTATTAACAGCGGCAATCAGTGAATCTTCTGCACTGCTATCGACGGATGGTGTGATGTCGACATCAGCTGTAATTTCTATTATACGCGGTCCAACTGGCACTTAAACAGAAAGTGTTTTTTAAAAATGTATTTAAGTTTATTTAACTTCGCTACCGTTGCCAATATGATCGACGGGCAGTTTACATAACAACAACTTTTATGGACAGGCTCAAGCGGTTAACCAGTACTTGTTACTCATTAAGAAACTGCCAACATTTTCATATAAAGTGACACGGTCTGAGCGGGGCTCGAACCCGTGATCATCAGTGAATATAGGTTACAGTGGTATTCCAGCGACATTAACCACTCGACCACGGAGCAAGATTGAGTAGACGCTCCAATTCCAAACTAATCCTTGGTTGTTTTACATGCCCGGGGTATAGACAGGTTTCAGGAATCTTCCGGAATAGAAAGGATGACACAGTCAGCCCCGGATAATGTATTTCAGGAATAGAACGGATGACACAGTCAGCCCCGGATAATGTATTTCAGGAATAGAAAGGATGACACAGTCAGCCCCGGATAATGTATTTCAGGAATAGAAAGGATGACACAGTCAGCCCCGGATAATGTATTTCAGGAATAGAAAGGATGACACAGTCGGCCCCGGATAATGTATTTCAGGAATAGAAAGGATGACACAGTCAGCCCCGGATAATGTATTTCAGGAATAGAAAGGATGACACAGTCAGCCCCGAATAATGTATTTCAGGAATAGAAAGGATGACACAGTCAGCCCCGGATAATGTATTTTAGGAATAGAAAGGATGACACAGTCAGCCCCGGATAATGTATTTCAGGAATAGAACGGATGACACAGTCAGCCCCGGATAATGTATTTCAGGAATAGAAAGGATGACACAGTCAGCCCCGGATAATGTATTTCAGGAATATATCTTCCACAATAAAAAAGTACGAACTGATTAAAGTAGATTCAGAAACTACTTACAGACACAACTGGGAGTAGTACCCATTGAGTCCCATTTATAGTCCGTGTCTGGCCCACACTTGTACACCTGAAACTCTCGTAATCCCGGCTGCATTTCCATCTGGTCCACGCAATATATAGTGCATGCCATACTTCCGGTTACCTCGTCCATACTGCAATTTTTCAATGTTCCATACTGCCTCTGCAACTCGTCACAGACTGGAATTTTTGTTTAGATTAAGTTTATTTAACAAAAAACAAAAAAAACAAAAAAAAAACAAAGTTTATTTAACATTGCTACCGGTTGTCGAGTTGAGCGACGGACAGTTTACCGAACAAAACCATTCTTGGACAGGCTCAAGCTGTTGACCATTATAAATACAACACGATATTGAGGACTATACCATTACACTATGTAGGTAATCCGCCGAAGCATGTACAAATGTTATATATTTATTTAATAGATTTATTATTTTATCGTTCATATATATCATTATAAAATCAAGTTACAACTCATGAATCGCAGGTTCGATCCCGCGTCTGACCCTAATAAAATTAACAGTCTTTCAGATGGGACTTTAAACCGAGGTCTCATGCCGGTGCTTTACACCGTGCACGTAAAAGAACCAGATGGTACTCTGGAATGGGTCTCTGTCTGTATCATTACTCTATCCTCCAAAAATTTGAAATGACTAATCTCTTCAGGAGGCGTCGCTCATATGGGCAACCGGTAGCGACGATAAATAAACGTAAAACACACAAACGAATTATATATTATCTATTTTTTTGCTATTTATTTATATTTATAGCTAATGGTCAAATATTCATTATCTTCATTAAGGAAGATAAAAATTACCTTGACATTCTTCTGTATTGCATGATATCGTGTCAGTGAGGTCACCAACACAGTCATTGCCGTACTCATCTGGTACCGGACTATCACACTGTCGGGTACGGGATTGTGTACCGGTGCCACACGATTTTGAGCATGTAGTCCAGGTAGACCAATCCGACAAACCGCCATCAACTACAATATAAAATGCCGTCTGTTGTTTATACAAATTTAGAGCTCGATTGCGAAACAAGTTCTTACAATGTATATTAATCACGCCCGAGACCCCATTCATTGTGGAATCCATCGCCACAAGGGAGAGAGAAGAGTCAACGTGGAATTTAAATCACTTGCCTAAGGGCACAATCAATACGGATCCAATGGGGCTCGAACTCCGGGCCTTTCGAGCCTGAGGCGAACCCTCTACCACTGCACTATCACGAAATCCACTGTCTGTTAGAATATTGCATGGAACGCCAAAGTTGCCTTTTGGTGATCTTTTTTTAATTACATTTTCTTGGTCATGATGTGATACGTGTTATGCCGATTTCCTGCACATACACTGGGAAATGGTGTACGCGGATGAAAGGAACATTATATATACTACTTATGATTGCTTTCCTCGTGCTACATGATAAACTCACTTGTATCTGTTCTAACTTGCTTTAATATTTGCAGTGTATATCTTGAAGCCATGACAGATTATTATAACATTATTTATGTATAGGATATAAGCCGAAACCGATCCAATATATAAAATATTGGACTGTGTGAGACGAGTAGCGCCAAAAGACAGTACCACTATTTTACATATTAGATCCGTTTAAGGCTTATATCTTACTTAAAACACACTTATATAACAAGATCCTACTAATTAAACTTGTTAATTTCATACATGTACGCGTAGGATTTAATATAATACTCTGGCCTTTTGACATTTGATATTAATAATAATGAACTGCAAGTACAAAGGTATGACGTCACGACAGTGTTTTAAGAGAATATATACCATATAATTTTAACAATTAAGCAAGTTGCTTTCTCTTCAATCCTACATGTATGTACTATATTGCTCTTCAATCCTACATGTATGTACTATATAGCTTTCTCTACAATCCTACATGTATGAACTATATAGCTTTCTCTTCAATCCTACATGTATGTACTATATTGCTCTTCAATCCTACATGTATGTACTATATAGCTTTCTCTACAATCCTACATGTATGAACTATATAGCTTTCTCTTCAATCCTACATGTATGTACTATATAGCTTTCTCTACAATCCTACATGTATGTACTATATAGCTTTCTCTTCAATCCTACATGTATGTACTATATAGCTTTCTCTACAATCCTACATGTATGTACTATATTGCTCTACAATCCTACCTGTATGTACTATATAGCTTTCTCTTCAATCCTACATGTATGTACTATGTAGCTTTCTCTACAATCCTACATGTATGTACTATATAGCTTTCTCTACAATCTTACATGTATGTACTATATAGCTTTCTCTACAATCCTATATGTATGTACTATATAGCTTTCTCTTCAATCCTACATGTATGTACTATATTGCTCTTCAATCCTACATGTATGTACTATATAGCTTTCTCTTCAATCCTACATGTATGTACTATATAGCTTTCTCTACAATCCTACATGTATGTACTATATTGCTCTACAATCCTACCTGTATGTACTATATAGCTTTCTCTTCAATCCTACATGTATGTACTATATAGCTTTCTCTACAATCCTACATGTATGTACTATATAGCTTTCTCTACAATCTTACATGTATGTACTATATAGCTTTCTCTTCAATCCTATATGTATGTACTATATAGCTTTCTCTACAATCCTACATGTATGTACTATATAGCTTTCTCTTCAATCCTACATGTATGTACTATATAGCTTTCTCTTCAATCCTACATGTATGTACTATATTTCTCTTCAATCCTACATGTATGTACTATATTTCTCTTCAATCCTACATGTATGTACTATATTTCTCTTCAATCCTACATGTATGTACTATATTTCTCTTCAATCCTACATGTATGTACTATATTTCTCTTCAATCCTATATGTATGTACTATATAGCTTTCTCTTCAATCCTACATGTATGTACTATATAGCTTTCTCTTCAATCCTACATGTATGTACTATATAGCTTTCTCTACAATCCTACATGTATGTACTATATAGCTTTCTCTTCAATCCTACATGTATGTACTATATAGCTTTCTCTACAATCCTACATGTATGTACTATATAGCTTTCTCTCCAATCCTACCTGTATGTACTATATAGCTTTCTCTTCAATCCTACATGTATGTACTATATAGCTTTCTCTTCAATCCTACATGTATGTACTATATAGCTTTCTCTACAATCCTACATGTATGTACTATATAGCTTTCTCTCCAATCCTACCTGTATGTACTATATAGCTTTCTCTTCAATCCTACATGTATGTACTATATAGCTTTCTCTTCAATCCTACATGTATGTACTATATAGCTTTCTCTTCAATCCTACATGTATGTACTATATAGCTTTCTCTTCAATCCTACATGTATGTACTATATAGCTTTCTCTTCAATCCTACATGTATGTACTATATAGCTTTCTCTACAATCCTACATGTATGTACTATATAGCTTTCTCTTCAATCCTACATGTGTGTACTATATAGCTTCTCTATAATCCTACATGTATGTACTATATAGCTTTCTCTTCAATCCTACATGTATGTACTATATAGCTTTCTCTACAATCCTACATGTATGTACTATATAGCTTTCTCTCCAATCCTACATGTATGTACTATATAGCTTTCTCTTCAATCCTACATGTATGTACTATATAGCTTTCTCTTCAATCCTACATGTATGTACTATATAGCTTTCTCTTCAATCCTACATGTATGTACTATATAGCTTTCTCTTCAATCCTACATGTATGTACTATATAGCTTTCTCTTCAATCCTACATGTATGTACTATATAGCTTTCTCTACAATCCTACATGTATGTACTATATAGCTTTCTCTTCAATCCTACATGTATGTACTATATAGCTTCTCTACAATCCTACATGTATGTACTATATAGCTTTCTCTTCAATCCTACATGTATGTACTATATAGCTTTCTCTACAATCCTACATGTATGTACTATATAGCTTTCTCTTCAATCCTACATGTATGTACTATATAGCTTTCTCTACAATCCTACATGTATGTACTATATAGCTTTCTCTACAATCCTACATGTATGTACTATATAGCTTTCTCTACAATCCTACATGTATGTATTATATAGCTTTCTCTTCAATCCTACATGTATGTACTATATAGCTTTCTCTACAATCCTACATGTATGTACTATATAGCTTTCTCTTCAATCCTACATGTATGTACTATATAGCTTTCTCTACAATCCTACATGTATGTACTATATAGCTTTCTCTTCAATCCTACATGTATGTACTATATAGCTTTCTCTTCAATCCTACATGTATGTACTATATAGCTTTCTCTACAATCCTACATGTATGTACTATATAGCTTTCTCTACAATCCTACATGTATGTACTATATTGCTCTTCAATCCTACCTGTATGTACAATATAGCTTTCTCTTCAATCCTACATGTATGTACTATATAGCTTTCTCTTCAATCCTACATGTATGTACTATATAGCTTCTCTACAATCCTACATGTATGTACTATATAGCTTTCTCTACAATCCTACATGTATGTACTATATAGCTTTCTCTACAATCCTACATGTATGTACTATATAGCTTTCTCTACAATCTTACATGTATGTACTATATAGCTTTCTCTACAATCCTATATGTATGTACTATATAGCTTTCTCTTCAATCCTACATGTATGTACTATATTGCTCTTCAATCCTACATGTATGTACTATATAGCTTTCTCTTCAATCCTACATGTATGTACTATATAGCTTTCTCTACAATCCTACATGTATGTACTATATTGCTCTACAATCCTACCTGTATGTACTATATAGCTTTCTCTTCAATCCTACATGTATGTACTATATAGCTTTCTCTACAATCCTACATGTATGTACTATATAGCTTTCTCTACAATCTTACATGTATGTACTATATAGCTTTCTCTTCAATCCTATATGTATGTACTATATAGCTTTCTCTACAATCCTACATGTATGTACTATATAGCTTTCTCTTCAATCCTACATGTATGTACTATATAGCTTTCTCTTCAATCCTACATGTATGTACTATATTTCTCTTCAATCCTACATGTATGTACTATATTTCTCTTCAATCCTACATGTATGTACTATATTTCTCTTCAATCCTACATGTATGTACTATATTTCTCTTCAATCCTACATGTATGTACTATATTTCTCTTCAATCCTACATGTATGTACTATATAGCTTTCTCTTCAATCCTACATGTATGTACTATATAGCTTTCTCTTCAATCCTACATGTATGTACATATATTTCTCTTCAATCCTACATGTATGTACTATATAGCTTTCTCTTCAATCCTACATGTATGTACTATATAGCTTTCTCTACAATCCTACATGTATGTATATAGCTTTCTCTCCAATCCTACATGTATGTACTATATAGCTTTCTCTTCAATCCTACATGTATGTACTATATAGCTTTCTCTTCAATCCTACATGTATGTACTATATAGCTTTCTCTACAATCCTACATGTATGTACTATATAGCTTTCTCTTCAATCCTACATGTATGTACTATATAGCTTTCTCTTCAATCCTACATGTATGTACTATATAGCTTTCTCTTCAATCCTACATGTATGTACTATATAGCTTTCTCTTCAATCCTACATGTATGTACTATATAGCTTTCTCTTCAATCCTACATGTATGTACTATATAGCTTTCTCTACAATCCTACATGTATGTACTATATAGCTTTCTCTACAATCCTACATGTATGTACTATATAGCTTTCTCTACAATCCTACATGTATGTACTATATAGCTTTCTCTACAATCCTACATGTATGTACTATATAGCTTTCTCTACAATCCTACATGTATGTACTATATAGCTTTCTCTTCAATCCTACCTGTATGTACTATATAGCTTTCTCTTCAATCCTACATGTATGTACTATATAGCTTTCTCTTCAATCCTACATGTATGTACTATATAGCTTTCTCTTCAATCCTACATGTATGTACTATATAGCTTTCTCTACAATCCTACATGTATGTACTATATAGCTTTCTCTTCAATCCTACATGTATGTACTATATAGCTTCCTACAATCCTACATGTATGTACTATATAGCTTTCTCTTCAATCCTACATGTATGTACTATATAGCTTTCTCTACAATCCTACATGTATGTACTATATAGCTTTCTCTTCAATCCTACATGTATGTACTATATAGCTTTCTCTACAATCCTACATGTATGTACTATATAGCTTTCTCTACAATCCTACATGTATGTACTATATAGCTTTCTCTACAATCCTACATGTATGTATTATATAGCTTTCTCTTCAATCCTACATGTATGTACTATATAGCTTTCTCTACAATCCTACATGTATGTACTATATAGCTTTCTCTTCAATCCTACATGTATGTACTATATAGCTTTCTCTACAATCCTACATGTATGTACTATATAGCTTTCTCTACAATCCTACATGTATGTACTATATAGCTTTCTCTTCAATCCTATATGTATGTACTATATTGCTCTTCAATCCTACATGTATGTACTATATTCTCTTCAATCCTACATGTATGTACTATATAGATTTCTCTTCAATCCTACATGTATGTACATATAGCTTTCTCTTCAATCCTACATGTATGTACTATATAGCTTTCTCTTCAATCCTACATGTATGTACTATATAGCTTTCTCTACAATCCTACATGTATGTACTATATAGCTTTCTCTACAATCCTACATGTATGTACTATATAGCTTTCTCTACAATCCTACATGTATGTACTATATAGCTTTCTCTTCAATCCTACATGTATGTACTATATAGCTCTACAATCCTACATGTATGTACTATATAGCTTTCTCTACAATCCTACATGTATGTACTATATAGCTTTCTCTTCAATCCTACATGTATGTACTATATAGCTTTCTCTACAATCCTACATGTATGTACTATATAGCTTTCTCTACAATCCTACATGTATGTACTATATAGCTTTCTCTACAATCCTACATGTATGTACTATATAGCTTTCTCTTCAATCCTACATGTATGTACTATATAGCTTTCTCTACAATCCTACATGTATGTACTATATAGCTTTCTCTTCAATCCTACATGTATGTACTATATAGCTTTCTCTACAATCCTACATGTATGTACTATATAGCTTTCTCTACAATCCTACATGTATGTACTATATAGCTTTCTCTTCAATCCTATATGTATGTACTATATTGCTCTTCAATCCTACATGTATGTACTATATTGCTCTTCAATCCTACATGTATGTACTATATAGATTTCTCTTCAATCCTATATGTATGTACTATATAGCTTTCTCTTCAATCCTACATGTATGTACTATATTACTCTTCAATCCTACATGTATGTACTATATTGCTCTTCAATCCTACATGTATGTACTATATAGCTTTCTCTACACTCCTACATGTATGTACTATATAGCTTTCTCTTCAATCCTACATGTATGTACTATATAGCTTTCTCTACAATCCTACATGTATGTACTATATAGCTTTCTCTACAATCCTACATGTATGTACTATATAGCTTTCTCTACAATCCTACATGTATGTACTATATAGCTTTCTCTACAATCCTACATGTATGTACTATATAGCTTTCTCTTCAATCCTACATGTATGTACTATATAGCTTTCTCTTCAATCCTACATGTATGTACTATATAGCTTTCTCTTCAATCCTACATGTATGTACTATATAGCTTTCTCTTCAATCCTACATGTATGTACTATATAGCTTTCTCTTCAATCCTACATGTATGTATTATATAGCTTTCTCTTCAATCCTACATGTATGTACTATATAGCTTTCTCTTCAATCCTACATGTATGTACTATATAGCTTTCTCTTCAATCCTACATGTATGTACTATATAGCTTTCTCTTCAATCCTACATGTATGTACTATATAGCTTTCTCTTCAATCCTACATGTATGTACTATATAGCTTTCTCTTCAATCCTACATGTATGTACTATATAGCTTTCTCTTCAATCCTACATGTATGTACTATATAGCTTTCTCTTCAATCCTACATGTATGTACTATATAGCTTTCTCTTCAATCCTACATGTATGTACTATATAGCTTTCTCTTCAATCCTACATGTATGTACTATATAGCTTTCTCTTCAATCCTACATGTATGTACTATATAGCTTTCTCTTCAATCCTACATGTATGTACTATATAGCTTTCTCTTCAATCCTACATGTATGTACTATATAGCTTTCTCTTCAATCCTACATGTATGTACTATATAGCTTTCTCTTCAATCCTACATGTATGTACTATATAGCTTTCTCTACAATCCTACATGTATGTACTATATAGCTTTCTCTTCAATCCTACATGTATGTACTATATAGCTTTCTCTTCAATCCTACATGTATGTACTATATAGCTTTCTCTTCAATCCTACATGTATGTACTATATAGCTTTCTCTACAATCCTACATGTATGTACTATATAGCTTTCTCTACAATCCTACATGTATGTACTATATAGCTTTCTCTACAATCCTACATGTATGTACTATATAGCTTTCTCTACAATCCTACATGTATGTATTATATAGCTTTCTCTTCAATCCTACATGTATGTATTATATTTCTCTACAATCCTACAAAAACCCATCCTACATGTATGTACTATATAGCTTTCTCTACAATCCTACATGTATGTACTATATAGCTTTCTCTACAATCCTACATGTATGTACTATATAGCTTTCTCTACAATCCTACATGTATGTACTATATAGCTTTCTCTACAATCCTACATGTATGTACTATATAGCTTTCTCTTCAATCCTACATGTATGTACTATATAGCTTTCTCTACAATCCTACATGTATGTACTATATAGCTTTCTCTTCAATCCTACATGTATGTACTATATTTCTCTTCAATCCTACATGTATGTACTATATTTCTCTCAATCTACATGTATGTACTATATTTCTCTCAATCCTACATGTATGTACTATATTTCTCTTCAATCCTACATGTATGTACTATATAGCTTTCTCTTCAATCCTACATGTATGTACTATATAGCTTTCTCTTCAATCCTACATGTATGTACTATATAGCTTTCTCTACAATCCTACATGTATGTACTATATAGCTTTCTCTTCAATCCTACATGTATGTACTATATTTCTCTTCAATCCTACATGTATGTACTATATAGCTTTCTCTTCAATCCTACATGTATGTACTATATAGCTTTCTCTACAATCCTACATGTATGTACTATATAGCTTTCTCTTCAATCCTACATGTATGTACTATATAGCTTTCTCTACAATCCTACATGTATGTACTATATAGCTTTCTCTTCAATCCTACATGTATGTACTATATTTCTCTTCAATCCTACATGTATGTACTATATAGCTTTCTCTTCAATCCTACATGTATGTACTATATAGCTTTCTCTACAATCCTACATGTATGTACTATATTTCTCTACAATCCTACATGTATGTACTATATAGCTTTCTCTTCAATCCTACATGTATGTACTATATAGCTTTCTCTACAATCCTACATGTATGTACTATATAGCTTTCTCTACAATCCTACATGTATGTACTATATAGCTTTCTCTACAATCCTACATGTATGTACTATATAGCTTTCTCTTCAATCCTACATGTATGTACTATATAGCTTTCTCTTCAATCCTACATGTATGTACTATATAGCTTTCTCTTCAATCCTACATGTATGTACTATATAGCTTTCTCTTCAATCCTACATGTATGTACTATATAGCTTTCTCTTCAATCCTACATGTATGTACTATATAGCTTTCTCTACAATCCTACATGTATGTACTATATAGCTTTCTCTACAATCCTACATGTATGTACTATATAGCTTTCTCTCAATCCTACATGTATGTACTATATAGCTTTCTCTTCAATCCTACATGTATGTACTATATAGCTTTCTCTTCAATCCTACATGTATGTACTATATAGCTTTCTCTTCAATCCTACATGTATGTACTATATAGCTTTCTCTTCAATCCTACATGTATGTACTATATAGCTTTCTCTTCAATCCTACATGTATGTACTATATAGCTTTCTCTTCAATCCTACATGTATGTACTATATAGCTTTCTCTACAATCCTACATGTATGTACTATATAGCTTTCTCTTCAATCCTACATGTATGTACTATATAGCTTTCTCTACAATCCTACATGTATGTACTATATAGCTTTCTCTTCAATCCTACATGTATGTACTATATAGCTTTCTCTTCAATCCTACATGTATGTACTATATAGCTTTCTCTACAATCCTACATGTATGTACTATATAGCTTTCTCTACAATCCTACATGTATGTATTATATAGCTTTCTCTACAATCCTACATGTATGTACTATATAGCTTTCTCTACAATCCTACATGTATGTATTATATAGCTTTCTCTACAATCCTACATGTATGTACTATATTTCTCTTCAATCCTACATGTATGTACTATATAGCTTTCTCTACAATCCTACATGTATGTACTATATAGCTTTCTCTACAATCCTACATGTATGTACTATATAGCTTTCTCTTCAATCCTACATGTATGTACTATATAGCTTTCTCTACAATCCTACATGTATGTACTATATAGCTTTCTCTTCAATCCTACATGTATGTACTATATAGCTTTCTCTTCAATCCTACATGTATGTACTATATAGCTTTCTCTTCAATCCTACATGTATGTACTATATAGCTTTCTCTTCAATCCTACATGTATGTACTATATAGCTTTCTCTTCAATCCTACATGTATGTACTATATAGCTTTCTCTTCAATCCTACATGTATGTACTATATTTCTCTTCAATCCTACATGTATGTACTATATTTCTCTTCAATCCTACATGTATGTACTATATAGCTTTCTCTTCAATCCTACATGTATGTACTATATAGCTTTCTCTTCAATCCTACATGTATGTACTATATAGCTTTCTCTACAATCCTACATGTATGTACTATATAGCTTTCTCTTCAATCCTACATGTATGTACTATATTTCTCTTCAATCCTACATGTATGTACTATATAGCTTTCTCTTCAATCCTACATGTATGTACTATATTTCTCTTCAATCCTACATGTATGTACTATATTTCTCTTCAATCCTACATGTATGTACTATATAGCTTTCTCTTCAATCCTACATGTATGTACTATATAGCTTTCTCTTCAATCCTACATGTATGTACTATATAGCTTTCTCTACAATCCTACATGTATGTACTATATAGCTTTCTCTACAATCCTACATGTATGTACTATATAGCTTTCTCTACAATCCTACATGTATGTACTATATAGCTTTCTCTACAATCCTACATGTATGTACTATATAGCTTTCTCTTCAATCCTACATGTATGTACTATATAGCTTTCTCTTCAATCCTACATGTATGTACTATATAGCTTTCTCTTCAATCCTACATGTATGTACTATATAGCTTTCTCTTCAATCCTACATGTATGTACTATATAGCTTTCTCTTCAATCCTACATGTATGTATTATATAGCTTTCTCTACAATCCTACATGTATGTACTATATAGCTTTCTCTTCAATCCTACATGTATGTACTATATAGCTTTCTCTTCAATCCTACATGTATGTACTATATAGCTTTCTCTACAATCCTACATGTATGTACTATATAGCTTTCTCTACAATCCTACATGTATGTACTATATAGCTTACTCTACAATCCTACATGTATGTACTATATAGCTTTCTCTACAATCCTACATGTATGTACTATATAGCTTTCTCTACAATCCTACATGTATGTACTATATAGCTTTCTCTTCAATCCTACATGTATGTATTATATAGCTTTCTCTTCAATCCTACATGTATGTACTATATAGCTTTCTCTTCAATCCTACATGTATGTACTATATAGCTTTCTCTTCAATCCTACATGTATGTACTATATAGCTTTCTCTACAATCCTACATGTATGTACTATATAGCTTTCTCTACAATCCTACATGTATGTACTATATAGCTTTCTCTTCAATCCTACATGTATGTACTATACTACATGTGTATATTATTTGTACTTGACTATGTTTATTCAAAATAATAAATAGTGTTTAAACCAATTAATTGATTATCGATAACTCTGCATGGGCCTCAATGTGTTACTAGTATTGACAGGTAATATAAAAGTAAAACCCACCATTGCTGTAAGTTCACCTGCCAGATTTGTCGTCCGTAATATAGGTCGGCCCAATGTTTTTAATTAAACAGCACACATGTATTGAATACCCCCAATAAACGAAACACAAATTGATTTTAATCCTTAGGCAAGCAAGGCATTTAAATTCCACGCTGCCTCTTCTCTCTCCCTCGTGTCGATGGATTCCATCTGGAATGAGGTCTCGAGAGTGATTAATATAAGTTGAAAGAGCTTGTTTCGCAATCGAGCTAAATAAATTTGCATAATTTTTTTTAATTTATATCGCATTATTTCTTACCGTAGTTAGTATATTAATTGCACACGCCGTAAAAATAATAAATAGTATGTACAACCAACATTCCTGGCACAAACATATCACATTTATTAGTAATCTTTTTTTTATTTAAGTTTATTTCCTGGGCAGGCTCCAGCAGTTGACCAGTACTTGGTGCACCAATGGTAGACAACCTCCGTAAGAAACTGCCAACCTTTTTTTATATAAATGAGACATGGCCTGAGATGGGCTCGAACCCGTGACCATCAGTGATGATAGGTTACAGTGGTATGCAATTCAGCGACATTAATCACTCCACCACGGTGTGTGTGATTTACGTTTATTTATCGTCGCTACCGGTTGCCCATATGAGCGACGCCTCCTGAAGAGTTTAGTCATTTTAGATTTTTGGAGGATAGTGCAATGATACAGACAGAGACCCATTCCAGAGTCTCCTCTAGTTCTTTTACTTATGTACATATATGATGTATCTTGAACATAAGTATGAAATCAGCGTAAATACAGCTATTCACAGAATCTAGTAACTATTGCAATGGTAATACACATATATGCTAATGACTGTGTACAATATCATCTGAAGTAATACTAGTAGAAATATGTGATTAGATTGTATTGTTATTGTTCCACCTTAAGTAGAGAATTTTAACTGTTGGATAGTTGGAGCATTTTGAACTGTTGGATAGTTGGAGCATTTTGAACTGTTGGATAGTTGGAGCATTTTGAACTGTTGGATAGTTGGAGCATTTTGACCTGTTGGATAGTTGGAGCATTTTGAACTGTTGGATAGTTGGAGCATTTTGAACTGTTGGATAGTTGGAGCATGCACTTTGAACTGAGTGAGGCAATTAATTCCAAATAGATGCTCCTAACTTCATACTATATCGGACTTATCAGACGGTTAACTGTTTAATGCATGGTATCATTGCATATTACCATATATACTGGTGTCTTCCACCATCAATACTAGCTGTAGAGTGGCCATAATACGACCACAGGAACTTGAAATTTTATCCATAAGCCACCAACGGTCTCGTACCTCTATCCTAGGACACCCCCCTCTATTAACCTTTTTTTTAATAGAAGGGTGTGTCCTAGGATAGAGGGGGTGTCCTAGGATAGAGGTATGAGACCTTTGGTGGCTTATGGATAACATTTCAAGCTCCTGTGATACGACATATGTTTTCGACAAAACTTGTAACCACAAAAACAACCAACTATTATACCAACCCGGAGGAATTTCACACAATATTCCATCATATCCTGGCGAACATGTACACGTGTAGTTTGAAAGACCGCTTTGACATGTTGCATCATTTCGACATTCATTATCAATGCAGAAATCCGGCGGAGTTGTACACGTGCTACCTGACCAACCTCCTGTACACGTGCACGTGTACGTGCCTTGTCCATCGATACACGGATGACCGTTACACGGCGAGGACACATAACACTCGTCCACAGCTGAAAATTAATGAAAATTACAACAACGTACATGTATACAACATTTGATGAACTGGTTCTTCCCACCTTCATGCGTAATACTAACCCTTTCGTGACGTCATAAAGCAGCAAATATGACGTCATATAACAGATGGTATGATACTAGCCGTACTCTGTCGCTCTAGTTACCTCCTCTGACGCTCCGTTCATAAGGACGTGATAATAACGCCCACATGGACTAGTAAGATACATGTTGGCTACTTCAGCCGTCCTCTGACGCTCCGTTCATAAGGACGTGATAATAACGCCCACATGGACTAGTAAGATACATGTTGGCTACTTCAGCCGTCCACTGACGCTCCGTTCATATGGACGTGATAACGCCCACGTGTTGGAGTAGTAGGATACATGTAGGCTATTTCAGCCGTTCAGGTTTGGAATATTTAAGAAGTGAATCATGGGTTAATAGTTTCCATCGGGTATGAACTATACTGGGCGTGGTTAAAGCGTGTGGAGGCCGAGAATGTACCTCTATATGTACTGTTATTCTATATTTCTATATGTACTGTTGATATCTTGCCGACTCAAAAATAAAATTTATCTTATCTTATCTTACTTCTTTGTATGTTACATCATCTATACAATGCACAGACGTCGGGGTCTGGACAAATGGCTTTGTATGTTACATCATCTATACAATGCACAGACGTCGGGGTCTGGACAAATGGCTTTGTATGTTACATCATCTATACAATGCACAGACGTCCGGGGTCTGGACAAATGGCTTCGGGTTCAAAACCAATTTTTTTATATATTTGTTTAAAAGATATTTCCATAAATAAATCTACATACAATTGTAATTACTCTGAATATTGGCGAGTGTCATTTTTAAATATGCCTGGACATGACCTAACATGTATAGTGTCAAGCCTATGGTTTATCACTGTCTGTCAATGGGCATCTCAAAAATGCACGGAGAATGCATGTTTTCTTGTATATATAGCATTGTTACAAGCTACTTTCATCTGAAATAATTTATACTTGTTTATATAAAGTTGCTATGCTAAAAGAAAAACGTCTTATACGACGTTTGTTTACTGGTTGATATATTTGGGGAGGGGAATTATTTACAATAAATAGATTTAATGTCGCTTTAACATTAGTTATTCGCTACTTACTATCGCAGTTAGATGGAACTACAAGCACTATTTCGAGCTCTGCAATATCTTTAAACACTTCCATGTTGATGACGTCATTATCTTCTGTCATTTGACAGGACGTTGCATGTGTTTCAATGTCTGTATCCGTCAGAACATTTGCGAGCAAATGTAAACCAGTCAAATAAACGCCTGGAATGACACAACGGCATTATGATTACTGATATACTCGCGCATGTAACAATCATCATATTAACATGCATTTCATCCTCAACAACATTACAAAATGCACAAGTGCGATTTGTACTGTGAGATATTCGTATTGATTTAACCATATTTTATCGCATGTGTAATACATTCGACAATACAATATTACATACGAGCATGAATCAGATGTGAAATAAGTTAACAGATTATAAGGCACATATATACATTTGTGTAACATAGCAAAAGGGTCGGGCCACAAGTTATAATCAACATAGGAAAACGGCCCAACAGTACTATCAATTATAGTTGTATCTATGTTGATATTGATTAACTGGGAACTAATAAACCTAAATTTAGAATTAGATAGGTCGGTAATGTTAATGTATTTTAACCCTTTCAACACCACAGACCTCTAAATTGGCTTACAAAAAAGTGTAGATCCAGATGAGCCGGCTCATGACGAGCCGTCTCATCAGGATCTGCACTTTTTTCAAGAAATATAACTATTTTTAGAATTTTTTTTACCCATTTTGATAAATGAACTGATCCAAATGTAATTTTGTTATTAATTTATTGGTCTACAAATATCATGGACCAGTCCATGTCAGTTACTTGGTGTTGAATGGGTTAAAGACGAAAATGAGAAATAGAAAGACGATGGATTCGAAAATAAATTTAGAATTCGGTAATGTTAATGTATTTAAATGAAGAAAAGTTATTGAAATGAAACAACAGGAAAAAGAAAGAAAAGAAAAAAAATATCGCTGTCCTGCAAACTCGTGAAAGAATGCGACATGATGTTTCACCGACATGTTAAGACTAAAATACGATGTGGAAGTCGTGATAGCGCAATGGTAGAGCAGTCGATTCAGGTGCCCAGCTGTAGTCGTTATGATTGTGTCCTTTAGCAAACCATTTAAATGCCACATTTCCTTTTCTCTTTCCCTCGTGGCGATGGATTCCATTAGGAAGGACGTCTCGAGAGTGATTAATATAAGTTGTAAGAACATTTTTCGCAATCGAGCACAATTTTTTTTGTATTAACTACAATACGATCATCTCCGCAATCCCTTGAATGCGATCAACCTTGACCCCCAAACTGCAACACCTACCTGATTGCCCGCTAGATGTCACAACTAACTGTGCATTTTGTAGCAATGGCGAAGTTGGGGCAACAGCAGTAGAGGTGTGAGTGTTCTCGCCGTTAACATACACGTTCACGATAGCGTTTACCGTGTCCCAGGCAACAGCCACGTGAGTCCACGCCACGCTGCTGTGTGTACCCACAATCTCATCTACCAGAGACCTGTAAAACGTAAAGATTGTATATGTTCGTATAACGTCGGACTGGTAATCCAAGGATCGCATGTTCGATCCCCGTCTGTCCTTACTAACAAATTCAATTGGGACTTTAAGCCGAGGTCTCGTGTCGGTGCTTTACACCGTGCACTTTAAATAACCAGAGGAGACTGGAATGGGTCTCTGTCTGTATCATTGCACTATCCTCCAAAAATCTAAAATGACTAATATCTTCAAGAGGCGTCCTCATATGGGCAACCAGTAGCGACGATAAGTAAACGTAAAACACACCGTATAGTTACTATAGATTGACCTGCCATGGAGGCTATTACACCATTTTCTCAGATGCCAAGCTCGAGTTCCAGTGATTTGATTGGTTGATTCTGAGATATCTACTCAGTTGAACCAATCAGGAGATTGAGACTGAGTTTGAGATTGATGGAAAGCTCTATAACCTCTGCCCTCTTTACGGGTCATACGAATATTCGTAAGACTGAAAACTAGTAAATGTTGAGTAACGGAAAATTCCTTCCATTCTAGCTCAGACATACATGTGTGTATTGCATAGCTTTGCTTGTATTCAGTTCACATAACTATCACATATTTTCTTAAATGTACACACGTGTAATAAGACCGGGTCCAATTCCTTATTTCAATTGTTGTAAATAAATAACCATGTACATGATAGAAAATAAATATGTTTAAACCAAGACCTGGAAGGATTCTGATTGGTTTAGAGAATAATCTTTCTAATTTGTAAACTAAACTGATTATGCATATTTCTATGTGAATTGGTAACTAACATTAACGATAAGACACATGGTGATTTAAAAGAAGTCTCGCAAATATAACGCTGCTTTGCGTAGTGACGTCATGCCAATTTAGCGACGTCATGCCAATTTAGCGACGTCATGCCAATTTAGCGACATGTCAATTTAGCGATCACATGCCAATTTAGATACGTCATGCCAATTTAGCGATGTCATGTCAATATGCGCCGATACTTGTCGCACAAATGAAAGTGGCAACGATATTTGTTAAAAACAACCCCGCTATGGTAATGTGATAAAAAGGAGTTTACACTAGTCATGATTTCATACACTATTTAATGAAACTCGATCCCCCGTCTGACCCTAATAAAATTAACAGTCTTTCAGATGGGACATTAAACCGAGGTCTCGTGTCTCGTATAAATCGGTCAAGACCTATGGTCAGTTCGGTCAGAGATGTGTCCAACCTCGTTGATTTCATTAGTACCATGGGAACGTACGTCATATGATATGACGTCATAATTGTATTCGTCAATGCCGTATAAAACAAAATTGGCAAGTCTAATCAAATAAATAGAAAACAATATATGTAACGTAACATCCTACTAACGGAATTTCAACGCGAACGTTTTCTGTCAGGTGAATGGCGATTAGGTGTGAGTCATCATTGGTCAAACGAACAACCGTGTTACTGGACTGCCCATCAACACGTTTCGACCATAACATCAAACTTATGTCATTCAAGCTTTCCGAAATTGACGCAACTGTGACATTTCCGTTGGTGGTTCCTAGAAGGACGTCGTAGCCTGAGACGAAATATGCATGCATTAATATTACAATGTCATGATACCGTTTATAATTATAATAATAATATAATAATAATAAATGAAAAAGAAAACTTGTGTTTATTATTGTTCACTCAATGTAATAATTTCCTATACTAATGAACACAGATATCGAACAAATATTGCTTACTTGCGCAGTCACTAACTGATGTTCGCTTTGTCGACACTGTGGTTGTGCTAACAGGACATTGTTTGCATGCTGTTTGGCCTTGTTCTTCCTGGTACGTACCATGCATGCAGACAGAGCAATTCTCCATGGTATCTGGCGAATACGTTCCCGGGCCACATAGCGCTGAAGCATGGTGAAAGAAATGTGTATGAGTAGCCACAGACGCTTGGGACCTGGACAAGTGGTTGCGGGTTCTTTGTGTTAAAGAACATTTTGATAAACCGTAGGCTTGTCACTATACATACACAACCAAGCGTATTTAAAAATGGCACTCCTTCACTACCAGAGTAAGAATGGACGCATAATTACTCACTTGTATGCAAACCTATGGTTTATCAAAAAGTTCTTAACCCTTTCAACACCACAGACCTCTAAATAGGCTTACAAAAAGTGTAGATCCAGATGAGCTCGTAACGAGCCGTCTCATCAGGATCTGCACTTTTTGCCAGTGATTTGACTATTTTTAGACATAAATACCCATTTTGATAAATGAACTTGTCCAAATGTGATTTTCTGATTCATTTATTGGTTTATGAATATCATGGACCAGTCCATGTGAGTTACTTGGTGTTGAATGGGTTAAATAAATAAAAACATTGGTTTTGACACTGAAATTACTTGTCCAGACACAAAGCATTTGTGCGAGTACCTTGTCCATACATTTGTATGTATAACTGCACATTTAACGTTCCATCTGAAAGACTGTTAATTTTATTAGAGTCAGACGGGGGATCGTACCAGCAATCCCTGGATTACCAGTTCAGCGTGTTAACCACCGTGGCACGGTGCTGGTCATGGAGCGTAGCTAAACACATGTCGGCTTCACAAGGAAACAACGTTCACTACATGTACATTGTATTAACTAGGATGCAGCAGATGCATTGTACCTGGTTACGGTCGTTGACTTCAAGTCACTTGTCGCTCAAGACTGTAGACTGGAATCCCACTTGGGGTGTATAATGTATTCATGTGCGGAGGCTGTTCAACTGCTTCCGGAAGGTCGGTGGTTCTAAACTGGTGCCGGAACGAGCCAGAAATACTGCTCATAAGGGCACCGGTTCTTCCTCTATCAATATTAGCTGGATAGTCGCCATATTTATAACCTAAGCTGTTGGTGAGCGACTATATCGTATAAATACAAATAGTGGTTGTAATTGACTTTGTTACAGACGGATATGTAGTCCAGTGGTTAACACGCTGGACTGGTAATCCAGGGATCGCAGGTTCGATACCCCGTCTGACCATAATAAAATTAACAGTCTTTCAGATGGGACTTTAAACCGAGTGCTGTACACCGTGCACGTATAAGAACCAGAGGAGACTCTGGAATGGGTCTCTCATATGGGCAACCGGTAGCGACGATAAATAAACGTAAAACACACACCAACACACACTCTCCACAACTGGTGATACGGTGCAGGAGCGTAGACCGGCTTCACCAAGAAGCACATTTAGTTATAAGGGCTTAGTTAATAGTATATACAATATTTTACTGTTTACTGGCTCTTTATAAAAAAATAAATTAATTTAAGTTTATTTAAGCTACCGATTGCCCATTTGAGCGACGGGCAGGTTTACCTAACAACACCTGTCCTGGGCAAGCTCCAGCGGTTAACCAGTACTTGGTGCACCAACCTCCGTAAGAAACTGCATACGTTTTTCTACTAAATGAGACACGGTCTGAGCGGGGCTCGAACACGTGACCATCAGTGATGATAGGTTATAGTAGTATACAAGTCAGCGACCGTAAACACTCGACCACGGAGGCGGACGGCTGGTGGTCTCTGACTCTCCATGCAGCATATATACATTGTACGTACCAATGCAATCATCTGTGGAATTTGATCCAGAGTTCCTTGTCGAGAATCCAGTCGGACAAGTGGTGCATGCAACTTCACTCACGGTTGACTTATACTGACCGATTGCACATTGGTCACAAACACTATCGTTCAGGAAATAACCAACTGGACACGGTTCTGAAAGATACAAAATAACACACATTTATTTTTTTTTATCACCTATTTCTTTGCTAAAATTTCCAGAATTCGGTTCTCTCTCATGTTGCTGTTCAACTGTGGAAGTCGTGATAGCGCAGTGGTAGCGCGTTCGCTACACGTGTGAAAGGCCCGGAGTTCGCGCCCAGCTGTAGCCGTTACAATTGTACTCTTAAGCAAGGCATTTAAATTCCACATGCCTCTTTTCTCTTTCCCTCATGGCGATTGATTCCAACAGGAATGAGGTCTCGAAAGTGATTAATATAATTTTGTAAAACTTGTTTCACAATCGAGCTAAAATTAATTTGTATCAAATAAATTGGTGTGCAACAGACATTTTTCTCATTATAGCAGGGAAGTTGTCTGCTTACCGTGAGTGTGATTACCGGTTTTATGCAAATGTGTTGTGTAGTGATAGCCTGGGTTCCAGTCTGTCGAATTGTCACTAGTATACTTCTGGCAAAATGACATCGATATTATCAGAAACTAAATACGGTCCAATTATTGATCTCGATATTATATGACTGATCAGGCAAAATATATCAACGGACGGATCTGTAGTCCAGTGGTAACACGCTGGACTGGTAATCCAGGGATCACAGGTCCGACCATAATAAAATTAACAGTCTTTCAGATGGGAATTTAAACCGAGGTCTCGTGATGGTGCTTTACACTGTGCGCGTAAAAGAACCAGAGGAGACTCTGGAATGGTTCTCTGTATCATTGCACTATCCTCCAAAAATGTAAAATGACTAATCTCTTCAGGAGGCGTCGCTCATATGGGCAACCGGTAGCGACGATAAATAAACGTAAAACACAAATATATCAATGCCTGTTCCCAGGCTAGTGTAGTGATAAAGTACACTAATTCTTGTTTTGTCGTATTGCTAAAGTAAAATCTCGGTGTCCAGAAATTACAAACAATAATAATAATTAATAATAATGATAATAATAAAGACTTTATTTTACGAGAGAATTCATTTAATGAAAGTTAAAGCAGCATTACATCGTATGAAATAAAAAGATATTTGAAAAATTCAATTTTTACATATGGGTAGCAATGCTGCTACACATTCTAACATTATACTTTATATGCTTATGTTCATTTGGTAAACAGTGTTTGTTTGCGATAAAACAAACTCAAAACCGAAAGTAGGACTTTCCGAGTCGATCGGTCACGCACTTGTTTACAACCGGAACGCATTGTCCGCACTTGTTTACATTCGGAATGCATCGTCCCCATTTGTCCCACGTTGTCATTTTTAATTAAATTACTTGATATGTTGATTCATACCTCTGTCTTTTAGTGACATTTCTACATCTACGAGAGGGGTTTAACATTAGAGGAAGATAGATAGATAGTCTTTCATGTTCAAAATATATACGTTGTTTTCTACATACCTCTGTTGTTTCACGCATGCGCGCTGTGCGTGTTTACATTTCGTGTGTTGATAAACAAATTCGCGTATACGACGGTTTAAATTTATTGGAATTTTATCGTTTCTGAGCGACTATTTCGATTTTTGTAAACACACACACATTAGTATTTTACCCAAAACATCCTTTATTACAATGTAATGCTGCTTTAATATATTCAATGAGGCCCTCAACATATATACAAATCAAATGCAATCAAACGATAGGACTATAAGTGAAAACTGCACATTGGAATTATATAGTAATGTTAAAGCTGATAAGTAGCGAAATTTATATAATATGTTATGGAATATAATATGATGATGTATGGAATTGTCTAGTAGATATGACTTATAGAAGTATCTTGAAAATAATTCTGAAATCAGCTTAAAGACAGTCATTCTAGTAACTAGCATTGCAGACCCGTAGTTATGGGTGGGGGTCGGAGCTACGGGCCTGCACTGTTTCAGCTGTATAATTAATGCCGAATGACTTACTACAACTCTCTTGAACCAGTGTGTATCCTGGAGGGCATATCACGTCTCCATATGGTTTGGTCTGAAAGGAATCGCTCTTGAGTTGGAACTCCGGTATATCAAAGGTTCCATTGTCGATCAGCACTTGCACAGCAGGTTTCAAAATGTCTAGTTGTATACCGTCGTACATGAGTAACGCATCTATTAGAGTTGTGTTGGCTAAATTCAGAGCTACAATTATGTTGAACTGTAGGATAAGTACATGTGACTCGTTGTCTTGTCTTTTATGAATATGGTGATCTCGTCTATTGCCTATAATGAATATAATTATATATACATATTTTAAGACTTACACTCCTCAACTGTTCGCGGAAGTCGTGATAGCGCAGTGGATGCGCGTTCGCTTCAGGTGCGAAAGGTCCGGAGTTCGAGCCCTGCTGGAGCCGTTACAATTGTGCCCTTAGGCAAGGCATTTAAATTCCACGTTGCCTCTTCTCTTTCCCTCGTGGCGATGGATTCCATCAGGAATGAGATCTCGAGAGTAATTAATATAAGTTGAAAGAACTTGTTTCGCAATCTAGCTAAAATAAATTTGTATAAACTAACCTAAACTAACTGTTCGCAACTCTCAATTGGATGACTTTCCCAGAAAGGGCTAGCTTTCAAAAAGCAGTTTAAAACACTCAATGGTATAGAACCTGTCTATCTGCAAGAGTCATTTATATTTACTTCCTATGTTCGAACTCAAACTTGCGATCATCCGCCAATCTGCAAATTTACTCTCCTAAGCCAACTACTGAACTGTGTGTGTGTTTTACGTTTATTTGCTTTACACCGTGCACGTAAAAGAACCAGAGGAGATTCTGTAATGAGTCTCTGTCTGTATCATTGCACTATCCTCCAAAATCTAAAATGACTAATCTCTTCAGGAGGTGTCGCTCATATGGGCAACCGGTAGCGACGATATATAAACGTAAAACACACACACGGGTGAAAAGTCATAATTTGAAACTTTAGAATAGGACTGTGGTATATTGGGTCAGTGTATCTTACTGGACAATATATAATTTGTTCAGGGAGAAGTGGGGTCCCCACTAGGGGACGAGGTCAGGGTACATAGGACGACTATTTCGCCCCAGTCGCCCTCTAGAATAAGCCCTGTAGATTACAGGTCATTGTTTGGCCCATGCTAGGAACCTTGCAAATTGCAGAATACATACGAGTGAATCTGCATGTGCTAACTAGCTTAGTACAGAAAGGTTTCTGAATAGTGAATACAGATTGTTTATGCGGGTTGATTACTTACTACCAGTAGTTTACTTAATATACAAGTTGATTGTTTAATGTAGGTTGATTGTTTAATGTAGGTTGATTGTTTAATACAGTCCGTGTGTGAAATACTGCTCGGAGGAGCCTCAGGGGTCTTCCTCCATCAATAATAACTGGAGAGTCTTCGTAGGAGCACTGTTGGTGCTACGTTAAACACCCAAACCAAAGCCGACAAAGCCAGGTCAATGTGTGCGGTATTGGTAATGGCACCAATGAGGAATATCGTAGGCTATTATATTACCTCCCTTGGGGTATAAATTCCAATTTATCCCGAAATATATGCCCCTTTAGTTTGAATCCTTTGTTTTTACTGTTGTTCCGTAACCAGGTGATGCGTTATGATAATTGTGATTTGATCCAAATCATGTTAATTAATTATTACAAGAAATGTACAGATAAAGTGCCCATTGGATATACTGTAGGATATATGTCGTGATATAGGAACATAATAATCATAAGATGAGAAAGTGGTGGAAATTTCATAGCATGTTGTGCAAAGGAAACAACGATAAACACAGAGGAAACCACTTAAGAATACCTATATACATTTAAGGAGTATTTAGGGGCAGTAACTGACCGATGTCTCCCATAGGCCCTTATCTGTAAGAAATGGTGCATACCTTCTGCATTATATACGTGCCGGATGATGTTGCCACTGCTATTCGCCAAATTCGGAGAGCGTCGTTTTCTGGCAGATTGAATAGGGCCACATACGATTACTACGTTACCAGCCGTGCATGTTTCTCCTGGACTACATATATACTCGTAATATGGATTAAGTCCTTCCTCTATTATGACTTTGAGGTTCTGCTCAATTTGTGCCATTGTCGCCTCCGTACCGCAGTTTCCTCCATAGTAGAAAACCTCAGCAGGCAGGTACAGCAATCTTGGATTCATCGGTTCTATAAAATTGATGTAATGTGTAATGCTCATTATATACTGACACGAAAAAGAAAACGATGCACTTGCCTTAGAGGTAAAAGTCTTTATGTCCCTTTTAGAAAACAAATACAGTCAAACCTGTGTTAGTGGTCACCTCTATTAAGCAGCCAACCTGTATTAAGCAGCCAGTTTCCAGATTCCCAATACTTTGTTTTATTATACATTTGACCTCTATTAAGCAGCCACCTGTGTTAAGCAGCCACTTTCTGTGATTCCTTTGGCTGGCTGCTTAAGACAGGTTTGACTGTATAGGCAAAATTGGTATTCCGTTATTACTAAAACAGTATCGTAAAGAACTCAGATTCTTTCTTTATGGAATACCAAATTTGCCTATATTGTTTTGTAAAAGGAATATTACCTCTAAGACAAGTGCACAGTTTCATATTGGTTTTAAACTTCTATCAACTTATATTAATCACTTTCATTGGCGCGGATGAAAGCGTATATGTGGTCATTCGTGTGGCAGGAAACCGGAGTACCCAGAGAAAAACCCATCTGTCCGATCTGGCGACCACCGTACCATCTCACATACTTCCAGGTCCGAGCATCGAACCTGGGTGCAAGCATTGGTGGGAATGTGACCATTGATAGCAAATCTGTATTCATGGTGCGTGTACTGTGTCACGCATTATTTTAGAAATTGTTTGCATAAATTTGTTATGTCAACAAACGTCATACACGACGATGTTTATTAGTTGAACTACTCCGATTCTGTGGCAAAATATTTGTGAAAAAAATACAATATACTAGGAAATGTATACAGTCAAACCTGTGTTAGTGGTCACCTCCATTAAGCAGCCAACCTGTATTAAGAAACGAGTTTCCAGATTCCCAATTGGTTGTTTTATTATATATGTGACCTCTATTAAGCAGCCACCTGTGCTAAGCAACCAATTTCTCCAACTCCCTTGGCTGGCTGCTTAAGACAGGTTTGACTGTACATCTTTCTTTTGTCACCAAATTAGTGTGGCTGCTACAGTATTTTGGATGGGCAGTCCCGAGTGCTCATTCTGTACTAGCTAATATACATGTACACTAGCATATATTATATAGTATTCCAGAAACAGGCGGATCTATAGGATCAGTCCCACGTCTGACCCTAATAACATTAACAGTCTTTCAGATGGGATTTTAAACCGAGGTCTCGTGTCGGTGCTTTACACCGTGCACGTAAAAGAACCAGAGGAGATTCTGGAATGGGTCTCTGTCAGTATCACTGCACTATCCTCCAAACCAATCTCTTCAGGAGATGTCACTCATATGGGCAACCGGTAGCGACGATAAATAAACTTAAAACGAACACGTCTTTTAGAAGTTGCAGTAACAGCGATAAATGACGGCATAGGCAAAACCCCGACATACGGAAACACCCGATAACACATGAGGTTCATACGTAACCATGGAGACTGCAACAACCATATGATATGGGGACTATCATAGGCCGCTAAGCTTCAGGTATAATGATAACATAATGATACAATAGGATCAATGGAAGCACATTTAAATTGTTTCATTATTTAACCAACAGTGCAACCGTTATATTTTAAAGTTAAAATTAAACAAACATTAGTCATTATATGCACAGCCCAAAAATCAAAAATTACCCCACTAGAACTTAAAAAGAACTTTTTTAAATAAGACGTAGGGTACTCTTCGGGTAAAGCCTCAACAGGTGACTGATCTGTCGCCATTGGGCGGGTATACCTTCATAAACTGGAACATGCACATACCGAAATAAGTTTCGTCTTACCCACGCAATTAGGTACGGAATTGAATGGTATCCAATGGCCGTCGTCTGTGCAGAAGAACACCCCATTGAAGGCTGTTCGCATGGGCGCAATGTCGTATTTCTCGTTGCACATCATCGTGCGCACGGGTCGTGTCATTATTGTGTGGCTCACTAGGGCTCCGTTGATTGGACTATTCAACTCCGGACAAGCAATTTCTGTTTAATAGCATTGATAATAATAATAATAATAAATACTTTATTTTACGAGGGAGCTTACATAGCACAAATAAGGCCCTCAACATATATACAATGACATAGAAAACATATTAAAAATATATATACCGTCCGCCACCGTGGTCGAGTGGTTACGGTCGCAGACTTTTATACCACTTTAACCTATCATCACTGATGGCCACGGGTTCGAGCACCGCTTAGGCCGTGTCTCATTTATATGAAAAGTTGGCAGTTTCTTACGGAGGTTGGTGCACCCAAGTACTGGTTAACCGCTGGGCCTGCCCAGGAAAGGTGTTGTTAGGTAAACTGCCCACCGGCGATATAACCCTGAAATGGTGCAGATGCTGGCGTAAAACCCGAAATATAATAATAATGAAAAGAAAACAACAACGACGTATCTGCTTTTATGACAGTTTATTTAAATTTTGCAAATATATTATTTTTTCTTCCGAATATTCGAATACTGTAATAGTATTCGGATATTCGGACGTTTGAGCGAATATTTGAGTATTCGTTGCCATCCCTAATTTATATATATATATAATAGATGAGTTCCACGTTTTGCTGAATATGTGGTGTTTCTTTAATTAATATGTTATATATATACCAGATATCTTTCTTTAAGTTTTAAAGATATTGAGTGAGTTGAATATAATGAGGCAGTGTGTGTGTTTTACGTTTATTTATCGTCGCTACAGGTTGCCCATATGAGCGACGCCTCCTGAAGAGATTAGTTATTTTAGATTTTGGAGGATAGTGCATGATACAGACAGAGACCCATTCCAGAATCTCCTCTGGTTCTTTTACGTGCACGGTGTAAAGCACCGCCACGAGACCTCGGTTTAACGTCCCATCTGAAAGACTGTTAATTTTATTAGGGTCAGACGGGGGATCGAACCTGCGATCCCTGGATTACCAGTCCAGCGTGTTACCACTGGACTACAGATCCATATGTTAATGAGGCAGTGAATAATAAATCATTCTATATGCTGTAATATCGTCATTGCATATTTTTCGTATTCCACAAGTGTAATAACTATGCAAATGAGCACTGCATGTATCCATACGCTCTGTAAATAAATTAAGCAATCAACATGGCGTCGCAATCATCGAGCCAATATATTTGTCCTGCACTAGTTTAGTGTACGGTAATCATATTTCATTGCTCAATTTCGTTTTACATATACACGTGAATACAAAACATGATAAGTTAACGACAGGCAAACGGATCGGGACATAAGTTCTAGCAACATTAGTTATGGCCCTTCCCCACGACGGGATATTAACACTACAAATCATGCCCTATCGCTGAATTCTTCAAGTCGTTTTTCGGAGAGTTTACATATTTTCGCCGTTTTTATCATTTTCGCCAAACTGAGTTTTTATTAGCCAATTTTGCCATATTTTAGCCAATGGCTACTATGGCGATGGCCAACGCAGGCCCTGAGCCATGTCCAGCTACAGTAGCAATTCCAATGTAAAACTTGCTATAAGTTGTGCAAATAGCCGGTATTTACTGGTTAGGATATTTTGACCGACTTGTTAAATATATGTGTACTTGTGACGTCATAGTCGCGCATGCTCCATTCATACAATTGACATAAAATATACACATTGTTATTTATTGATTGGAATCTTCATCTTTTAAAAGGATTTCCTCACATTGGGTCAAAATCTTGAAAAATAAATATTGTCATATTTGGTCTAAGATGTTTAGAATTTGATAAAAGAATCGTATAAATGATAAATGACAAACTAACCTCTACAGTAGGGCTTCGTGCCATTTCCCCAGTCCCATACGCCTTCATACTGATTTTCTTTTTTCTCACATACAATGAGATCGGTGCCCTCTAACGGCAGGTTGAAGATACAGGTCAGTGTGCATTCCGTACCGTACACGTATCTGCTCGTAGTGCAATTGGGCCTTATATAGCTGTCGTTAAATGTATCCAACGGGTGTCCGCATTCTATATCTGAAAAACAAACCATAATCAGTTTAATATAAGTTGTTAAAGCTTGTTTCGCAATCGTTGTAAAATAAAGTTTTAAAAAATCAGACACTGCGCCAAAGAGCTGCTCTAAATAGAGACCATGTTTGTCGAAGTCGTGATAGCACAGCTGTAGTGCGTTTGCTTCAGATGCGAAATGCCCTGGAGTTAGAGTCCCACTGGAGCTGTAATGACTGTGCCCTTAGACAAGGCATTTAAATTCTACGTTGCCTCTTCTGTCTCCACGTGGCGATTGATTCCATCAGGAATGAGGTCTCGAGAGTGATAAGTCAATCTACCATGAGGTAGAATTAAAACATGAAATAGCAAAATGAAACATGTAAACAGTAACCAGTAAAACTTGCATAGGAAATAAGACATACGCTGCAAGAACTAATACTAATTCATGTATAATTATAAATTATTAGGTTATTCGTCTGTTCTTTGCACCACCTGATATATAAAGCTTTGAAGTGTGGAACAGAATGTGCTGTTTTGATGTGATACGGGAGGGAATTCCACAAGTATGACACTGAATATAAGAAAGATTTTCAGTAGTTGGTTTAGGAGGGTAAAGTTGGAGATTGGCGGATGATCGCAAGTTTTAAGTTCGAACATCGGAAGTAAATCTGAATGAATATTACGAGCATCGGTATAAATATGACTAGACTTCGACCTTGAAGAAATATGCATGACTTTAGTTTTTGTTGCATTGATTGGCATGCACACCAATCAACTTTTTGAAGATCATTAGCAAGAGAAGTCACTATAGTATCTATTGATTGACTAGTAGCTGAAAGGGTCGTGTCATCTGCAGAGATATCTGCCACAGATTTTGTGTTGATAATGGCAGGTCATTTATAAACAGTAGAAACAACAATGGACCTAATACAGATCCTTGGGGAACACCGGATAATACTGTACTAGGCTTTGACTTTATACAAGAACGTTGTGTTAACTGAGTCATGTTATTCAGATAAGATGCAAACCAAGTAATAGTGGAACTGTCTAATTTGTAAACTTTCATGCTGTTGATAGGTCAAGGAAAAGAGTGCCTACTTCATGTATTTCGTTGTTGCCTCTGACAGTAATCCAGTCGTCAATCATTTTATTGAGAGCCGTCTGACATGAATGATATGACCTAAAGCCAGACTGACGCAAATAAACCAGGTCATTATCTTCTATATGTTGCTTTAAATATATGCTTACATGTCGTTCTAAAATAAGGGATATAGCCGGAAGAATTGAAATCGGCCTATTGTTCGATTTATCTTCTTTTGAACTTTTTTTGTGTACGGGGACAACTTTTGCTTGTTTAAAAAGTAGTGAGTATTGATTGGTAATTATACTGGTGTTCAATATTTTCATCAGAACAGGAATATCACTATCGCAAACACTTTCATGTATCTGGCCCGCCGCCCCAATACCGTATAATCCAGTTGATTTGGAAATGTCAATGGATTTGAGATGGTATTTAACAAATGAAACCAACGGAATTGTAAAACACGGGAAATGTGTTGTGTTCATTTTCATGATTACTAATCACACAACTATTGATAGGCGTGTTATTCTCATGAAAAAATACTATAAATAGAAGTGAAATGTGCGTTGAACACATCGGCCATCTCATGTGGGCAAGTAATAGGATTCCAGTCATTGTCATTTATATACTAAACTAAACTATCCTAATAGAGGCCACCACGCGCAGACCTCATACTCCAGGGTTAATGTTCCACTACATCATACTAACATGACTTAATATGTGTCTTCCGGCTGGAATTGAGACCGGGGTCGTGTTTAGTTGGTTGATACATTGCGCTTAGAATAAAGTGTATTTGGGGGGGTTTTTTTTATTACCTTTATTTATCGTCGCTATCGGTTGCCCATATGAGCGACACCTCCTGACGAGATTAGTCATTTTAGATTTTTGGAGGATAGCGCATGATTACAGACAGAGACCCATTCCAGAGTCTCCTCTGGTTTTTTTACGTGCACGGTGTACAGCACCGACACGGGACCTCGGTTTAAAGTCCCATCTGAAAGACTGTTAATTTTATTATGGTCAGACGGGGGATCGAACCTGCGATCCCTGGTTTACCAGTCCAGTGTGTTACCACTGGACTACAGATCCGCCTGTGTGTGTATATATATATATGCCGAAATTTAACATAACATGAATTAACGCTTATAATAAGAGTAAGTATTAATTACCTTTTACTCGAAGTTCAATGAAACACTCAGGCGATTCATTACCGGCACTATCAATGGCCTTGTATTTAACAATTTCACTTCCAACTTCTATGACATCACCCTGAGTTGGTCCTTCAGTCTTAACTATTTCAGGGTTACTATCTATGCTGTCGGCTGATGTGGGTAGGGTCCAGCTAACGGACGTTGCCTTCATACTGCGGTCGGCATAAAACAATTGTGGGGTTTTGCAACTAATCGTTGGTGGAGTATCGTCTGAGGATGTTCAAAACAAACACTTTTATTTATTTTACAGAATGCTCGACAAACAATGACAAGGATTAGATTCATTTAAGCAATAATAATAATAATAAATAATAATAATAACAATAAATAATTATAATAATAAAGACTTTGTTTAACGAATAAACGTATTTGGCAAGGTCAATCTTCTGGAAGTGTGGCGTCCGTGGTCAAGTGGTAGAGCGTCGGATTTGGAATCGAACGGTCCCGGGTTCGATACTCGGTCAGGCCACGTATGTAGTATCATTGAACATGGCACCTCACGCACATTGCTTAGTACATACATATATGCACTTAAGACAAAAGATATTATATACAGCATATTTATATACATAAATTAAACACACTACATACTACCATTGGACTCTTAGTCATAAATGAGTTAGACAAGTAAATATATTAATATATACAGTCCCACCTCCCCAAACACAACCTCTCCGGAGCGACAACTTCTTCATAACGTCACTTTTATTCCCTCCCGTTGGATTTTAATGTAATTTCACCTCTCACTAACGACACCTCTCTTACAACGCACAACGACAGTCAATTTCCCAGCCATCGATGCGTAAAACCTCCCAAGAACAGACAATAATCCCAAAATATCTTGTACATGTATTTCCCAATTCTAAAAATAGCTAACGATAGAATCACACTATGTATACGTCTGGTTTCCTAACAGTTATGTGTTTGAATATATATATATAAATTGCGGATGGGAACCAGGTTATTCGGAAACCATTTATGTGATCAATTATAAAAGGCCGACCCTATTTTGAAAACAAACTTACAATTAGCGCTATTTATGGAGCTTCTACAATTGAAATGCATATTTTATCAGATGTTTTGACTTTGATGTATTGAAAACATAAATCGTTAAATGTACACAATTGTCTAGATTTGCATAATCTGGGGGATTTTAACACATTTTGTCCTCAGCTGGACCTCAGAGTAAAATCAGTGACTTTTTTAAGCAAACATAAAATCTGTGTTTAGTTTCAGACTGTATACTGTATAGTTATATGTATTAAAAAGAAGTTGAATTTTCAATGCTTTGAGTCAGTTTTTATGGAATATTTACCGAAAGTGCAATTGTACATAGGACCCCATTCTGTATACTCTATATTCAAATCAGTATGAGCCACCGACTATAAACTGACTTCTCGCATTTCCAGACTTCAAAAAGTTGAACCTCCCTAGAACAACAACCTCTCTACAACAACCAATCTCGATGTATCCGGATGGTGTTTGCTCTAGAGAGGTTTGACTGTAGTACCATAATACATTATAATAGTGATTTCCTCTAAATTAAGAAATATTCTTAAATTGATTGACTGATGACTATATATTTACATCTCTATGGCATTTTTTTATAATACCATTCTTATTGAACGCCCTTATCATATAAAGAGTACGCTCAGACTGGGAAGTATGTGAGATGGTACGGTGGTCGCCAGATCGGACAGGTGGGTTTTCTCCGGGACCGTGTAAGTATGTGAGATGGTACGGTGGTCGCCAAATCGGACAGGTGGGCTTTCTCCGGGTACTCCGGTTTCATCCCACACGAATGACCACATATACGCTTTCATCCGAGAGTGATTATTATAAGTTGTTAAAACTTGCTGTAAAATACATAAAGCTTAAGAAAAAGATTCACGCTCACTAAAAGTGATAAACGAAATATTGCAATGTCTCATTTTATGTTCCATAACATTTCCTTCAATATGCGTATGTACCATGATTGCATACAATTTCGTATGAGGTGTGTGTGCGCGCGCGTGCGTGTGTCGGTTGCCCATATGAGCGACGCCTCCTGAAGAGATTAGTCATTATTAGAGGATAGAGCAATGATACAGAGAGAGAGACCCATTCCAGAGTCTCATCTGGCACATTTACATGCACGGTGTAAAGCACCGACACGAGATCTCGGTTTAACGTCCCATCTGAAAGACTGTTAATGTTATTAGGGTCAGACGTGGGACTGATCCTATAGATCCGCCTGTTTCTGGAATACTATATAATATATGCTATATTTTATTAGGGTCAGACGCGGGGATCGAACCTGCGAAATGAGGGTTTCCAACTAATGGTATACAGCTGACACGCGCACACGATGTTACGGGCATGTTACAGTTTACGCTGTTCCAAGTATGGTCTAATTATCAGATCCCTGTCACACGATAAGTCGCACATTTGGACTAATATACCTTTTAGTAAGTGTGATATTTTTTCTTTGTCTCATTATAAGGAATGAATTAATAGTGAGTTTCCAAACAGACTGGTCTGTAGTCCAGTGGTAACATGCTGGACTGGTAATCCAGCGATCACAGGTTCGATCACCCGTCTGACCCTAATACAATTAACAGTCTTTCAGATGGGACTTTAAACCGTGGTCTCGTGTTGGTGCTATACACCGTGCACTTAAAAGAACCAGAGGATACTCTGGAATGGGTATATGCTTGTATCATTGCACTATCCTCCAAAAATCTAAAATGACTAATCTCTTCAGACGGCATCGTTCATATGGGCAACCGGTAGCGACGATAAATAAACGTAAAATAAACAATATCTTCACCATTGCTAAAGGCATCTACTTCAAGCTTCAAATACGTATTTGTTGGGATAAGGGTCATTAGTAGGATAATATTTAGCTCACAAAGTAGGTCACTTAATGTGTTTTCATAAATTGAAATACCTTTAAATATGTTTTTATAGGGATAAGCCGCATTAAATAGTCACCATACACTATATAGCTTTACCCTCCGTCCGTATATCTCTCTATGTATCCGCATGTCAACGCTTTATAGATAGATAGATAGATAGATAGGTAGGTAGATAGATAGGTAGTAGGTAGGTAGGTAGGTAGGTAGGTAGGTATAGTGGGTAGATAGTTTTCGTTATGTATATAGGGTGACCTAATTAGTTCTGACTAATCTTCCTTAGGGCCCCTCTTAAATTTATAACACCATAATCTAATCAAAGTACACAGTTAACCACGCAAATACATGTATAATAGTGTACAATGTAACTTAAACAAATCAGGTAATGTTATCGAAATACAAAACGACATAAGCATATTGAATGACAATCATTATATATATAACTTTCTAGTGTCTACCGATTAAAAAGTTGTTGTATCCATATTTTACATTTTGTCTTGAACATGTTTAAAGATCTGGACGTCTTAATTTCCAATGGTAGACAATTCCATATCTTTGGACCAGAGTATTCTAAAGATTTCTTGTACATTTCACATCTAGGTCTTGGAATATAGAGATCAATATTTGAAACATATCTCAATGTCATATCTGAAGTAACTGTATTGCAATGAAAATGTACATTCAAATAATTCGGTACAAGATTGTGCATAATTTTGTACATTGTTGCTCCTTTTTGAAATATGTTATTTTTATAGGGACAAGCCACATTAAATAGCTACCACACACTATATAGCTGTACCCGCCATCCATCCATCTCTATATGTGTCCGCAGGTTAGCGTTTTATAAGCTCGAATCTTTTCCCATTACTAAAGATATTTAATTCATGCTTGGAATACCACATTAATACGACAACTTACATAACTGTGTTAACAGTATTTTCAGAACATAGAAAATATGCTGATAAAGAGACATTTATATTTCATACATGGCCATAATGTCTTGTTGCATCAATGCTGAAGTAACGCTAAATTTGGTATAGTATTACGGCACCCAGTGTCAAAGTACCAAACTACAGTCTACATCCATTATATCAAAGTCGGTTATGTCATATTGTCCGGTTAACTCGAAGTCGGATCAAAGTCCCGTTTCAGATACTATCATGTTACGCACAGCTCACTCCGATTATGTAAAATATTGTCGATATCCGCTATGTCAAACTTTGGTTATGTCGTAGTATTTTGTTCAGTTCGACCGAATTAGGCATAACGGATGTAGACTATATGTAATAGCAATACAATGGCGGGACGAATAGCCGCAATAGAAGAGTTCCTGTTACCTCTGTGTCTTCTACTGTCTGTGCTGACTCCATTAACTAACGT
>CM026390.1:65576105-65658109 GCA_014843695.1 Archivesica marissinica
CATGCCATCTATATATAAATAACTTGTGTGCATGCCATCTATATATAAATAACTTGTGGTGTGCATGCCATCTATATATAAATAACTTGTGGTGTGCATGCCATCTATATATAAATAACTTGTGTGCATGCCATCTATATATAAATAACTTGTGTGCATGCCATCTATATATAAATAACTTGTGTGCATGCCATCTATATATAAATAACTTGTGTGCATGCCATCTATATATAAATAACTTGTGTGCATGCCATCTATATATAATAACTTGTGTGCATGCCATCTATATATAAATAACTTGTGGTGTGCATGCCATCCATATATAAATAACTTGTGTGTGCATGCCATCTATATATAAATAACTTGTGGTGTGCATGCCATCTATATATAAATACTTTGTGCATGCCATCTATATATAAATAACTTGTTGTGTGCATGCCATCTATATATAAATAACTTGTGTGCATGCCATCTATATATAAATAACTTGTGTGCATGCCATCCATATATAAATAACTTGTTGTGTGCATGCCATCTATATATAAATAACTTGTGGTGTGCATGCCATCTATATATAAATAACTTGTGTGCATGTCATCTATATATAAATAACTTGTGTGCATGCCATCTATATATAAATAACTTGTGTGCATGCCATCTATATATAAATAACGTGTGTGCATGCCATCTATATATAAATAACTTGTGTGCATGCCATCTATATATAAATAACTTGTGTGCATGCCATCTATATATAAATAACTTGTGTGCATGCCATCTATATATAAATAACTTGTGGTGTGCATGCCATCTATATATAAATAACTTGTGTGCATGTCATCTATATATAAATAACTTGTGTGCATGCCATCTATATATAAATAACTTGTGTGCATGCCATCTATATATAAATAACGTGTGTGCATGCCATCTATATATAAATAACTTGTGTGCATGCCATCTATATATAAATAACTTGTGTGCATGCCATCTATATATAAATAACTTGTGGTGTGCATGCCATCCATATATAAATAACTTGTTGTGTGCATGCCATCTATATATAAATAACTTGTTGTGTGCCATCTATATATAAATAACTTGTTGTGTGTATGCCATCTATATATAAATAACTTGTGGTGTGCATGCCATCTATATATAAATAACTTGTGTGTGCATGCCATCTATATATAAATAACTTGTTGTGTGCATGCCATCTATATATAAATAACTTGTGTGCATGCCATCTATATATAAATAACTTGTGGTGTGCATGCCATCTATATATAAATAACTTGTGGTGTGCATGCCATCTATATATAAATAACTTGTGTGCATGCCATCTATATATAAATAACTTGTGGTGTGCATGCCATCTATATATAAATAACTTGTGTGTGCATGCCATCTATATATAAATAACTTGTGGTGTGCATGCCATCTATATATAAATAACTTGTGTGTGCATGCCATCTATATATAAATAACTTGTGTGCATGCCATCTATATATAAATAACTTGTGGTGTGCATGCCATCTATATATAAATAACTTGTGTGCATGCCATCTATATATAAATAACTTGTGTGCATGCCATCTATATATAAATAACTTGTGTGCATGCCATCTATATATAAATAACTTGTGGTGTGCATGCCATCTATATATAAATAACTTGTGTGCATGCCATCTATATATAAATAACTTGTGGTGTGCATGCCATCTATATATAAATAACTTGTGGTGTGCATGCCATCTATATATAAATAACTTGTGTGCATGCCATCTATATATAAATAACTTGTGGTGTGCATGCCATCTATATATAAATAACTTGTGGTGTGCATGCCATCTATATATAAATAACTTGTGGTGTGCATGCCATCTATATATAAATAACTTGTGTGCATGCCATCTATATATAAATAACTTGTTGTGTGCATGCCATCTATATATAAATAACTTGTGTGCATGCCATCTATATATAAATAACTTGTGTGCATGCCATCTATATATAAATAACTTGTGTGCATGCCATCTATATATAAATAACTTGTGGTGTGCATGCCATCTATATATAAATAACTTGTGGTGTGCATGCCATCTATATATAAATAACTTGTGGTGTGCATGCCATCTATATATAAATAACTTGTGTGCATGCCATCTATATATAAATAACTTGTTGTGTGCATGCCATCTATATATAAATAACTTGTGTGCATGCCATCTATATATAAATAACTTGTGTGCATGCCATCTATATATAAATAACTTGTGTGCATGCCATCTATATATAAATAACTTGTGTGCATGCCATCTATATATAAATAACTTGTGGTGTGCATGCCATCTATATATAAATAACTTGTGGTGTGCATGCCATCTATATATAAATAACTTGTGGTGTGCATGCCATCTATATATAAATAACTTGTGTGCATGCCATCTATATATAAATAACTTGTTGTGTGCATGCCATCTATATATAAATAACTTGTGTGCATGCCATCTATATATAAATAACTTGTGTGCATGCCATCTATATATAAATAACTTGTGTGCATGCCATCTATATATAAATAACTTGTGGTGTGCATGCCATCTATATATAAATAACTTGTGGTGTGCATGCCATCTATATATAAATAACTTGTGGTGTGCATGCCATCTATATATAAATAACTTGTGTGCATGCCATCTATATATAAATAACTTGTTGTGTGCATGCCATCTATATATAAATAACTTGTGTGCATGCCATCTATATATAAATAACTTGTGTGCATGCCATCTATATATAAATAACTTGTGTGCATGCCATCTATATATAAATAACTTGTGGTGTGCATGCCATCTATATATAAATAACTTGTTGTGTGCATGCCATCTATATATAAATAACTTGTGGTGTGCATGCCATCTATATATAAATAACTTGTGTGCATGCCATCTATATATAAATAACTTGTGGTGTGCATGCCATCTATATATAAATAACTTGTGGTGTGCATGCCATCTATATATAAATAACTTGTGTGCATGCCATCTATATATAAATAACTTGTGGTGTGCATGCCATCTATATATAAATAACTTGTTGTGTGCATGCCATCTATATATAAATAACTTGTGGTGTGCATGCCATCTATATATAAATAACTTGTGTGCATGCCATCTATATATAAATAACTTGTTGTGTGCATGCCATCTATATATAAATAACTTGTGTGCATGCCATCTATATATAAATAACTTGTGTGCATGCCATCTATATATAAATAACTTGTGTGCATGCCATCTATATATAAATAACTTGTGTGCATGCCATCTATATATAAATAACTGTGTGCATGCCATCTATATATAAATAACTTGTGTGCATGCCATCTATATATAAATAACTTGTTGTGTGCATGCCATCTATATATAAATAACTTGTGTGCATGCCATCTATATATAAATAACTTGTGTGTGCATGCCATCTATATATAAATAACTTGTGGTGTGCATGCCATCTATATATAAATAACTTGTGGTGTGCATGCCATCATTATATATAAATAACTTGTGGTGTGCATGCCATCTATATATAAATAACTTGTGGTGTGCATGCCATCTATATATAAATAACTTGTGTGCATGCCATCTATATATAAATAACTTGTGTGCATGCCATCTATATATAAATAACTTGTGTGCATGCCATCTATATATAAATAACTTGTGGTGTGCATGCCATCTATATATAAATAACTTGTGGTGCATGCCATCATATATAAATAACTTTTGGTGCATGCCATCTATATATAAATAACTTGTGGTGTGCATGCCATCTATATATAAATAACTTGTGTGCATGCCATCTATATATAAATAACTTGTGTGCATGCCATCTATATATAAATAACTTGTGTGCATGCCATCTATATATAAATAACTTGTGTGCATGCCATCTATATATAAATAACTTGTGTGCATGCCATCTATATATAAATAACTTGTGTGCATGCCATCTATATATAAATAACTTGTGTGCATGCCATCTATATATAAATAACTTGTGTGCATGCCATCTATATATAAATAACTTGTTGTGTGCATGCCATCTATATATAAATAACTTGTGGTGTGCATGCCATCTATATATAAATAACTTGTGTGCATGCCATCTATATATAAATAACTTGTGGTGTGCATGCCATCTATATATAAATAACTTGTGGTGTGCATGCCATCTATATATAAATAACTTGTGTGCATGCCATCTATATATAAATAACTTGTGGTGTGCATGCCATCTATATATAAATAACTTGTTGTGTGCATGCCATCTATATATAAATAACTTGTGTGTGCATGCCATCTATATATAAATAACTTGTGTGCATGCCATCTATATATAAATAACTTGTTGTGTGCATGCCATCTATATATAAATAACTTGTGTGCATGCCATCTATATATAAATAACTTGTGTGCATGCCATCTATATATAAATAACTTGTGTGCATGCCATCTATATATAAATAACTTGTGTGCATGCCATCTATATATAAATAACTTGTGTGCATGCCATCTATATATAAATAACTTGTGTGCATGCCATCTATATATAAATAACTTGTGTGCATGCCATCTATATATAAATAACTTGTGTGCATGCCATCTATATATAAATAACTTGTGGTGTGCATGCCATCTATATATAACTTGTGGTGTGCATGCCATCTATATATAAATAACTTGTGTGTGCATGCCATCTATATATAAATAACTTGTGGTGTGCATGCCATCTATATATAAATAACTTGTGTGTGCATGCCATCTATATATAAATAACTGTGTGCATGCCATCTATATATAAATAACTTGTGTGCATGCCATCTATATATAAATAACTGTGTGCATGCCATCTATATATAAATAACTTGTGGTGTGCATGCCATCTATATATAAATAACTTGTGTGCATGCCATCTATATATAAATAACTTGTTGTGTGCATGCCATCTATATATAAATAACTTGTGGTGTGCATGCCATCTATATATAAATAACTTGTGTGCATGCCATCTATATATAAATAACTTGTGTGCATGCCATCTATATATAAATAACTTGTGTGTGTTTTTAAATAACTGTGTGCATGCCATCTATATATAAATAACTTGTGTGCATGCCATCTATATATAAATAACTTGTTGTGTGCATGCCATCTATATAAATAACTTGTGTGCATGCCATCTATATATAAATAACTTGGGTGTGCATGCCATCTATATATAAATAACTTGTGGTGTGCATGCCATCTATATATAAATAACTTGTGGTGTGCATGCCATCTATATATAAATAACTTGTGGTGTGCATGCCATCTATATATAAATAACTTGTGGTGTGCATGCCATCTATATATAAATAACTTGTGTGCATGCCATCTATATATAAATAACTTGTGTGCATGCCATCTATATATAAATAACTTGTGTGCATGCCATCTATATATAAATAACTTGTGGTGTGCATGCCATCTATATATAAATAACTTGTGGTGCATGCCATCATATATAAATAACTTGTGGTGCATGCCATCTATATATAAATAACTTGTGGTGTGCATGCCATCTATATATAAATAACTTGTGTGCATGCCATCTATATATAAATAACTTGTGTGCATGCCATCTATATATAAATAACTTGTGTGCATGCCATCTATATATAAATAACTTGTGTGCATGCCATCTATATATAAATAACTTGTGTGCATGCCATCTATATATAAATAACTTGTGTGCATGCCATCTATATATAAATAACTTGTGTGCATGCCATCTATATATAAATAACTTGTGTGCATGCCATCTATATATAAATAACTTGTTGTGTGCATGCCATCTATATATAAATAACTTGTGGTGTGCATGCCATCTATATATAAATAACTTGTGTGCATGCCATCTATATATAAATAACTTGTGGTGTGCATGCCATCTATATATAAATAACTTGTGGTGTGCATGCCATCTATATATAAATAACTTGTGGTGTGCATGCCATCTATATATAAATAACTTGTGGTGTGCATGCCATCTATATATAAATAACTTGTGGTGTGCATGCCATCTATATATAAATAACTTGTGGTGTGCATGCCATCTATATATAAATAACTTGTGTGCATGCCATCTATATATAAATAACTTGTTGTGTGCATGCCATCTATATATAAATAACTTGTGTGCATGCCATCTATATAAATAACTTGTGTGCATGCCATCTATATATAAATAACTTGTGTGCATGCCATCTATATATAAATAACTTGTGTGCATGCCATCTATATATAAATAACTTGTGTGCATGCCATCTATATATAAATAACTTGTGTGCATGCCATCTATATATAAATAACTTGTGTGCATGCCATCTATATATAAATAACTTGTGTGCATGCCATCTATATATAAATAACTTGTGGTGTGCATGCCATCTATATATAACTTGTGGTGTGCATGCCATCTATATATAAATAACTTGTGTGTGCATGCCATCTATATATAAATAACTTGTGGTGTGCATGCCATCTATATATAAATAACTTGTGTGCATGCCATCTATATATAAATAACTGTGTGCATGCCATCTATATATAAATAACTTGTGTGCATGCCATCTATATATAAATAACTGTGTGCATGCCATCTATATATAAATAACTTGTGGTGTGCATGCCATCTATATATAAATAACTTGTGTGCATGCCATCTATATATAAATAACTTGTTGTGTGTATGCCATCTATATATAAATAACTTGTGGTGTGCATGCCATCTATATATAAATAACTTGTGTGCATGCCATCTATATATAAATAACTTGTGGTGTGCATGCCATCTATATATAAATAACTTGTGCTCGCGTAGACAACCTGCAAAGCCGAAATATAAAACACATGGAGTCAAAGCTAGAAATCTGTGAGTATGTACTTGATATTATGAGGTTATTATGTGGCTAGTTTCATATCAGCATAGGTCGACCTGAGGTAACTTGATATAAACCTGAGACTGAAAATTGTGCTGTATCCATTATTTTCACAGCTAGTGTGTAAAGTGTTCATAAGCAGTCAACATCCATACTCTACCCACCTCCATAGAGGTTACTGGGAATGTTTAGGGATGTCAATCCACTATGTTTATGTTATCTTTGTTTGTTTGGCGACTACTGTGTCCATGTATGACATTGATAATGGTGTCGAGATGTGCTTTGGGAATGGATGATTTTTTGCCGAGAGGCTTTCAATGGTTCAATATAAAACCAATATCCAATTTGTTTTAGATTAATCACAATTTGAAATATTTTTACTTGCCAAAATTGCTTAGAAATGTGAAGGAAATTCCTTGAAAGTTCTGTTTTCCCACCTTTCACCAAATTTCAGTTTTTCATTTATAAATAAATACGATAAGATTCTACATTATCCACATTTTGAAAATATACCAAAACTATACAATTGCTAACATTAATTAGCCTGGATAATGTACCATTGACTACTTTTCCACATTTTATATATCAGCAATAACCGAAATTCCCTCTGTCTTTACAAATTTATCTTAGCTCAATTTCGAAACAATTTCTTACAACTCATATTAACCCTTTCAACCCCACAGGCCTCTAAATAGGCTTATGAAGTGTAGATCCAGATGAGCCGGCTCATGACGAGCCGTCTCATCAGGATCTGCACTTTTTTGCCAGTAATAATTATTACTATTTTTAGATAAAATTACCCATTTTGATAAATGAACTGGTCCAAAGGTAATTTTCTTATTAATTTATTGGTCTGAAAATATCACGCACCACCAGTCCATGTCAGTTACTTAGGGTTGAATGGGTTAATCACTCTCGTGACCTCATTCCTGATGGAATGCATTGCCATGAAGGAGAGATAAGAGGCAACATGGAATTTAAATACCTTGCTGCCTAAGGGCACAATCATAACGGCTCCAGCGGGGCTTGAACTCCGGGCCTTTCACGCCTACCACTGCGCTATCACGATTCCCTCTGTCTTGATTGGATGAACAAATATCAGATATGTTCCTACTGCCAATAGATATGGTCAAATATTGGATCCTTTACTGCCAATAGATACAAACAAATATTGGATGCTTTACTGCCAATAGATACAAACATATATTGGATGCTTTACTGCCAATAGATACAGACAAATATTGGATGCTTTACTGCCAATAGATACAGGTAAATATTGGATCCTTTACTGCCAATAAATACAGGCAAATATTGGATCCTTTACTGCCAATAAATACAGGCAAATATTGGATCCTTTACTGCCAATAGATACAGACAAATATTGGATCCTTTACTGCCAATAGATACAGACAAATATTGGATCCTTTACTGCCAATAGATACAGGCAAATATTGGATCCTTTACTGCCAATAAATACAGGCAAATATTTGATCCTTTACTGCCAATAGATACAGACAAATATTGGATCCTTTACTGCCAATAGATACAGGCAAATATTGGATCCTTTACTGCCAATAGATACAGGCAAATATTGGATCCTTTACTGCCAATAGATACAGGCAAATATTGGATCCTTTACTGCCAATAGATACAGGCAAATATTGGATGCTTTACTGCCAATTAAGTGACAGGATACTTAGTGATAATTGAGAAAGATTAGAAGTTATGTACACATGGAGTTTGTGTACACTGTACTTCCTACCGAGATGTTCTATGTAGCCCACATGGAGTTTGTGTACACTGTACTTCCTACCGAGATGTTCTATGTAGCCCACATGAAGTTTGTGTACACTGTACTTCCTACCGAAATGTTCTATGTAGCCCACATGGAGTTTGTGTACACTGTACTTCCTACCGAGATGTTCTATGTAGCCCACATGGAGTTTGTGTACTCTGTACTTCATACCGAGATGTTCTATGTAGCCCACATGGAGTTTGTGTACACTGTACTTACTACCGAGATGTTCTATGTAGCCCACATGGAGTTTGTGTACACTGTACTTCCTACCGAGATGTTCTATGTAGCCCACATGGAGTTTGTGTACACTGTACTTCCTACCGAGATGTTCTATGTAGCCCACATGGAGTTTGTGTACACTGTACTTCCTACCGAGATGTTCTATGTAGCCCACATGGAGTTTGTGTACACTGTACTTCCTACCGAGATGTTCTATGTAGCCCACATGGAGTTTGTGTACACTGTACTTCCTACCGAGATGTTCTATGTAGCCCACATGGAGTTTGTGTACACTGTACTTCCTACCGAGATGTTCTATGTAGCCCACATGGAGTTTGTGTACACTGTACTTCCTACCGAGATGTTCTATGTAGCCCACATGGAGTTTGTGTACACTGTACTTCCTACCAAGATGTTCTATGTAGCCCACATGGAGTTTGTGTACACTGTACGGTACTTCCTACCGAGATGTTCTATGTAGCCCACATGGAGTTTGTGTACACTGTACTTCCTACCGAGATGTTCTATGTAGCCCACATGGAGTTTGTGTACACTGTACTTCCTACCGAGATGTTCTATGTAGCCCACATGGAGTTTGTGTACACTGTACTTCCTACCGAGATGTTCTATGTAGCCCACATGGAGTTTGTGTACACTGTACTTCCTACCGAGATGTTCTATGTAGCCCACATGGAGTTTGTGTACACTGTACTTCCTACCGAGATGTTCTATGTAGCCCACATGGAGTTTGTGTACACTGTACTTCCTACCGAGATGTTCTATGTAGCCCACATGGAGTTTGTGTACACTGTACTTCATACTGAGATGTTCTATGTAGCCCACATGGAGTTTGTGTACACTGTACTTCCTACCGAGATGTTCTATGTAGCCCACATGGAGTTTGTGTACACTGTACTTCCTACCGAGATGTTCTATGTAGCCCACTATTAGAAAGGAATACTGTGTTGTAGTTACATTTTTCGATAAATGGTTACTGGGAATTTCAGTAAAATGTTATGAAGATCTGCCCACAAATGAACCGGTGTTTGCTACTAATTCATAAATAACAATGAGAAGCTAATTACCATGGCGACGATCGCCCGTATGCTTTGCCGTTGGCGAGGAAAAATCAGCTCAAGCATTAACATTATGCATGGCAATATCAATAATTTATAACCATAAGAGAGCATAATATACATACAGCCACATATCTAGTATAATTAATAACGCTACCGGTTTAGGCGCTTCATCAGACAGATTTGGTGCTTCCGATATACAGATAAATTAGATTGCGTGACGACCACTTTCCCTCGGAATGCCACAAACACACGTAGGCTACTAGAGAACACCGGCTCTCACATGAAGGAGCACATATACATACATGCTAATCAGATGGATTCATTTCAATTGTTTGAACTTTCTCAGCATCTTCTTGAAGGTCTAAATTTTAACCCCCTTACTGGTTACCAAATTTTAGGGGTCATTTTCAAAATCACGAGGTGTTAGCGAAGTGGATGCGCGTTCGCTTCAGATGCAAAAGATCCGTACATCGAGCCCCGCTGGAGACGTTACAATTGTGCCCTTAGGCAAGGCATTTAATTTCCATGTTGCCTCTTCTCTCTCCCTCATGGCGATGGATTCCATCAGGAATGAGGTCTCGAGAGTGATTAATATAAGTTGTAAGAACTTGTTTCACAATCGAGCTAAAATAAATTTGTAAAAACTAAAATCACGAGGTCATGAGTATAACAAAAGTTTATTTATAGTGCCACATTCAATCATACATCTGGTATGTCATGTGCGAACAATGCTTGGCGAGGGCCGTTATCATGGTGTGGGCCATTATTTAATGTTGTCAAAACTTGTGGCCCAAACCATTTGCATTTTCCTACTATGTAATACTATTGTATCGTTCTGTGCATAGCATTAACTATTGATTTACAATAAAATATGATTACACTAACAGTGCTTAACTACTGTGCTTTCAAAGTAAAGTAATAATACCGTTGGAATATTGCACTACTGTATAGGTACGGCAATATACGATAGCTTACAGGTACTGTGCTTTCAAAGTAAAGTAATAATACCGTTGGAATATTGCACTACTGTATAGGTACGGCAATATACGATAGCTTACAGGTACTGTGCTTTCAAAGTAAAGTAATAATACCGTTGGAATATTGCACTACTGTATAGGTATGGCAATATACGATAGCTTACAGGTACTGTGCTTTCAAAGTAAAGTAATAATACCGTTGGAATATTGCACTACTGTATAGGTAAGGCAATATACGATAGCTTACAGGTACTGTGCTTTCAAAGTAAAGTAATAATACCGTTGGAATATTGCACTACTGTATAGGTAAGGCAATATACGATAGCTTACAGGTACTGTGCTTTCAAAGTAAAGTAATAATACCGTTGGAATATTGCACTACTGTATAGGTATGGCAATATAGGATAGCTTACAGGTACTGTGCTTTCAAAGTAAAGTAATAATACCGTTGGAATATTACACTACTGTATAGGTATGGCAATATAGGATAGCTTACAGGTACTGTGCTTTCAAAGTAAAGTAATAATGCCATTGGAATATTACACTACTGTATAGGTACGGCAATATACTATAATTGCACTACTGTATAGGTACGGCAATATACTATAGCACACAGGTACTGTGCTTTCAAAGTAAAGTAATAATACCATTGGAATATTACACTACTGTATAGGTAAGGCAATATACGATAGCTTACAGGTACTGTGCTTTCAAAGTAAAGTAATAATACCGTTGGAATATTACACTACTGTATAGGTACGGCAATATACTATAGCACACAGGTACTGTGCTTTCAAAGTAAAGTAATAATACCGTTGGAATATTACACTACTGTATAGGTAAGGCAATATACGATAGCTTACAGGTACTGTGCTTTCAAAGTAAAGTAATAATACCGTTGGAATATTACACTACTGTATAGGTAAGGCAATATATGATAGCTTACAGGTACTGTGCTTTCAAAGTAAAGTAATAATACCGTTGGAATATTACACTACTGTATAGGTAAGGCAATATACGATAGCTTACAGGTACTGTGCTTTCAAAGTAAAGTAATAATACCGTTGGAATATTACACTACTGTATAGGTAAGGCAATATACGATAGCTTACAGGTACTGTGCTTTCAAAGTAAAGTAATAATACCGTTGGAATATTACACTACTGTATAGGTAAGGCAATATACGATAGCTTACAGGTACTGTGCTTTCAAAGTAAAGTAATAATACCGTTGGAATATTACACTACTGTATAGGTATGGCAATATACTATAGCACAGGTACTGTGCTTTCAAAGTAAAGTAATAATACCGTTGGAATATTACACTAGTGTATAGGTACGGCAATATACTATAGCACACAGGTACTGTGCTTTCAAAGTAAAGTAATAATACCGTTGGAATATTACACTACTGTATAGGTAGGCAATATAGATAGCTTACAGGTACTGTGCTTTCAAAGTAAAGTAATAATACCGTTGGAATATTACACTACTGTATAGGTATGGCAATATACGATAGCTTACAGGTACTGTGCTTTCAAAGTAAAGTAATAATACCGTTGGAATATTACACTACTGTATAGGTAAGGCAATATACGATAGCTTACAGGTACTGTGCTTTCAAAGTAAAGTAATAATACCGTTGGAATATTACACTACTGTATAGGTAAGGCAATATACGATAGCTTACAGGTACTGTGCTTTCAAAGTAAAGTAATAATACCGTTGGAATTACACTACTGTATAGGTAAGGCAATATACGATAGCTTACAGGTACTGTGCTTTCAAAGTAAAGTAATAATACCGTTGGAATATTACACTACTGTATAGGTAAGGCAATATAGGATAGCTTACAGGTACTGTGCTTTCAAAGTAAAGTAATAATACCGTTGGAATATTACACTACTGTATAGGTAAGGCAATATACGATATTGTGTTTGTGTTTATTACACTACTGTATAGGTAAGGCAATATACTATAGCTTACAGGTACTGTGCTTTCAAAGTAAAGTAATAATACCATTGGAATATTACACTACTGTATAGGTAAGGCAATATACGATAGCTTACAGGTACTGTGCTTTCAAAGTAAAGTAATAATACCGTTGGAATATTACACTACTGTATAGGTAAGGCAATATACGATAGCTTACAGGTACTGTGCTTTCAAAGTAAAGTAATAATACCGTTGGAATATTACACTACTGTATAGGTAAGGCAATATACGATAGCTTACAGGTACTGTGCTTTCAAAGTAAAGTAATAATACCGTTGGAATATTACACTACTGTATAGGTATGGCAATATAGGATAGCTTACAGGTACTGTGCTTTCAAAGTAAAGTAATAATACCGTTGGAATATTACACTACTGTATAGGTATGGCAATATAGGATAGCTTACAGGTACTGTGCTTTCAAAGTAAAGTAATAATACCGTTGGAATATTACACTACTGTATAGGTATGGCAATATAGGATAGCTTACAGGTACTGTGCTTTCAAAGTAAAGTAATAATGCCATTGGAATATTACACTACTGTATAGGTACGGCAATATACTATAATTGCACTACTGTATAGGTACGGCAATATACTATAGCACACAGGTACTGTGCTTTCAAAGTAAAGTAATAATACCATTGGAATATTACACTTACTGTATAAAGGCAATATACGATAGCTTACAGGTACTGTGCTTTCAAAGTAAAGTAATAATACCGTTGGAATATTGCACTACTGTATAGGTACGGCAATATACTATAGCACACAGGTACTGTGCTTTCAAAGTAAAGTAATAATACCGTTGGAATATTGCACTACTGTATAGGTACGGCAATATACTATAGCACACAGGTACTGTGCTTTCAAAGTAAAGTAATAATACCGTTGGAATATTGCACTACTGTATAGGTACGGCAATATACTATAGCACACAGGTACTGTGCTTTCAAAGTAAAGTAATAATACCGTTGGAATATTACACTACTGTATAGGTACGGCAATATACTATACGATAGCCTACAGGTACTGTGAAGTATTGTTTAATACTGCTAACAACCTGACTTACCTATAATGCAATAGTTTACTTACATGTAAAGCTATTTCACAATTGCTATTGTTTAAAGGAGAAGAGATGAGGTTTCCGAATGCATTTCTTTGCCTACTTTTCTATCTATATATTGATACTGCGCACGATACGATCATCACTGATAACTACGTCATTTTTAATCATAAAAAGAGAAAATAGTTTTGTAGTTTTCTGCCAATTAACGTAACAACAACCAATTAGCAGACAAAAATGACTACGTGTTGGAAGTACATAAGTCCTAAAGTTGTATACATCCTAAAGTTGTATATCGAATTGTCAAGGGAGAAATGTGTTGTTTATAATAGAAAAACATGATAACTATTAACTAAATAGGCATAATCTGTATGCATTTTTAATAATTTAAAAGGAAAATATCAAGGTAACATTGCCTTTAATTTGATATTATCAACAAATTCAGTATTTCAGAGTTTATAGAGCTTAGACGTGCACAGGTATTACACAATTATTATATCACAGCCACATCAATTGTGAAGCTCACTCGGATCACTTTTGCAAGGTAAGTGTAGCATCCTGACTCTGACTTCCTGTATAAGTTGAAGTAGGCAGGTAGGCACATTCATTTCAATGCTATTATGATTCACAATGGAGAAACGGAGCTACGAAGAGAGCCGAAATAAACAAGACTTTGTGTAAACGGAGATACGAAGAGAGCCGAAATACACAAGACTTTGTGTAAACGGAGCTACGAAGAGAGCCGAAATAAACAAGACTTTGTGTAAACAGAGCTTCAATGAGAGCCGAAATAAACGAGACTTTGTGTAAATGGAGCTACGAAGAGAGCCGAAATAAACGAGACTTTGTGTAAACAGAGCTTCGAAGAGAGCCGAAATAAAGAGACCATGTGTGTGTTTACATTTTTTTATCGTCGCTACAAGTTGCCCATATGAGCAACGCCTCCTGAATAGCTTAGTAATTTTGGAGGATAGTGCAATGATACAGACAGAGACCCATTCAAGAGTGTCCTCTGTTCTGTTACGTGCATGGTGTAAAGCATCGACATCCCATCTGAAAGACTGTTAATATTATTAGAGTCAGACAGGGTATCGAACCGGCGATCCCTGGATTCGCAGTCCAGTGTGTTACCACTGAAGCACTGGCCTGTCTGACTGCTAAAAGACTAGTCAAAATAACATAACATATCTCTCAATAATGTAACGAAAAATGTTAAAAAGGATGGATTTCATTATTGTAAAACTTGAGAAATACTGGTCTTGTATCGAATAGAAATGAGAGTAACATTTTCTGGACGAATGTGAATTTATGTGAATTCCTGCTATGTATCTGTATTATAGGTATTAAAATTGTCCAATTATTTTCAGGGAACTAGTTCCAAGATTTCACTGGTGTGTGCATAGAAATACAGGCTTGAGCTAGAATCCAGAAATGGCCAAATGGTCAATCTATTTACGTAGATGAAATTCTGCAACAATATTTGGTTCCCATATGATTTGCGAGTGTTCTAGCAGGGATGTGGTATTTACTATTATGCTGGACATGGTTTCATGTTATTGTCAACATGTTTGCATTTAATTACTAAATTATTCACTTTATTAATTATATACATCACTCAATACACTATCCGAGGTTGTATTATGCAGAGTGAGTTTTTAATCGGCCTTCTATTACATATTTATATGTAATAGTTTTTCTTCCAGTTAGTTAGTTTATACAAAAAATTTTAGCTTGATTGCGAAACAAGTTATTACAACTAATACTAATCACTCTCGAGACATCATTTCTGATGGAATCCATCGCCAAGAGGGAGAGAGAAGAGGCATCATGGAATTTAAATGCCTAGCCTAAAGGCACAATCGTAACGGCTCCAGTGGGGCTCGAACTCCGGACCTTTTGCACATGAAGCGAACGCGCATCCACAGCGCTATCACGACTTCCAGTTTGATTTGAATACCTCTTCACTGTGGATGTGGTACCAGTCAGTTTGAATAAGAATATGGCTTCAAGAGAGATCATGAATTCTTGTTTCTATATAAAGGGAGGTAATTAATCAAACATAGATAATATTAAAATGCAGAGACTGTGTGACAAGTCCAATAATAAAAAATACAACAGTGGATTGTCTGGAGAAAATGAGCATCATGATTCATTGAAATAATGACACATCTTAGTGGTACACGGATGTGAACAACAGAATTACAGCCAGACCAATTTGCATCGTAAATTATTTGCCATATCTATGATTAGAGGCGACATCCCTTTATGGTTATTGGTAAGACAGGGGGAATCAGGGAATGCTAATCAGAAGTCATAACTGCACAATTCTACACTTCATCATTCTCCTCACTGCCGAGGATATCACACAGCTGTTCAACAATATTTCTATGTAAATATGATATTTCCCTCCGCAATTTTGTCTCATTACATGCAAATAGAAGAATATTATTCCATGTAATAGTTCAACTTCATCATATTCCAATAGAAAGCTATAGCTAACACAAAGCTATCCAATTCTGTGTAAACTTCATCATATTCCAATGGAAAGCTATAGCTAACAGGAAGCTATCCAATTCTATGTAAACTTCATCATATTCCAATAGAAAGCTATAGCTAACACAAAGCTATCCAATTCCGTGTAAACTTCATCATATTCCTATAGAAAGATATAGCTAACAGGAAGCTATCCAATTCCTGTAAACTTCATCATATTCCAATAGAAAGCTATAGCTAACAGGAAGCTATCCAATTCCGTGTAAACTTCATCATATTCCAATAGAAAGCTATAGCTAACACAAAGCTATCCAATTCCGTGTAAACTTCATCATATTCCAATAGAAAGCTATAGCTAACACAAAGCTATCCAATTCCATGTAAACTTCATCATATTCCAATAGAAAGCTATAGCTAACACAAAGCTATCAATTCCGTGTAAACTTCATCATATTCCAATAGAAAGCTATAGCTAACAGGAAGCTATCCAATTCCGTGTAAACTTCATCATATTCCAATAGAAAGCTATAGCTAACACAAAGCTATCAAATTCTGTGTAAACTTCATCATATTCCTATAGAAAGCTATAGCTAACAGGAAGCTATCCAATTCTGTGTAAACTTCATCATATTCCTATAGAAAGCTATAGCTAACAGGAAGCTATCCAATTCTGTGTAAACTTCATCATATTCCTATAGAAAGCTATAGCTAACAGGAAGCTATCCAATTCTGTGTAAACTTCATCATATTCCTATAGAAAGCTATAGCTAACAGGAAGCTATCCAATTCTATGTAAACTTCATCATATTCCTATAGAAAGCTATAGCTAACAGGAAGCTATCCAATTCCATGTAAACTTCATCATATTCCTATAGAAAGCTATAGCTAACAGGAAGCTATCCAATTCTATGTAAACTTCATCATATTCCTATAGAAAGCTATAGCTAACAGGAAGCTATCCAATTCTATGTAAACTTCATCATATTCCTATAGAAAGCTATAGCTAACAGGAAGCTATCCAATTCTATGTAAACTTCATCATATTCCAATAGAAAGCTATAGCTAACAGGAAGCTATCCAATTCCATGTAAACTTCATCATATTCCAATAGAAAGCTATAGCTAACAGGAAGCTATCCAATTCCATGTAAACTTCATCATATTCCAATAGAAAGCTATAGCTAACAGGAAGCTATCCAATTCCATGTAAACTTCATCATATTCCAATAGAAAGCTATAGCTAACAGGAAGCTATCCAATTCCATGTAAACTTCATCATATTCCAATAGAAAGCTATAGCTAACAGGAAGCTATCCAATTCCATGTAAACTTCATCATATTCCTATAGAAAGCTATAGCTAACACGAAGCTATCCAATTCCGTGTAAACTTCATCATATTCCTATAGAAAGCTATAGCTAACAGGAAGCTATCCAATTCTATGTAAACTTCATCATATTCCAATAGAAAGCTATAGCTAACAGGAAGCTATCCAATTCCATGTAAACTTCATCATATTCCTATAGAAAGCTATAGCTAACAGGAAGCTATCCAATTCCATGTAAACTTCATCATATTCCTATAGAAAGCTATAGCTAACAGGAAGCTATCCAATTCCATGTAAACTTCATCATATTCCTATAGAAAGCTATAGCTAACAGGAAGCTATCCAATTCCATGTAAACTTCATCATATTCCAATAGAAAGCTATAGCTAACAGGAAGCTATCCAATTCCATGTAAACTTCATCATATTCCAATAGAAAGCTATAGCTAACAGGAAGCTATCCAATTCCATGTAAACTTCATCATATTCCTATAGAAAGCTATAGCTAACAGGAAGCTATCCAATTCCATGTAAACTTCATCATATTCCAATAGAAAGCTATAGCTAACAGGAAGCTATCCAATTCCATGTAAACTTCATCATATTCCTATAGAAAGCTATAGCTAACAGGAAGCTATCCAATTCCATGTAAACTTCATCATATTCCAATAGAAAGCTATAGCTAACAGGAAGCTATCCAATTCCATGTAAACTTCATCATATTCCAATAGAAAGCTATAGCTAACAGGAAGCTATCCAATTCCATGTAAACTTCATCATATTCCAATAGAAAGCTATAGCTAACAGGAAGCTATCCAATTCCATGTAAACTTCATCATATTCCAATAGAAAGCTATAGCTAACAGGAAGCTATCCAATTCCATGTAAACTTCATCATATTCCTATAGAAAGCTATAGCTAACAGGAAGCTATCCAATTCCATGTAAACTTCATCATATTCCAATAGAAAGCTATAGCTAACATGAAGCTATCCAATTCCATGTAAACTTCATCATATTCCAATAGAAAGCTATAGCTAACAGGAAGCTATCCAATTCCATGTAAACTTCATCATATTCCAATAGAAAGCTATAGCTAACAGGAAGCTATCCAATTCTATGTAAACTTCATCATATTCCAATAGAAAGCTATAGCTAACAGGAAGCTATCCAATTCCATGTAAACTTCATCATATTCCAATAGAAAGCTATAGCTAACAGGAAGCTATCCAATTCCATGTAAACTTCATCATATTCCTATAGAAAGCTATAGCTAACAGGAAGCTATCCAATTCCATGTAAACTTCATCATATTCCAATAGAAAGCTATAGCTAACATGAAGCTATCCAATTCCATGTAAACTTCATCATATTCCAATAGAAAGCTATAGCTAACAGGAAGCTATCCAATTCCATGTAAACTTCATCATATTCCAATAGAAAGCTATAGCTAACAGGAAGCTATCCAATTCCATGTAAACTTCATCATATTCCAATAGAAAGCTATAGCTAACAGGAAGCTATCCAATTCCATGTAAACTTCATCATATTCCAATAGAAAGCTATAGCTAACAGGAAGCTATCCAATTCCATGTAAACTTCATCATATTCCAATAGAAAGCTATAGCTAACAGGAAGCTATCCAATTCCATGTAAACTTCATCATATTCCAATAGAAAGCTATAGCTAACATGAAGCTATCCAATTCCATGTAAACTTCATCATATTCCAATAGAAAGCTATAGCTAACAGGAAGCTATCCAATTCCATGTAAACTTCATCATATTCCAATAGAAAGCTATAGCTAACAGGAAGCTATCCAATTCCATGTAAACTTCATCATATTCCAATAGAAAGCTATAGCTAACAGGAAGCTATCCAATTCCATGTAAACTTCATCATATTCCAATAGAAAGCTATAGCTAACAGGAAGCTATCCAATTCCATGTAAACTTCATCATATTCCAATAGAAAGCTATAGCTAACAGGAAGCTATCCAATTCCATGTAAACTTCATCATATTCCAATAGAAAGCTATAGCTAACAGGAAGCTATCCAATTCCATGTAAACTTCATCATATTCCAATAGAAAGCTATAGCTAACAGGAAGCTATCCAATTCCATGTAAACTTCATCATATTCCAATAGACAGCTATAGCTAACAGGAAGCTATCCAATTCCATGTAAACTTCATCATATTCCTATAGAAAGCTATAGCTAACAGGAAGCTATCCAATTCCATGTAAACTTCATCATATTCCAATAGAAAGCTATAGCTAACAGGAAGCTATCCAATTCTATGTAAACTTCATCATATTCCAATAGAAAGCTATAGCTAACAGGAAGCTATCCAATTCCATGTAAACTTCATCATATTCCTATAGAAAGCTATAGCTAACAGGAAGCTATCCAATTCCATGTAAACTTCATCATATTCCAATAGAAAGCTATAGCTAACAGGAAGCTATCCAATTCCATGTAAACTTCATCATATTCCAATAGAAAGCTATAGCTAACAGGAAGCTATCCAATTCCATGTAAACTTCATCATATTCCAATAGAAAGCTATAGCTAACAGGAAGCTATCCAATTCCATGTAAACTTCATCATATTCCAATAGAAAGCTATAGCTAACAGGAAGCTATCCAATTCCATGTAAACTTCATCATATTCCAATAGAAAGCTATAGCTAACATGAAGCTATCCAATTCCATGTAAACTTCATCATATTCCAATAGAAAGCTATAGCTAACAGGAAGCTATCCAATTCTATGTAAACTTCATCATATTCCAATAGAAAGCTATAGCTAACAGGAAGCTATCCAATTCCATGTAAACTTCATCCCAATAGAAATAAAAAAGCTATCCAATCATGTAAACTTCATCATATTCCAATAGAAAGCTATAGCTAACAGGAAGCTATCCAATTCCATGTAAACTTCATCATATTCCAATAGAAAGCTATAGCTAACAGGACTTTGTTTTTTTTAGCTAGTCCAATTCCATGTAAACTTCATCATATTCCAATAGAAAGCTATAGCTAACAGGAAGCTATCCAATTCCATGTAAACTTCATCATATTCCAATAGAAAGCTATAGCTAACAGGAAGCTATCCAATTCCATGTAAACTTCATCATATTCCAATAGAAAGCTATAGCTAACAGGAAGCTATCCAATTCCATGTAAACTTCATCATATTCCAATAGAAAGCTATAGCTAACAGGAAGCTATCCAATTCCATGTAAACTTCATCATATTCCTATAGAAAGCTATAGCTAACAGGAAGCTATCCAATTCCATGTAAACTTCATCATATTCCTATAGAAAGCTATAGCTAACAGGAAGCTATCCAATTCCATGTAAACTTCATCATATTCCTATAGAAAGCTATAGCTAACAGGAAGCTATCCAATTCCATGTAAACTTCATCATATTCCTATAGAAAGCTATAGCTAACAGGAAGCTATCCAATTCCATGTAAACTTCATCATATTCCTATAGAAAGCTATAGCTAACAGGAAGCTATCCAATTCCATGTAAACTTCCAATTCCCACATAAAACCAGGGTTCATTCTAGGTCAGAATATTTGGGAGAAGTGAGAAAACGAGCTATCGAGTCCTTAAATGGGTGTTATTTAATCAATTTCAACAAAATATGGTTAAAATGCACAGTATCGCCATTAAACATAACATTTGAGTAGCTTTAGTGCTTTTTAATGGGCCAGTGTAACTTACTGGACACAATTCTATCTGAAAATTGTAAAAAATAGTAGTTGAATTTTACGGAGAAATCAGCCCCCAGCGGGTGAAGTCAGGTCCCTAGGGCGACTATTTCGCCCACATTGCCCTCTAAACTGATCCCTGTAAAACACTGATGCAAATAATATTTCATCAGTGATTCCCTAATATTCCGGAGACACACAGTTTGCCTAAACCTAATTGCAACCTTGGTAACCATGGGGACAACTGAGATTGGAATACTGGACTACTAATTATGAAGAATATTTAGGTCACATACTAAATATTAAAATATTATGATCCCTACTAAGCTAGTACAAAATGTATATGTGGCAGAGTAAAAAAAAGGATGGGAGCTGGAGATCTACAAACACTGCACTACACGTACATGCTGCCAACACAAGGGAGAGAACAAAGGCCACGCTATATCACTACACGTACATGCTGCCAACACAAGGGAGAGAACAAAGGCCATGCCGCTATATCACCTACACGTACATGCTGCCAACACAAGGGAGAGAACAAAGGCCACGCTATATCACTACACGTACATGCTGCCAACACAAGGGAGAGAACAAAGGCCACGCTATATCACCTACACGTACATGCTGCCAACACAAGGGAGAGAACAAAGGCCACGCTATATCACCTACACTTACATGCTGCCAACACAAGGGAGAGAACAAAGGCCACGCTATATCACCTACACATACATGCTGCCAACACAAGGGAGAGAACAAAGGCCACGCTATATCACTACACGTACATGCTGCCAACACAAGGGAGAGAACAAAGGTCATGCTATATCACTACATGTACATGCTGCCAACACAAGGGAGAGAACAAAGGCCATGCTATATCACTACACGTACATGCTGCCAACACAAGGGAGAGAACAAAGGTCATGCTATATCACTACACGTACATGCTGCCAACACAAGGGAGAGAACAAAGGCCACGCTATATCACTACACGTACATGCTGCCAACACAAGGGAGTGAACAAAGGTCATGCTATATCACTACATGTACATGCTGCCAACACAAGGGAGAGAACAAAGGCCATGCTATATCACTACACGTACATGCTGCCAACACAAGGGAGAGAACAAAGGTCATGCTATATCACTACATGTACATGCTGCCAACACAAGGGAGAGAACAAAGGCCATGCTATATCACTACACGTACATGCCGCCAACACAAGGGAGAGAACAAAGGCCACGCTATATCACTACACATACATGCTGCCAACACAAGGGAGAGAACAAAGGCCATGCTATATCACTACACGTACATGCTGCCAACACAAGGGAGAGAACAAAGGTCATGCTATATCACTACACGTACATGCTGCCAACACAAGGGAGAGAACAAAGGTCACGCTATATCACTACACGTACATGCTGCCAACACAAGGGAGAGAACAAAGGCCATGCTATATCACTACATGTACATGCTGCCAACACAAGGGACAGAACAAAGGTCATGCTATATCACTACATGTACATGCTGCCAACACAAGGGAGAGAACAAAGGCCATGCTATATCACTACATGTACATGCTGCCAACACAAGGGAGAGAACAAAGGTCACGCTATATCACTACATTTACATGCTGCCAACACAAGGGACAGAACAAAGGTCACGCTATATCACTACACGTACATGCAACAACACAAGGGACAGAACAAAGGTCACGCTATATCACTACACGTACATGCAACAACACAAGGGAGAGAACAAAGGTCACGCTATATCACCTACACATACATGCTGCCAACACAAGGGAGAGAACAAAGGCCACGCTATATCACCTACACATACATGCTGCCAACACAAGGGAGAGAACAAAGGCCATGCTATATCACTACACGTACATGCTGCCAACACAAGGGAGAGAACAAAGGCCATGCTATATCACTACACGTACATGCTGCCAACACAAGGGAGAGAACAAAGGCCACGCTATATCACTACATGTACATGCTGCCAACACAAGGGAGAGAGCAAAGGCCACGCTATATCACTACACGTACATGCTGCCAACACAAGGGAGAGAACAAAGGCCATGCCGCTATATCACCTACACGTACATGCTGCCAACACAAGGGAGCCACGCTATATCACTACTACTGCGTCCAAATTTATATCATTTCATTGGATAACTGTAAAATCCGAACACTGCCCTGAAGATATGTCATTATGAGAACAGCGATACGTCATCAGTGATACAATCAATGACATATCGCTACCATACCTGTATTGTTCACGTGACTACTGTTTGTGTTTTACGTTTATTTATCGTCGCTACCGGTTGCCCATATGAGTGACGCCTCCTGAAGAGATTAGTCATTTTAGATTTTTGGAGGATAGTGCAATGATACAGACTAAGACCCATTCCAGAGTCTCCTCTGGTTCTTTTACATGCACAGTGTACGTGCTACACTAGACCTGAAAGACTGTTAATTTTATTAGGGTCAGACAGGGGATCGAACCTGCGATTCCTGGATTACCAGTCCAGCGTGTTACCACTGGACTACATATCCATGACTACTGTTACCCATTGATCCACTTTTGTAAACATCCCGCCTCTATGTACATCATTAATCAATGAGAATAATCTCCCTTTATCTTGTCCTGTAATCTTTACCCATGTTGAATGTAAAGGTTTTACCTAGCATTCAAGAAATTAAATCATTAAACTTAACAGGTATGTGGTGTTTACTTTTAAATGACAATCAACATCAATGTAGGTAAATTGTCATATTCCATTGACCTCATCACTTTATAGTAAATTCATACGCCATTCATGCTTGTGTGTGTGTATATAGACTGGCATAATTCGTAAAGTGCATCGGATCTGTACTCCAGTGGTAACACGCTGGACTAGTAACACAGGGATCGCAGGTTCGATCCCCCGTCTGACCCTAATAAAATTAACAGTCTTTCAGATGGGACGTTAAACCGAAGTCTCGTGTCGGTGCTTTACACCGTGCACATAAAAGAACCAGAGGAGATTCTGGAATGGGTCTCTGTCTGTATCATTGCACTATCGTCCAAAATCTAAAATGACTAATATCTTCAGGAGGCGTCGCTCATATGGGTAACCGGTAGCGACGATAAATAAACGTAAAACACACAAGTTAATGATCAAGGACATAGTGACATTGAATAGTAAAAGTGTTTGCACAATAACTTGAATGGTGGAACAAAGTTTCTTGAAATGAGACGTATTGTGAATTTTTGGGTCATTGGCTTAAAGGTCAAAGCACCTATGATCAGGTCAGAGGTACCCCTAATGACCAAGAAACAAGTATTTGGTGAGCAACCCAGATCATCATAGCCCTATCACATAATAATGTATATCTTATTTTGACTTGGGTACCAGGTCACGGTCTTGGGTACCAGGTCACGGTCATATTTAAAGGTTTTTAATGACTCAACAACTTGTGCATCTGTACATGCAAGATCACGGTCACATTTATAGGTTGTGAATTGCTCACAAAGTCGCGTGTTTGTACTATTGAGGTCAAACCGCCGTAGTTAGGTCACGGAAAACTACTCACAACTTTTGTTGATGTCACATCCTGGAAACTAACTTGGCCTCATCTAACAATTAGGACAGTAACACGAGAGTAGGGATTAATATCCGTTATTATTCGGGTACAACATTGTATACAAATTAATACCATTTACTAATATTACATAATGCTAATATAATAACTTTTATGTGACTATAAACTTTGTCTATGTGGCAATAGAGAAAAGAAGACTAGCCACTTAATTATATCATTTCGGGTACGACTGTCGGGACATCTTTGCTTTCGTCCGTCCATGCGTCCGTGTCAATATTTCCGATCCTGCTGTAACTTCTTCGGCTATGGATGGATTCAAGGTTAAGGTCACACTTGGAGGCTAAAGTACTTGAACTATAGGTGCAATATTTGTAGTCCAGGCTGTAACTTCTTCAATTATGGAAGGATTTCCAAACTAATGTGCCACAAATGTTCACCAACTATTTGTGATGTATCGTACACAAGAACCAGACCCGTAGCTTCAAGGTCAAGGTCACACTTGTAGGTTAAAGGTGAAATGTATGTACAATATTTCTGGTTTGAGCTGTAAATTCTGTGGCTATGGAGGAATTTAAAAACTAATGTGCCACAAATGTTCGCCATATATAGGTGATGCATCATACACAAGAACCCAGGTCTGTAGCTTCAAGGTCACACTTGGAGGTTATTTCCGGTCTGGACTGTGACTTCTTCGGCTCTGTTATTATTATATGAATAAGATGATAACTTTGATTTTTTCCGGTTTCCATGTTTTGGTTAGTCTTAACAATTAATTTGTAAATAATCATTTCCCGGAACTCAGGTCCATAACACAGCATCAAAATGGCTCGGTTATTTTTGACAACACATGATATGGCTAGTTCATAATCACGTCACAGCGCATGTCACAATTCAAGCTTACCGAGCTCATGACAATGCCTTGGTTTTGCTTGATTGTGGATCAGATATTTTTCTCCAAATGTTGGTGGTTGGTATACTGTATATGTTGTTTCTCTCAGTACATCTGAAACATGCAATTCTTGCAGCCAACATAAAGCTTTTTGTTCATCACTTACTGTGAAATTTCTGGTTTTTCATCAAATAAGGAAATGTTACTGTCTCACTAAAAGATTTTGGTCGTTTCTGCAGCAGTGGTGATTGATGAGACGAAATAATGGGAATAAAACACCTACTAACTGGAAACTATTGAAACATGAAACGATATTGTACTTGCGGTAATGGTGGAATGGATATCCGGGGATGGAGGAATGGATATCCGGGGATGGAGGAATGGATATCTGGGGATGGAGGAATGGATATCCGGGGATGGAGGAATGGATATCCGGGGATGGAGGAATGGATATCTGGGGATGGAGGAATGGATATCCGGGGATGGAGGAATGGATATCTGGGGATGGAGGAATGGATATCTGGGAATGGCGGAATGGATATCTGGGAATTGAGGAATGGATATCTGGGGATGGAGGAATGGGTATCCGGGGATGGAGGAATGGATATCTGGGGATGGAGGAATGGATATCTGGGGATGGAGGAATGGATATCCGGGGATGGAGGAATGGATATCCGGGAATGGTGGAATGGATATCCGGGAAATTACAAATAATTTAGACTAACACACTTGTCATGTTCAATGCTGCTCCTTGGCCTTTAACCTTCCGAGGATTGAACCCAGGTTACATCGGTGAGAAGCGAGCGCACTAACCACTGCGCAAACCTGACAGCCGATGTTACGTTTTTGTCTCTGTTTATGTGTTTCTACATGTATGTTTGTTTATGTATAGGATATAAGCCGAAGACAGGACCAATATTATACATATTGGATCGTTTTCGACTTATATCTTACTTAAAACACACACTTACATAACAAGATCCTTCTAATTAAAATTGTTAATTTCGTACATTTACACGTAGGATTTAATATAATACTACTTTTGACAGCAGTCCAATATTAATAATAATGGACTGCGAGTACAAAGGTATGACGTCACGACAGTATATTTAAATATCGGTTAGCAGGATTTTTAATTAAACTTTATTTATTTTACAACGATTGCGAAGCAAGTTCTAACAACTTATATTAATCACTCTCGTTGGCACGGATGAAAGCGTATATGTGCTCATTTGTGTGGGAGGAAACCGGAGTACTCCGGAGAAAATCCACCTGTCCGATCTGGCGACCACCGTACCATCTCACATACTTCCTGGTCCGAGGATCGAACCCGGGTTGCATTGGTGAGAAGCGAGCGCGCTAACCACTGCGCTAATTGGACATGTTAGCAGGATTAAAGTTACAGATGGATTTTCATGAAAGTTGGTGGAAGGGTGGGCAATGGGCCATGGACGAACAAGTTAGATTTGGGAGGTGATCTGGATTCACGATTCTTTAAAAGGATTCTTCACCATTGTGAGATTAAGGGATTAAGGGGAGGGCTGACTGGGCTGAAGCCAGGGGCCCCCGATATTTAGGGGGCCCCCAAATTAGTATGTTAAATCTGTAATTAACTGAATCAAATTTAACGAAATGTTTTTAAAATGACTACATAAATAGATAGAACTTAGAAGATATCCTGAGCTTTCCAATGATGTATGTTTTTAATAATATTTTGTGTTTAGTCGATAACGTATAGTGCACTGTTCCCCGAGTCTAATAGTCCCGCAATGCGCGTGGACGGGTGAAATCCCTTCTTACCAACCAATGCGATAGCGGAAAGCTGTAATTTCGGTGAATTTCGGCCGAGGGGGGGGGGGTGGTAATGTGAGAAAGCTGTATTCAATAGAATGTTCTTGTTTGCTTACACTAGTATTTATCTTGATGAAAGGGCCCCTGTTTGAGCTACAGCCAGGGGTCCCATGCAACCTTAATTTGCCCCTGAGCAGCGTGGCGGAGGTTAGCTATCTCAGATTGCTCTTGTTAAGTATTTCTTTCAGTTAAAGACTACCCAACAGGCCACCAACTACACACAACATGGAATACATAGAATATATAGTACCAAAGTGAACAGACAACGACTGCTGTTGACATTAGAAAGTTATTTTTACAAGAGTTTATATTTTTTATATGTTTTACCTGAAAGAAAGGAGACAGCCAAAACAGTTGCTGAGACAATTAAGCTTATGATAAGTTCATTGTCGGCTTATTAGAATATTCTAATATAATATTGTTTTAATGTTTAGCAATTCTTATCATGCCAGATGTGTGTCTTAACCCTTTCCCTCATAGAAGCACCTCTTGACGCCATTACTTAAATATGACATACATGAAGGAAAGGGTTAATATCCACGCTTCATAACTACTTTAAGACATTTGATAAATATTTTTGGTAATAGAATTCTAAAAATTTATTGTAATGATCAATAGAATATGCTAAAATTTGTGTATTCTTGCATGTGTTCTATACGTGTATATATACTATATAATATATTATATATGATTTGTATATATATAAATAAACAAAGATTCTGACTTCTCAACAAAAACAACTGTTATCTATCGTTCTAGGTACACAACACATGCCCACTCATAGACTCGTATAGACTAGAACATATCAGATTCTACAAAGCCATGAACATATTCGGAGATGTAGAGGGAGGAGGGGGGGGGGTCACAATATATACAACAAAGTTAAAACTTTGAAATACCTTGTACTACATTTTCCTCCTTCGATTTTACAATTTCCTCCTCTGATGTTGTAATGCTCTCAAATCAAACAATCATGTCAAATCAGCTCTCCAGTTTGTGGTCATAGCAACAGAGTGTTCAAACATGCTGGGTAATGATATAGTCTGCAATCATGTGACAAACTGATAATTAATTACCTTGCACACCTAACACCAGGTCATGCGTAAGCAGGTGTCTCATTAAGATAGATATATATATATACCGGTAGCTATAGATTCTTACCATCAATGTGTTATACCTTTTATGGCTTGTACAGTGGAACCTCTCTAAACCGGACATCTTCGGGACTGGATAAAAAGTTTGGTTTACAGAGGTTTCCGGTTTTCAGAGGTTTTTTATTGATGTGTTTTCAAAACTGCATATAACCTTTATAAAGTACATATGCCTTTATAGCTTATACTGTATTATTGCAGAAATATTTTTGAAAAACAGTTCTTTAAATATTATTTTGTAAAACAAATGGTCAAAAGTTGCGAAAATCATAATTATCTTGTGTGACTGAATTATATTGTGCTTTCACAGGTGATCAAACGGTTGCATCAAACAATAAATTACGAGATTCACAAAATCCTTTATTCATTATCAAACGATATAATTAAATCAATATGGCTTAATATGTATTATTACTTTTAATAAACTGTGCAGGTAGGGCCGTTTTATTAATTTAAATAACAGAGACCGAATTGTTCGACTACTTCACGATTGAAATAAGGACGACTGAAATGGTCCATAGGCACTAACCTGATCTGCATATTGTAAAATTGTACACTGATCTGATCGAGATAGCTGGCTTTGTAAGTTTGTAAGATTCTCCTTCGCGTGTAAGCTATGTATCGGTAACACTAGTCAATACTAAATTTAATACACAAACAAACGTCTACATTGCGCAAATGTGGTTGAGTGGTGGTGGCCATCTTGGATTTGGGATCAGAATAGTATTAGTTATTTTCATCTACTCGGTACTCAATAAAGAGTTTGTCAGAATTGACATTGAGGTTTGAGAACAGAACTCGAAAATAATCTTTTCAAGATGGCCGTCATGACAATTGCTGAAGATTCACGGAGTGAACGCCCAACATTGGTAATGTTAAACAGATCTGTTTGACAAGGATCAAGGCATCATCATATGGAGAATAATGGACTATAGTACCGGTCTCATCAGGACTGTACACTATTATTCATGGCATATTGAATATGAGGAGCTTATCGATCCAAATTCAAGGTCCACAAAATATTTTGTACAATTAGTAACTTTTCAAACCAAAATACTCAGTCCACAAAATGTTTGTATAGTTACTACTGAAACTGTTCTGCAATCTCCACGGATTCTTCTTCAAATTAAACACAAACAGAGCATCATCAACAAAGCAGATTTTTTTGCCAGATGTCAATGTTTACTAAACACTCTCTGGTAACTAATACACCACTGTCATGGCTGGTATTCTACACTGTTTACAGATCACAAGTGAAGGAGTAGCCCTGAAACAAGAAAAGTCTCCTTACATTTATCAGAAAGGCCACAGATGCACATACATGTGATTCATACTCTAGAGATGCACGTGAAGCATCTCACAGCATGACATGTGTTTTGAAGAACTACTTTCTAGGCTACAATGGCCCAGAAGTTAGCGGAGTCACACGTGTAGTTTAACATACTCCGTAAAGTAACCACGTTGGCTTATTCAAACATATGATAAAGATTTAGACATTTAAACTGAAGAACTACTTTCTAGGCTACAATGGCCCAGAAGTTAGCAGAGTCACACGTGTAGTTTAACATACTCAGTAAGGTAACCATGTTGGCTTATTCAAACATATGATACAGTTTTGGACATTTAAACTGAAGAACTACTTTCTAGGCTACAATGGCCCAGAAGTTAGCGGAGTCACACGTGTAGCTTAACATACTCAGTAAGGTAATCACGTTGGCTTATTCAAACATATGATAATGTTTTGTACATTTAAACTGCATGTGTCTGTCTGTCTGTCTGTCTGTCTGTCTGTCTGTCTGTCTGTCTGTCTGTCTGTCTGTCTGTCTGTCTGTCTGTCTGTCTGTCTGTCTGTCTGTCTGTCTGTCTGTCTGTCTGTTTCACATTTCTGACAGATTACAAGAAATGTGTGGTACCTATGTTAACAATCATGTCACACTTCACACAAGCCAGTGACTACCTACTGATTCACATTTGTTTTCAAAATGCTTAATTGATTGATAAAAGTTTCGATCTGGCATGGATTTCGCGGCCGTAGATCAGGTAAAATTAAAAGTAAGTGTGGCAGGGTGATTCGCCCCCGATGGGAGTCATTTTTGTAATGTACGTTCAAAAGGGTGTGTTCCGGTGCCATTTAGGTAAAGCATACTGTAAATAAATATTCGGCGAATTTTCAATGTTTTTTCACTGATACTGACAGACATTGAAGTAGTTTTTATCTTCTCAGGTGGGAGTCTAGTCTGGGTGCCAGTCTGTCGATTTTTCACTTTTTAACTTCTGGCAAAATGAAAATGTAGATATGACCAGAAACTCAATATGGCCCAATTAATAGTCTCGGTGTTAAAATATATTTATTTGACTGACCTGGCAAAATGTATTGACGCCTGTTCCCAGGCTAGTGGGAGTCCATAGGTCAACATAGTTACGACGCCACAGGATAATACTGGACAAAAGTGTGTAATAAATAAATAAATAAACTAAAATATAATAAATAATAACTTAGTAGGCCCTAATTCTTACCTGCTAGGAAACTTGAAACTGTGTACGCTATTCCATTTTGAGTCCAGTAAGCGCATGTTGTCATCAAAACTACATGATGTTATAGGGCGCCTCAGCATTAAATGTTGATCCAGCCATTTTAAATTTTCCCCGCAATGTTTACATAAAAATGCTACGATCAAGAAGTAACTTAATTACGCATGTATGATAAGGAAGACCACACATGTTAACTATTATTCAAGTTTCAAATTTATTGGCATAATCAGCAACTATATTGCCTTTGGCCATTTACAACAATAGAAATATGGCAGACATCACAAAACATGTTACAGATATACATATATAAACAAATACATTACATCTAAGAAACAGTAGTAATTGACAGGGTATTACTACGTAATGACATAGCTTCTTTGATGTACTTACAAACATTAATCAATTTTTTAAATTTATTTTTTGCATGACATGATAGATATAAATTTATTTATTGATGGCCATGCTATGTAGCCCAAATATTTCAATCTTATATCTCTATTTTTCACAACATAATATAAAATGGTATTCTGATTCAATTACATTTTGATTGCATAATTTACATAACCTATTGTTTCTATCAATACCATTAAATCTTCCAAATTCAATTTCTAATTTATGGGAGGTTAATCTTAAATATGTAAAACATTAACGTAAACTATCACTAGAGATTTGATCAATATCGTCTTCATAACGGAATGTCAGCTTAAATTTACAATAATAATCAAGTTTCGACATTGTGTTTACTGATGTGTTCCAGTCATGAACGAACTGGTCGCGTAATCTCATTTTAAACATAGGTAAATACCGGTAATTAATATTAGCATCAAAATTGAGTCGAACATTTGAAAAACCGAGATGATCAATTATGGAATTAACTCGGCTAGCCCAACATTTACCGTTAACGTTATTACACAGATCGGCATACATATTTATACATTGGAGAATCAACATTTTTCATTACTTTAACCCTTTCAACACCACAGACCTCTAAATAGGCTTACAAAAAGTGTAGATCCAGATGAGCCAGCTCGTGACGAGCCGTCTCATCAGGATCTGCACTTTTTGCCAGTGATATGACTATTTTTAGACATAATTACCCATTTTGATAAATGAACTTGTCCAAATGTGATTTTCTGATTCATTTATTGGTTTATGAATATCATGGACCAGTCCATGTGAGTTACTTGGTGTTGAAAGGGTTAAACCAAAATTTAATTACTCTCTCTTTTTTTTTTTAGTTTACGTTTATTTATCGTCGCTACCGGTTGCCCATATGAGCGACGCCTCCTGAAGAGATTAGTTATTTTAGATTTTGGAGGATAGTGCATGATACAGACAGAGACCCATTCCAGAATCTCCTCTGGTTCTTTTACGTGCACGGTGTAAAGCACCGACACGAGACCTCGGTTTAACGTCCCATCTGAAAGACTGTTAATTTTATTAGGGTCAGACGGGGGATCGAACCTGCGATCCCTGGATTACCAGTCCAGCGTGTTACCACTGGACTACATATCCGTCTGTATTACTCTCTCTCTCTCTCTCTCTCTTTACATATAACAGATAATGGAACTCATTCCAATTCACCATATATAGCATTGGTAGGTGTTTGAAGCTTAACACCCAACTCTCTCTTTACATATAACAGATAATGGAACTCATTCCAATTCACCATATATAGCATTGGTAGGTGTTTGAAGCTTAACACCCAACTCTCTCTTTACATATAACAGATAATGGAACTCATTCCAATTCACCATATATAGCATTGGTAGGTGTTTGAAGCTTAACACCCAACTCTCTCTTTACATATAACAGATAATGGAACTCATTCCAATTCACCATATATAGCATTGGTAGGTGTTTGAAGCTTAACACCCAACTCTCTCTTTACATATAACAGATAATGGAACTCATTCCAATTCACCATATATAGCATTGGTAGGTGTTTGAAGCTTAACACCCAACTCTCTCTTTACATATAACAGATAATGGAACTCATTCCAATTCACCATATATAGCATTGGTAGGTGTTTGAAGCTTAACACCCAACTCTCTCTTTACATATAACAGATAATGGAACTCATTCCAATTCACCATATATAGCATTGGTAGGTGTTTGAAGCTTAACACCCAACTCTCTCTTTACATATAACAGATAATGGAACTCATTCCAATTCACCATATATAGCATTGGTAGGTGTTTGAAGCTTAACACCCAACTCTCTCTTTACATATAACAGATAATGGAACTCATTCCAATTCACCATATATAGCATTGGTAGGTGTTTGAAGCTTAACACCCAACTCTCTCTTTACATATAACAGATAATGGAACTCATTCCAATTCACCATATATAGCATTGGTAGGTGTTTGAAGCTTAACACCCATAATATATTTACAAAATCTCAAATGTAATTTATCGACATCCTTTAGGTTGTAGACACCCCAAACAAACCTCAGAACCATATAAAATAATAGGTACAATCATTGTATCAAACAGCTTAAGTTTAGTTTTAACATCCATATGTACTCTATCGAATAATGACAATAAATTGTGATAAGCTCTTAATGCTTGATCCTGTAAACATTTTATAGCACCAGTTAAAGTTCCTGTATATGTAAACTTAATACCAAGATATGTAAAGCTATCAACAATATCTATTTGTTTTCCATTGATTATTGAGGGTCTAGGGGAATAATTGTTTTGCAATTTTGTCATGAACTCTCATGCATATTAGACAAAATTACAGACAAAATTAATGTAAGAATCATGCCATTGTAATCCCCCCCCCCCACCCTTCTGTTGGATTTTGTATTGCAGATTTGGCATTTAAAAGCTTTTTCATTTTACACACTTTTCAAATCAACTATACACATATGCGTATGTGGATCTACGCCTTCTACGGGCCAGGATTGCATATATATGCAAATTGTCATGTATGCGATTATTGAAGATCGGAACCTACATTTTGGACTCGTCCAGTCGGACTAGAAACCTGGAGTTGTTATTGTCAGGTTGGGTCTCTGTCTGTATCATTGCACTATCCTCCAAAAATCTAAAATGACTAATCTCTTCAGGAGGCATCGCTCATATGGGCAACCGATAGCGACGATAAATAAACGTAAAACACACACAGCAGAAAATAACAGTCAGTAACAGTTTACAATAGTTAATAACTGTTGGTAAACATCAGTCTATAACAGTCAACAACATAACTGCAATCAACTACCGTACACTCAATGACTGCCAACAACAGTCAATAACAGCGAACAACAGTCAACATATTTATATTCTTTATTTATTTTACAACGATTGCGAAGCAAGTTTTAACAACTTATATTAATCACTCTCGTTGGCTCGGATGAAAGCGTATATGTGGTCATTCATGTGGGAAGAAACCGGAGTACCCGGAGAAAATCCACCTGTCCGATCTGGCGACCATCGTACCATCTCATATACTTCCCTGTCCCAAGGATCGAACCCGGGTCGCATTGGTGAGAAGCGAACGCGCTAACCACTGCGCTAATCGGACGACCAACAGTCAACAGCAGATAGTCAACAAGACTCATCAACATTCAATAACAGTGAAAGCATTCAACTACAGTCAATAACAGTCACAGTCAACAACAATCAACAACAGAATATTATTTTTAATTAGTTATTAATTGCAAAATGCATTGGCCTGCATACATGAATTAACCTTCTTTACCACAATTATAGCACTTAATCCCACGTTTTCATGCTTGACAACATTTCCGAGCCATGTGACCTATTTGTCCAAATGCGTAACAAGTTACTGCCACATTCTGGATCTCTTTGCACTTCATGCTACGGTGCCCCTTCATTTTACACTTTAAACAATATAGGCCACTAAACTTTATTTATTTTACAACAATTGCGAAGCAAGTTTTAACAACTTATATTAATCACTCTCGTTGGCGTGGATGAAAGCGTATCTGTGGTCATTCGTGTGGGAGGAAACCAGAGTACCTGGAGAAAACCCACCTGTCTGATCTGGCGACCACCGTTATCATCTCATATACTTCCCAGTCCGAGGAGAACCCGGGTTATATGATCAACCTTCGTTCGTGATTCTGGTTTCGCCTCTGTTGTTGTCCAGTCAATTGATTGACATGACCTCCCAATGGCCTATTTGGAAAGTGCTGGACTGTAGGACCTAGACAGACCAGTACTTACTACGACTACCCAGTGTCTCAAATTGAATTCTGTAGTAGCTATATCTACAGCATCATTTAATATTTGGGGATCTTTTCTCAAGTCATTCATAACCCTTTCAACACCACAGACCTCTCAATAGGCTTACAAAAAGTGTAGATCCAGATGAGCCGGCTCATGACGAGCCGTCTCATCAGGATCTGCACTTTTTGCCAGTAATATTACTATTTTTAAACAAAAATTACCACTTTTGATAAATGAACTGGTCCAAATGTAATTTTCTGATTAATTTATTGGTCTAAGAATATCATGGACCAGTCCATGTCAGTTACTTGGTGTTGAATGGGTTAACAGATCATTGACAAGACCGTTAACAAATATATCAACCAATTGAAATTATACGTCATTGGCCTGAATATTGTCAAAAGCAGCTTGTGCTAACAATATTAACCTTTGTGGGTATGCATAGATATTTTCACTCACATTCTGTCTTACTTGTCTAAGCAATGTAACACCCAACTATTGTCTGGAACATCACTAAAACGTTTAGCCAATTCTTTCTTGAGAAGGCCACAATTAGCGTGAGGATTGTCCTACTTCCATGCAAATGACACACTCTTTAGGTTTGTGAATTGGTCGTTGGGTATCTTGTAATTAATTACTCAAATACGCTTGGGTGTCATTTTAGAAATTCGCTTCTATCTGACATATCAGTTGCGTATATTATACAATGTACACACATGTACTAGTGAGAAGACAATTCTATTAACACTATAACAGAAAATAACTTTTAATTAGTTATTAATTTCAAAATGTATCAGCCTTCATATATGAAATAACCAGTCAACGAAACATGATGTCTCATTAGATAATAACAAGCCAGGCAGCCATTTCCCTACAGAATAGTAGGCTGTTTTATATTACAATATGACATTCAAATTCTCGTCACACCAGTATGTCCCTGATGTACCAGCCGAAATTAGCTAAAATGATGCAATATGCATCTTAAGCAAATGTCAATTCATCCTTAAATCAATCACCCCATCGGCTGACTCGACATATGCATACACTGTATGATCATTCTATAGCACTGAGTTATTTGCATATGCATTTTGGAAACCCAACACATGTATATCAAGAGCTACCGTACCTTTCAGAAAGTGGAAGTCGTGATAGTGCAGTGGATGCGCGGTCGCTTCAGGTGCGAACAGTCCGGAGTTCGAGCCCCTCTGGAGCCGTTACGATTGTGCCTTTAGGCAAGGCATTTAAATTCCACATTGCCCCTTCTCTCTCCCTCGTGGCGATGGATTCCATCAGGAATGAAGTCTCGAGAGTGATTAATATAGGTTGAAAGACCTTGTTTCGGTATCGCGCTAAAATAAATTTGTATAAATTAATACTAAGTGCAATTTCAGAATTTGTTACTGCCATTATATACATCTACATCTACATAGTACTCCCAACACTCAGCTGCGAGTATGACAGGGAGACGCTAGTCAGGGAGGTGCTTGTCAGGGACAGTGGTTACAAATCTCAATTAGTGAGATAGAGAGTGTTAAAAGAACTACATACTAAGGTTAAAAACAGACATTTACATTAGTGGTACCATAGTCAACCGCTCAGCAAAAATAGTTAAGATGGGGCTGGACTGTACATAGTAGGGGAGGCCATTCCAGAGACGTATTGTTCGGGGGGGGAAAAAAGAGTTTATATGGTATTGGGTTCGGGACTGAGGAATTAAGTAGTGTTAGGTGGTTGTGGTCGGCGCATACCAAGTTATTTTTGATTTTATATAGGTATATTACTGATGATTGTATGCGTCGATATTCAAGTGTTTGCCAGTTCAGGGAGTTGATCATTGTTGTTACACTGCTTGTATAGTTATAGTCTTTGCAGACATAGCGTGCGGCTGATCTTTGCACTCTTTCTGCTTTATAAGTGAGAGACTTTTGCCAGGGGTGCCAGACAGATGAGCAATACTCGAGTTGGGGACGTACATAGGTGTTATAAGATTTTTCTTTAACCTTCGTGTTACTGGTCTTTACATTCCTTTTGATGATATATGTGGGCTTTATGGCAAGCATTCGTTCCAACACACTATTTTTTTAATGCCCACTAACCCAGCGTTACACGATAACTTTTACGATCGGATAAATATTTGATTAGGTACCGGTATTGACAATTGTATGCCTGAGTTACTGTATGGTTCCTGTAAACACTCCAGTGTCGAAATAACATCTTACCTCTACTCGAGAATGTGTATGCGAAACAACAAGAAACCACTATAAACATGTCAGGTAATTAATACGTCAATAAACCACTAGACTGTAACTTGTAAGCGGACAAGACATGATATTAATATGTATGCATATATACTATTAAAAGCGACACATCGTAAAACCTTGACTACAATTTAGAAACGCACAACTATTGCAAATGGTGTAAATTTACCAAAGGTAGGTAATCATTGAACTATTTTTATATACGAAATGGAACGAAATGGTAAACAAATTAGGAATCGGTCCGATATCTGTGTCACGACGGCTAGCTTGAAAAACATCTATATTTGTCTTATCTTCTCGGACCGCTTTGCAAATGATAATGACACTTTGCTTACAGCATCTGGAAAACTAACTGTTCATAATTAGGCAAAAACCTTCTGATCACAAACCCAAACTCGCCATGCATGCGACCATCTTGAACATGTTGTTACCTAACCTGGGTGCCAGTCTGTCGATTTTTCACTTTTTAACTTCTGGCAAAATGACATGATCAGAAACTCAATACGGCCCAATTAATAGTCTCGGTGCTAAAATATATGTATTTGACTGACCAGGCAAAATATACCGACGCCTGTTCCCAGGCTAGTTGTTACCTTCTCCTGATTCGTTTGGCAATTTTGCTCAGGATATTGAAGCAGAGACATAGTTAAGCTATTGTTGGTTCGTAACCCAATAAAAAACTAGTTTAGATTTGTTGGGGAGTTCAGTCGAAAGTAACGGAAACTTAGCTATGACTTGCTGATCGTAAATCCATGATATCTGAAACGGCAACAGTGTTTTGCCTCCCTGTATCATAAGCATGTATATATGGAAGCTTAAAATATCTTCTTCTCTAAGACTGCTTACTAGGTTTCCACAACAATGGTGCCTGTGCCAGTCTGATACGTTTGTTAAACTCGTATCAATTCGGCATACAATGCTTTACGTTGTTTATTGGTGTAGGCTACATTTGTATATTGAAAATTATAAATAGTCTCACCAAATCATGCTTAGGTGGGCTTATAGTAAAATTGTAACTACACATCGCACTGTTTAGTATATTGCTTCAACTGTATGATTCGTGATTCTTTTTATCAATCTTGTAACACTTCTTAAATTATGAAATTGTGTCTAGCACTATCCCAGACAACTAACACTTATCCAGTGGGTCGTTCTACACAGTGGTGATGATAAGCCAACTTAAGCTAAGAAATCAATCCCATGCAAAAAATGGGTGCGTGTTGTACATTATGATGCATTCTACACGGTATCTATGGTAATAAATAAGATAGATTTATGTCAAACAAGATGAAATTAATATCAATTTAATAGATATAATCATGATCTATGTATTTCTCGTTTTTGTTGGAACACTCATCATTATGTAGGATCAAATACGTATAGATAGATACTTGCCAATATAAGCGACGCCTGCTGAAGAGAGTAGCCATTTTAGATATTGGTGGATAGTGCAATGATGCAAAAAAATACCCATTCCAGAGTTTCCTCTGGTTCTTTTTCGTGTACGGTGTAAAGCCACAGGACCAATAATCCGTAAAATATTTCAGACAACGTCGATTATTTTCCATCTTAAAACTTTTAAGTTTAATAAAAATAAAATATATTTGGAAATTTAAGCTTTCAAGAATGAGCTAGTGCTGGTTAAAGTCAAAGTCTTAGAACCTTTTCATGAAACAGTTCGCGAAATAAATGACGGTATGTCATATAAGTATCTGACAACGGGATACAGTGTGTTAGTGGTCACCTCTATTAAGCAGCCACCATGCATTAAGTAGCCAGTTTCCAGATTCCCAATATGTTACTTTATTATACAATTAACCTCTATTAAGCAGCCACCTGCGCTATGCAGCCACTTTCTGTGATTCCCATGGCTGGCTGCTTAAGACAGGTTTGACTGTATATCGAAAGTTTTCGAGAAACACACATACTTTTCTTAACTGAAATCAAGTGTCTAATACTTCTCAGTACTGCCACAACATAATCACAGAGCCTACAAGAACAACTTGTGCTGACAAAGCGACAACATTGAATAACTACTTTGTATCGATATCGACTGTAGATGATTCTAACTCCATCTTACCGTACTTTAACATGAAAACTAACTCAACTATCTCTCACTTTACTATTTCCGAACAAGATGTCATTGATGTTATAGATAACTTAACTTTAAATAAAGCATCTGGTCCAGACGAAATAAGTCATAAAATGTTAAAAGGATGTTCTAAATCCATAGCCAAACCATTGTGTACATTATTTAATAAATCACTTAACTCAAATAGATATCCATCTTCTTGGAAGTCTGCAAATGTTATGCCACTCTTTAAAAAAGGTGATAAGTCCTTACCTTCCAACTACAGACCAATCTCACTAATAAGCTGTGTTGGCAAAGTTATGGAAAGAGTGATTTTTAAGTATTTATATAACCACTTCAATGCAAACAATCTCATTTTCAAAAACCAGTCGGGATTCCTCCCTGGTCACTCCACAGTATACCAACTTATAGATATTTATAACCAAATTTGTAAATCTTTTGATGAGAAAAAGGCAACATGCATGGTTTTTTGTGACATTTCAAAAGCATTTGACCGTGTATGGCATAAAGGACTTATATTCAAGTTAAAACAATACGGTGTTTCTGGAAATCTTATTAACTGGATTACAGACTATCTTGACAGACGGACACAAAGGGTATTTGTTGGTCAATCTTTCTCTAAAACTAGGTCAATTACTGCAGGAGTACCTCAAGGGTCAGTACTAGGTCCACTTCTATTTCTTGTATACGTAAATGATATCGCAGACTCACTGCTCAGCACTACTAGACTCTTTGCCGATGACAGTTCACTTTCTGTATCTTCATCAGACTCTACTCATATAGAAATCGTCTTAAATTCAGATTTAGAAGAAATATCCAACTGGGCAAAACAATGGCTTGTAAAATGTAATCCTTCCAAAACAGAGGCAATGTTTTTCTCATTAAGAAACATAACTCAACCGTCCCTTTATTTTGATAATACATTACTTAACTGTGTTGATGATCATAAACACTTAGGTCTTACCTTAAGTCACGATGGGTCATGGCATACACATATAAACAATATAACTACTTCAGCTTCTAAAGTACTTGGTTCTATGAGAATGCTAAAATTCAAACTAAAGCGCAAGACTTTAAACAATATATATATAGCTTATCTTAGACCCTTACTGGAATATGCGTCTGCTGTCTGGGATAGCTGTACCCAATATGACACGCTCCGTATCTATTCAAAACCTACTTACAGAAATCGGCTGGGTTTCCCTTGCAGACCGAAGATCTATCCAAAAACTCACACTGGTTTATAAGGAGAAACACGGACTTCTTCCGAGTTATCTCAACGATCTATTTCCCCCTTTGGTTGGGGCCTCCAATGATTATGAACTTAGGAACAACACCAACTTTGTTACCATGTCCAGACGACTGGAAATATATTCAAAGTCAGTTATACCTGATTCAATAAGCTTATGGAATACACTCGACCTATCAACACGCAACGTAAATACACTGACAACCTTTAAAAACAAGCTTAAAAAGAAATTTAAATCTCCCATAGTCCCATCGTTCTACTTAAATGGTGAACGGTTTTACTCAGTAATACAAACTCGAATTAGAAATCGCTGTAGTAACTTAAATATTGATCTTTTTATCAACCATTTACGAGACTATCCCGAATGCTCATGTGAACACGGCATTGAAAATGCAGAACATTTCTTCTTTAAATGCAGTCACTATACTAATGCACGACATCCTCTCAGTACTCATAAACTACTTCATGGAATAGAATCGCTATCCGATGATGATAATAAAACACTATTTCTAGAAGTACAATCATACCTTAAAAACACACATCGCTTCTCATAATTTACAATACGCCCACCTATATATCACATATTGTACAATAAAATACTTATCGAGAGAGGCTCTTGTACATCATTATCTTGGGTGGCATGGGGTAGCAGCGGGTGGGGTTGGGGGATGAAGTCTCAAGTTATTATATATTTTTTTATTTCAATTTGTTTTTGTCAAATCAGGATTTTTTAAAAATCATTATCTTGTAATTATTTTCAATAAAAAACCATCATTTAGTTTAATCAAACATTATTCTGACGTTAGGGACGGGCCGTTTAACTAATGTTGGAAAAACTTGTGGTCCAACCCTTTTCTTTTATCATGCTTTGTACTTGTTATTACTTAATGTTGTATTACGTATTGCTGCTACTGTGCATGTATGATAAATTCAATAAAATATGATTAAACTACAAGAACAACTGGAAATAGTTCAAGTCACCCAGATATTAAGTGGTAAACCAGTTCAGTTTCTAGTTAAGACTTAATTATCTAAAACGGTTAGTGCTGAAAGTACTGATGAACTATGGGCTTTGGAAATGCACAAGTGCAAGTAGGTGCTGATAGTTTGAATTGGCATTAGCCAATATAGTATATAGTTGTATGATTGAATAACAGTGTCTGAGGGTTTCCAAATGAACCAGGAAACATTTCTAGGATGAAATACTATGTATCATGTGTTAACCAATGTATGCAATTTCCCACGTTTACTATAATAAGTAATAGGGAACAATTGGTTGCCAGAGCAACCACAGTTGTAAACTGATTAATAAAAAAATCCTTAACTGTGAATACATGTAATACAATGCATTCAATATCCATGACAACTATCAGCACCATAGCACAATGGATACATGACTTGGAAATGTTATATCATGTTTCATAAATTTCCCACCGGGAATTATCACTAGATCAAAGAGCAGTAGTTACTTTAGCTATTTTGTATAGAGAGGCGGTGTGTTTCCTGAAAAACATCATCTGAATCCGTACATCCTTTCGAGTGAAAAAATAGTTGTACATGTATTAACAAAATGTATGTTGTGCTGTCCTTGAAATCGAAGTGATCGGATAGTGACTCCGGCGCTTACACCAGATAGAAAATATGTATGTGCCGTATGAATTATCCTATTATGGAAAATATATCTGATTTTAATATTGTTTACATAGTCTATAATTATGTTTCTGTTGCGTTTATTTTATCATCTATTAATTCGGAGCAACGTTATTCATATCTGTTCAAAGTTCAATTCGAAACCAATCTGCTTCACTCGATTATTAATAGTGGTCGTTGAATAATGAAATAAACGCTTGATCAATTCCTATTAATACAATTTGTGTAAATTCTGATATCATAACATATTAACGGAGAGTGTCTGCATTAGGTGACGGGAACAGACGGATCTGTATTCCAGTGGTAACACGCTGGACTGGTATTCCAGGGATCGCAGGTTCGATCCCCCGTCTGACTCTAATAAAATTAACTGTCTTTCAGATGTGACGTTAAACCGAGGTCTCGTGTCGGTGCTTTACATCGTGCACGTAAAAGAACCAGAGGAGACTCTGGAATGGGTCTCTGTCTGTATCGTTGCACTATCCTCCAAACTCCAAAATGACTAATATCTTCAGGAGGCGTCGCTCATATGGACATCCGGTAGCGCCGATAAATAACGTAAAACACACATAGGCGACGGGTGTATCTGTTCAATTATTTTCTCACTGAAAATAATGTCGGGTTTATCATATTAATATTATAACACTGCGTCGATGTTACGCGTTTCGTCGTTTATTATAGTTTTTGTCGGGAAAATGAGCCATTTTATGTGTTGCTGCTTACTTGCATTTGTTTGATAATTCTGATACTAATTATTATGTATCTTATCACATAACTTTGGCAGTATTCGAATGACCACATGTACGCTTACATCCGCGCCAACGAGAGTGATTAATATAAGTTATCAGAACTTGCTTCGCAATCGTTGTAAAATAAATATGTGTGTGTGTGCGTGTGCGTGCGTGCGTGCGTACGTGCGTGCGTGCGTCAGCGACGCCTCCTGGAGAGATAAGTCATTTGAGATTTCTGGAGGATAGTGCAATGATATAGATAGAGACCCATTCCAGAGTCTCCTCTGGTTCTTTTACGTGCACGGTGTACAGCACCGACACGAGACCTCGGTTTAAAGTCCCATCTGAAAGACTGTTAATTTTATTAGGGTCAGACGGGAGATCGAACCTTTAAACAGACATCTACTAATTTCTTATATACATACATACGTGTAACACATGGACGTGTTCTGATTGGTCGAGAGAATAATCCTTATGATTTGTAAATTAAATGTTAAAGTAGTTAAGGTTTCTATTTGAATTAGTACATAACGTTAACGGTAAGACAAACTACAATTTAAAAGAAATCGTGACGCAATTATAACGCTGCTTAAAACATAAATGTATCGCTGCTTTGCGTAGTGACGTCATGACAATATAGTGACGCTATAACAATTTCCACTGACCGTTTGCGCCAACATGAAAGTAGCAGCGTTATTTTGTGCGCAAATATTATTAAAACCCAGTGCAATGCTATAAAAAGGAGTTTACACTCGTGGTGATTTCATTCCATATTTTCCAAAACTCGTTTCAGACAATATGGTATGAGTTCACCACTCATATAAGATCCTATATTTAGAAGTAAATACTCAATTGTAAGGCGTCTGTAGCTGGCGATGGGGTATGGTGGAGGGCATTGTTTGTATATGTATGGAGGGTGTGACACACGAATGATTTTCGCAAATTGCAAGCGATTGTGATTTACCTCTGTGTTAATATAAACATTGGAAATGGCTCATAATTATTATATGCTGGTTATTTGGCATGTATGCATGCGCGGGTCCGCAGTCTGTTGATCTAAGTTAAATGTTTTCTTCCGAACCTCTTTGTCAATTTTGAAAGTTGTATGGAGCAACACACCGGCTATATGAGCATTCCAAGATAGGTTTTCTGATATGTGGACTACCAAGTACTTGTTATTTTTGGCGTAGACCAGGTCTTAAGTCATGGATGTTGTATGTGGCAGGGATATGGTTCCTCTTCTGTGTGACTCGTTTGCTGAGGTCAATGGACAATATCCAGTCTTCTTCCCACTTCTGGAGTTTGTCCAAGTTGTCTTGTAAGACATTTGTATCAGCAGTAGAACGAACCTTCCAATACGAGAGGTTGTCATCGGCGACGATGCTAGAGGCGTATGATGCTTGTGCGGACAGCTCTTTTTGTATAGGAGGGATAGGAGGGGCCTAGGACTGAATTCTTATGGAACACTGTATGCGACTGGCGATGAAGTGGATGGACTTTCTTCAACAATGTCCGGAAGGTTTCTATGGATTATAAAAATCTTGATCCAGTGAATGGTGCTACCTCTACTCTCATATTTGTGTAGTTTCGCAGCTAGACGTTCGTGGGAGTATCTTATCGAACACTTTACTAAAATCGATTATTAAAGCGTCGATCAGTTCGACATAGTCAAGCCATATCACTGGTCTTAGATTACCATGAGCAGCTGGCTTTCCGTTGACCTCTTATATCTGAACATGTGTTTTTGTTCTGACAGAATATGGTGGGTGTCGAGTGTCGAAATGCTGAAGAATCTTGCAGCCAACAGATGCATATGCATGCGAGATGGGCCTGTAATTTGCATGGTTGCTGTGCTCGTCTTTCTTGAATATGGGGGTAACGGTGGCTTCTCTCTGGACAATCGTATTAGACTTATCCCTGCTGAAGTGATGCCTGGTATATCAGTGTTAAGGCAGGTTTCAACTCGTCTGTGTAATCCGTCATATAGCGTGTTAGTATGTTGTCGGAGTCTGTAGCCATTGTGCTCTACTCTATCTATATATCTCCCTTTAAAGTCAACCCCCTTGCGGGGATGTACACATGTTGCTCGTCAAACCGAAACGATGTTAAAAGGATGAAGAGTTAAAAAACAATTTAGGATAGAAATGAAAAATAAGTTAGGTCAAAAGATTAAAATCAGCTAGGCAGAACAACTAGGGGCGGTTGTTCAATACGACAAACACCCGTATTGAACTACTCTATGGTAGTGAGATGGGCAATGTCAGGAGGGAGATGGTTCCAAAGAAAGATTGTTCTTGGAAAAACTTGTGGTAGTCTGTTATTGCTGTAATTAGCAATTCGCTTTAAGGAATGACAGTGGCATGTAGCGGGAGAGTATGTATCTGATATGACTATGTATTTCAACTAGCAACCAGATCGTTATGAATGTTATGCATAGAGGATAACCTGTTGCCAATACGCCGGAATCTGAGATCTAGTCTGCGTACATTTGTGGAATAGAACATGTCTGTAACTCTAGAGGTACGCTAGACATCAGCTTTTATCAAATGAGCTTCTCTTTGCAGGTTAACTTCAACTTGGTCGATCAGTGTGTGTGCGTGCGTGTATGTAATCATTGTTTAAACTTTATTTATTTAAAAAAGTTTCAATAGCTTATATTAATCACTCTCGTTGGCGCGGATGAAGGCGTAAATGTTATCATACGTGTGGGAGGAAACCGGAGTACCTGGAGAAAACCCACTGTCCGATCTGGCGACCATCGTACCATCTCACATACTTCCCTGTCCGAGGATCGAACCCAGGTTGCATTGGTGAGAAGCCAGCGCGCTAACCACTGCGCTAATCGGACAGCCGAACTGATGTTTTGTGGAAGGTCGGTTATATAGGCTAGGAATAGCAAGGGTCCAAGTACAGATCCATGTGGGACTCCAGAAGAAACAGGAATGGCTTCTGGACTAATACCATTAAGGATAACTGATTGGAGTATATTATCTAGAAAACTCTTAATCCACCTTAATGTTTGACCTCTGACTCCATAGTCATGCATTTAAGCTGTAACTGTTCGTGATTGACCGTGTCGGAAGCCTTACTGAAATATAACAGGATGAGATCTACTTGATTATAGTGTAGACTGAAGTAACAAAGTAATTGGCTAGCATTACAAATTGGGTCACACATGACCCACCCCCCCCCCCCCCTAAAACCACGCTGAAAGTGGTACAGAATACTGTAGTTTGTGAAGTGTTTTACTACCGAAGAGAAAACTATATGTTCCAAAACCTTGCACAGAACACATGTCAATGAGATAGTTGGCGGGGTTTGACATTTCACCGTTTTTGTAAATGGAATGCTTAAGAAGGGAATAATGTTTCTTGATGTTTGGTCTGTATGTATTATTGTATAGTGGTGAAACCTATACTCTGCGTATTTTCTATTTTCATCCGTATTTAAAATATTCATAGCCTATAGTTCTAGGCTAATTTAGCTGACATAGTTTTAGCATGGTCCAATAGCATGCCGTTGTGTGTATCGGTAGCCTGATGTAACTGTCACATGACATGTCCAGCAGATGAATATTAACAAACAAATCATTGGGAGAATATTTCCACCGAAACTAATACGGTGTATGAGCAATTCCGGTAGCTATCCGATTTAAAAAATCTACACCTAACCCGAAAAATAGTTTCTATACCATTTCTGATTAAGACAAATAAGTGTTTTTATTTAATGATGTACTATATAAAAATAAGATTATCAATAAGTTATGGTGGATAAATAAAAAACAAAACAAATACGCCGTGCATAGGTGCCCTAAAGTTTTGAGTTCCCCATACGGGTGCCAACCGACACCGTTGCGATAGCTGTATTGAGCAGTAAGGTCACGTGATGAAGCTGAAACTGTCAACAAAAGTGTTTTGAAAGTTGTTTTCACGACTTAAGAAAATAATAATATACGGCAAGTGCAATTAACATTTTATACTGGTCATTATATGTGGGATTTACGCCGAGCATAGATTCCACCACTCTAGAGTTTCACAGTCAAGTATAAAATGCTGCAATGTTGCATGTGCTGCTTTCGCAAAGCTTACATGTATGTAGGATCTATCTCATTTTGATTAGTAGTTTCATTTTGACTGGAATTCCTTTACTCATAGAACATTCCCTTGTTTGTAGCAAGCACGTGCTTTAGTGAAAAGAATGAAGTAGTGTGTTCCTAACCGTTCATATCGGAAACGGGAACGGATATGAACGGTTATGAAATTCATTTCCGGTAAAAAGTTTACTGACGCAATTACCATATTTCATCACGAATTCATTAGTCTGTGTTATTTTCGGAAAAGGTATATATACAAAGATAAATGTTTGATAGGAATATTATATGTTTTATGACTTGCATAGTCTAGCTAATGTCAATATATATTTTCATTTGTTGAGAGAGTGTCGTATTTGTCGGATAGGCTAGCTGTCTAACCGAAGGTGGTCGGTACGTTGTGGGAATCGTGGAGGGTGATACCATATCTTATTTTAGTGTCATTGAGCCACAACTAATGTACCCATTACATTATAAATCCATTATAGGAAGGTTTTCAACTTGAATTTATGAAATATGTATTGTCAAATGACATATTTCTGGACACCGACTGTTTCGAAATTTGTTTGCATAGGGGATGTCAAATGATTGGCTTTAGTAATACATATTGGGGTATGTCAATTTTACCAGTGTCACTTGTCCGGACAAGTCAGTTTGAAAAGAATTTCTCAAGCCCCGTTTACAAGGTCATGTGTCGATCATGTGACAATACCAGAAAACACATAAATTTCTGGTTCATGGAATTTTATTGGTGCCCAGGGGAATAGCTAGCAATTTTGAAATCGCAGGCCCGACTAATAAATTCAGCACCGCATATGTGATGTTGCCATAGAGGTTTGGGGGATGATCCCCCGGGAAAATCTTGAATCATAGAACGTCACGGGTGCACTCTGGGACATTTTAATGTACGTTTTAGACATTCAAATTTTGATATTTTCAGTGATGTATTTTTCAAAATGATACCAAATTAAGTCTCAAATTGCCAGACAGCGAAGAAATGTCACATTGACACAAAACATGTACATGTATATACATCTCGCGGTGAGAGTTCTTGTATCTGAAAGAAAATAACATGGTATATGAATGTTATTTTATATTGAAGACAACATTCTCCATTGGATGACTCAAATACACGGAACATCTTAGTCAACAGCTGGTGCTTGGCATCACCGTCTCTGACATCGTGCTTCACCCCAGGATCATGATACAGTGGTCTTGAACATGCCATTTTGATGTGAAATGTTAAGCGATTTAAGCTTTCAAATATGTCATAAAGTATGCTCCACGGAGGCCTGCTCATTTCTAATTTAACCATAAAATACTTATCCAATATTTTTTATTGCATTTTCGGTGTTTTAGATTTTTCATTTTTTGGAATGATCTGCAAGCCAGGGCCTAGTAGACTAGAAGTTTTTCACATTCAAACATTAGGTGACCGCATACCGGTACGCCCATGGTACTTGTAGGGCGATCATAATCGATAATTGAAAAAAACCATAATCAGCAATAAATCCCCTTAACCCATTCAACACCAAGTAACTGACATGGACTGGTGCATGATATTTTAAGACCAATAAATTAATAAGAAAATTATATTCGGACCAGTTCATTTATCAAGATGGGTAATTTTTGTCTAAAATTAGTAATACTACTGGCAAAAAGTGCAGATCCTGATGAGACGGCTCGTCATGAGCCGGCTCATCTGGATCTACACTCTTTGTAAGCCTATTTAGAGGTCTGTGGTGTTGAATGGGTTAATCGGTCACACGTAACATTTCTATTTACCAGTATTTTATTTCAATGCTTTGATCAGGATAAGCTGCGTATCAGCGTATTTTCCAATCGTATATTATACAAATTCGCACAAAGGCATGCTTTAATACTGATGCGTACAGTTTATGCCTGTCCTTACATAATGTATGTATTTTATGTATATATATTATGTATGTATATTATGCAAAACATAAACAATCCAGCTGATCTTCACTTCTGCAAATGAAGTGACTTGTCCGATGAATCAGGGTTCCCTCTGTCTGAATGTTTGTCTGCGCCACTTTGGTCGCCAATTGAAAAACACTGGAGCCAATTTAAAAAACTTGGAGCCAACTAAAAGCCATATAGTTCACAAATAAATATTTGAAGTCATGTCTTTGACAAAAAAACGTTGCGCCAAATATTTTCGCCAATTCACAAAATTTAGCGCCAATATTTGTTTTTTGTTGCCATTGGCGACCGACAGCGGGAACCCTGTGAATGTGTGTAAACACAGTACTGCAATATCAATTTGTAAATCAGACACAACATGTGGTTTGTGTCGTCTAGGCGTGTTCTTTATTACTGGAAGAAAATAATTATCTGGAACTTTGCTGAAAATTAGTTTATTATCAACATGACTTGTTCAAAACCAACTGATATCTGTTCTACACCAAAACAGCGAAAAATTAGTAACATTTTTAGCATAGAGACAACATAAGAGTTGTCGGCTAAATCAGTCCAGGCTTGGAGGTTATAAAACTTTTCTCCAATCTGAAAACTCAGTCTCAATCGTCTGATTGGTTCAGCTGACAGTAACACTCAGAAACAGAAAAATAGTCTATTTCTTGAATGTCATAAATGGTCTGACTTGAAATAAAACTTGAATGTCATAAATGGTCTCCGACTTGAAATAAAACTTGAATGTCATAAATGGTCTGACTTGAAATAAAACTTGAATGTCATAAATGGTCTCCGACTTGAAATAAAAACTTGGCTGAAAACTTGAGCACAGTAGTGTTCACGGTTGTTGACATTAAATCAAAAGCTGAATTGTTAAGGTTCTTTAAACATGAGATTATTCAGATAATGAACATGTACTCCCAGTTTCATACTTACTTACTCCTAGGCAGCAGACTTCAATAAGATACCATTAGTGGCATTAGTACTAATACATCTATTACTATCCGATAATAATCAATATTTAATCAGTTATGGTTAACCGGTTACAACCGATAATCGACTATGATTTTGGTAGCGATTGCCCATCAATATGTACGAAGATGCCCAGCATAAAGTTGACCTGGGGGCAAGCCAAGCTAGCGGCAACTGACCGGGTCAGCTGGAGAGCTGTAGTGAAGGCCCTATACCCCAACAGAGTTGAAATTAAACAGTAGACACTATTTCTTAACCAATATGTTGTCTTTAGTTAACCAAGTCCATCAACTATCCAAAGTGCATGTACATTTGTTCATATATCTGAAATAGTTTGTGTATGAGTCGCCGCTGAAACGAATCATCACCCATCAAAATGCTTAGTAGAAACTAACTGAAACACACTGAATATAACTATTCGACTCATCGCAATTCGCGGACAAATCTACCATCACTATTTATAGACACATTGAATATAATTAACTTCTGTACAGAAAAATAATAATCGGCGAACCGGTGGTATTGCGTAGTGACCTAAGTGATGATCACGGGGACCGATCAACAACAACTGTCACGCAGAATCCTATGTATGCACGATGTTTGAAAAAACGTGTTGGTCAGTAGCAGGGTTCCCTCTGTCTGAATGTTTGTCTGCATGCACCACTTCTGTTGCCAATTGAAAAACACTGGAGCCAATTAAAAAAACTTGGCGCCAACTAAGAGTCATATAGTTCACAAATAAGTATTTGAAGCCATATATTTGACAAAGCATGTGCCAAATATTTTCGCCAATTCGCAAAATTTATATTTGTTTTTTGGCACCGTTGGCGGCCGACAGTGGGAACCCTGTAAGTAGGAGGGAGTGTAAGAAATATGAAGTTGTTGCAGAAGGCATAACTGATCCAGATAACACTCTTAATAGAATCGCTTGGCTCCATCACTCAATGTATTCTCTATGAATGTCAATCGTTGTTTTAATGGGTATTGTGTTTGTTTCAATCAAATAATATGATAGTCATGACTTGTGACATATGTTGCACATGTGCAATATTCCTTGGTTTCCTACCCTGTTGATAGTCATGACTTGTGACATATGTTGCACATGTACAATATTCCTTGGTTTCCTACCCTGTTGATAGTCATGACTTGTGACAGCATATGTGCAATATTCCTTGGTTTCCTGCCCTGTTGATAGTCATGACTTGTGACATATGTTGCACATGTGCAATATTCCTTGGTTTCCTATCCTGTTGATAGTCATGACTTGTGACATATGTTGCATGTGTGCAATATTCCTTGGTTTCCTATCCTGTTGATAGTCATGACTTGTGACATATGTTGCACATGTGCAATATTCCTTGGTTTCCTACCCTGTTGATAGTCATGACTTGTGACATATGTTGCATGTGTGCAATATTCCTTGGTTTCCTATCCTGTTGATAGTCATGACTTGTGACAGCACATGTGCAATATTCCTTGGTTTCTGCCCGTTGATAGTCATGACTTGTGACAGCACATGTGCAATATTCTTGGTTTCCTATCCTGTTGATAGTCATGACTTGTGACAGCACATGTGCAATATTCCTTGGTTTCCTGCCTGTTGATAGTCATGACTTGTGACATATGTTGCACATGTGCAATATTCCTTGGTTTCCTACCCTGTTGATAGTCATGACTTGTGACTATGTTGCACATGTGCAATATTCCTTGGTTTCCTGCCCTGTTGATAGTCATGACTTGTGACATATGTTGCACATGTGCAATATTCCTTGGTTTCCTGCCCTGTTGATAGTCATGACTTGTGACATATGTTGCACATGTGCAATATTCCTTGGTTTCCTACCCTGTTGATAGTCATGACTTGTGACATATGTTGCACATGTGCAATATTCCTTGGTTTCCTACCCTGTTGATAGTCATGACTTGTGACATATGTTGCACATGTGCAATATTCCTTGGTTTCCTGCCCTGTTGATAGTCATGACTTGTGACATATGTTGCACATGTGCAATATTCCTTGGTTTCCTGCCCTGTTGATAGTCATGACTTGTGACATATGTTGCACATGTGCAATATTCCTTGGTTTCCTGCCCTGTTGATAGTCATGACTTGTGACATATGTTGCACATGTGCAATATTCCTTGGTTTCCTACCCTGTTGATAGTCATGACTTGTGACATATGTTGCACATGTGCAATATTCCTTGGTTTCCTACCCTGTTGATAGTCATGACTTGTGACATATGTTGCACATGTGCAATATTCCTTGGTTTCCTGCCCTGTTGATAGTCATGACTTGTGACATATGTTGCACATGTGCAATATTCCTTGGTTTCCTGCCCTGTTGATAGTCATGACTTGTGACATATGTTGCACATGTGCAATATTCCTTGGTTTCCTGCCCTGTTGATAGTCATGACTTGTGACATATGTTGCACATGTGCAATATTCCTTGGTTTCCTGCCCTGTTGATAGTCATGACTTGTGACATATGTTGCACATGTGCAATATTCCTTGGTTTCCTGCCCTGTTGATAGTCATGACTTGTGACATATGTTGCACATGTGCAATATTCCTTGGTTTCCTATCCTGTTGATAGTCATGACTTGTGACAGCACATGTGCAATATTCCTTGGTTTCCTGCCCTGTTGATAGTCATGACTTGTGACATATGTTGCACATGTACAATATTCCTTGGTTTCCTATCCTGTTGATAGTCATGACTTGTGACATATGTTGCACATGTGCAATATTCCTTGGTTTCCTATCCTGTTCATAGTCATGACTTGTGACATATGTTGCATGTGTGCAATATTCCTTGGTTTCCTATCCTGTTGATAGTCATGACTTGTGACATATGTTGCACATGTGCAATATTCCTTGGTTTCCTATCCTGTTGATAGTCATGACTTGTGACATATGTTGCACATGTGCAATATTCCTTGGTTTCCTATCCTGTTGATAGTCATGACTTGTGACATATGTTGCACATGTGCAATATTCCTTGGTTTCCTATCCTGTTGATAGTCATGACTTGTGACATATGTTGCATGTGTGCAATATTCCTTGGTTTCCTATCCTGTTGATAGTCATGACTTGTGACAGCATATGTGCAATATTCCTTGGTTTCCTGCCCTGTTGATAGTCATGACTTGTGACATATGTTGCACATGTGCAATATTCCTTGGTTTCCTACCCTGTTGATAGTCATGACTTGTGACATATGTTGCATGTGTGCAATATTCCTTGGTTTCCTATCCTGTTGATAGTCATGACTTGTGACAGCACATGTGCAATATTCCTTGGTTTCCTACCCTGTTGATAGTCATGACTTGTGACATATGTTGCACATGTACAATATTCCTTGGTTTCCTACCCTGTTGATAGTCATGACTTGTGACAGCATATGTGCAATATTCCTTGGTTTCCTGCCCTGTTGATAGTCATGACTTGTGACATATGTTGCACATGTGCAATATTCCTTGGTTTCCTACCCTGTTGATAGTCATGACTTGTGACATATGTTGCATGTGTGCAATATTCCTTGGTTTCCTATCCTGTTGATAGTCATGACTTGTGACAGCACATGTGCAATATTCCTTGGTTTCCTGCCCTGTTGATAGTCATGACTTGTGACAGCACATGTGCAATATTCCTTGGTTTCCTATCCTGTTGATAGTCATGACTTGTGACATATGTTGCACATGTGCAATATTCCTTGGTTTCCTGTCCTGTTGATAGTCATGACTTGTGACATATGTTGCACATGTGCAATATTCCTTGGTTTCCTGTCCTGTTGATAGTCATGACTTGTGACATATGTTGCACATGTGCAATATTCCTTGGTTTCCTATCCTGTTGATAGTCATGACTTGTGACATATGTTGCACATGTACAATATTCATTGGTTTCCTACCCTGTTGATAGTCATGACTTGTGACATATGTTGCACATGTGCAATATTCCTTGGTTTCCTGCCCTGTTGATAGTCATGACTTGTGACATATGTTGCACATGTGCAATATTCCTTGGTTTCCTACCCTGTTGATAGTCATGACTTGTGACATATGTTGCATGTGTGCAATATTCCTTGGTTTCCTATCCTGTTGATAGTCATGACTTGTGACAGCACATGTGCAATATTCCTTGGTTTCCTACCCTGTTGATAGTCATGACTTGTGACATATGTTGCACATGTACAATATTCCTTGGTTTCCTACCCTGTTGATAGTCATGACTTGTGACAGCATATGTGCAATATTCCTTGGTTTCCTGCCCTGTTGATAGTCATGACTTGTGACATATGTTGCACATGTGCAATATTCCTTGGTTTCCTACCCTGTTGATAGTCATGACTTGTGACATATGTTGCATGTGTGCAATATTCCTTGGTTTCCTATCCTGTTGATAGTCATGACTTGTGACAGCACATGTGCAATATTCCTTGGTTTCCTGCCCTGTTGATAGTCATGACTTGTGACAGCACATGTGCAATATTCCTTGGTTTCCTGCCCTGTTGATAGTCATGACTTGTGACAGCACATGTGCAATATTCCTTGGTTTCCTATCCTGTTGATAGTCATGACTTGTGACATATGTTGCACATGTACAATATTCCTTGGTTTCCTACCCTGTTGATAGTCATGACTTGTGTTGCACATGTGCAATATTTCTTGGTTTCCTACCCTGTTGATAGTCATGACTTGTGACATATGTTGCACATGTGCAATATTCATTGGTTTCCTGCCCTGTTGATAGTCATGACTTGTGACATATGTTGCACATGTGCAATATTCCTTGGTTTCCTACCCTGTTGATAGTCATGACTTGTGACATATGTTGCACATGTGCAATATTCCTTGGTTTCCTGTCCTGTTGATAGTCATGACTTGTGACATATGTTGCACATGTGCAATATTCCTTGGTTTCCTGCCCTGTTGATAGTCATGACTTGTGACATATGTTGCACATGTGCAATATTCCTTGGTTTCCTGCCCTGTTGATAGTCATGACTTGTGACATATGTTGCATGTGTGCAATATTCCTTGGTTTCCTATCCTGTTGATAGTCATGACTTGTGACATATGTTGCACATGTACAATATTCCTTGGTTTCCTGCCCTGTTGATAGTCATGACTTGTGACATATGTTGCACCTGTGCAATATTCCTTGGTTTCCTGCCCTGTTGATATTCATGACTTGTGACATATGTTGCACCTGTGCAATATTCCTTGGTTTCCTGCCCTGTTGATAGTCATGACTTGTGACATATGTTGCACCTGTGCAATATTCCTTGGTTTCCTGCCCTGTTGATAGTCATGACTTGTGACATATGTTGCACATGTGCAATATTCCTTGGTTTCCTACCCTGTTTATGCTTCTTTTTGTTAGTCCCAATTACATTATCAAAGCACTGTTTCGTCCCCCTGTGGTCAAAATAAAAAACGACCATGCATTTCAAACGACCACACCCGATCAATGACTTCCTGTGGATGAATAGTGATTGCCGTGAACATTTCTAGTACTTGGCATGAAAGTTTCTACGCTATCTGTTTGAAATTTTGGTTAGTCCATTATTTTGTGAATAGTATTAATCCATTTTGTTTTCTTCTTGCTTTTAGATGTTCCCGTTTTAAAATGTCCATTATCTATGTGTCATTGATCCTGGAAGTCGAGTTTAATATTATTATGTTACAGCAAGACATTAATAATCTGTTTTATTATTATATACCTCACGTGACTAACTGATGCCAAATTTAAGTCAATATTATTTACTATTGGCCTCCGAGAATATATTGACCAGTCAATAGTTTGGGTAATATTGAATGCCTTTGGCTTTCAGTGTGACAGAATCAGTAAAACACTCATTGGGATATTGCTAAACACGAAGTGCCTCTCTTAATAAGTAGACATTTGGAAAGGAATTAGTATAAGCATTTTAATATACTAGTTTTCCAATTCTATTGCAGCACTTCATTATTTCGGAATAAAATATGCTTAAACTAAGTAGACGCTTATTGAAATGCATGCATAAAAGCTTCCAGAGACTTGGTATTGTTAATGTTTACCTAGTATTACATCTGTTTTAAATCAGGGTTCATTCTAGGTCAGAATTTTTGGGAGAAGTGAGAAAGCGCGTGATCGCTTCCTTAAATGGTGTTCTTTAATATACTTCTGCAAAATAGGGTTAAAATGCACAGTACAACCATTAAATACAACATTTGAATAGAAGGAGTGCTTTATAATGGGCCAGTGTATCATACTAGACAAAATTTTGTTTGAAAATCGTATAAACCAAAAAAAATATTATTTTTTAAAATTTATTTTAGGGAGAAGTGGGGCCCCCAGAGGGCGAAGTCAGGGTCCCTAGGGCGACAATTTCGCCCACATAGCCCTCTAAAATGATCCCTGGTTTTTATTTGTTGTGTTCAGTATAACCTCCACTAATCGGAGATTATATAAATAGATTTACTGAGAAAAGTCAGCTTGAATCTTGACTGCTTTCTGTAACCAGTTTTAAACTAATGGCATCGTAAAGATTTGTCTGGAGGGAATGGCATTTGCCTTTGTTTTTATTGAATATTGTTAACTGCACTAGCTGGTCTGCTCTTCTACTAGACACTTACATGTACGTGTTACATGGAACATTCACATGTTATGGGAATATTGTCTTGTAATTTCAGATGTTGGCTGTACGGACATGTATTCCACTGACAACATTTGTATCGGGGTTTGGCAAAAGCCGATCCATCAAGCCTGTTATACAAGCATACAATGTGACACGAGCACAGATGTATGCCTCTAAGCCCAAATCGTCTAGATTTGGACGGCGGCAGCAGGTTGTACAGAGACAATCGAAGACTTTCAGGGAGAGGGTGATGGCCCCTGCTGGCGAGGGAGGTAAATATAAAGTAAAAGCATTTCCTGCACCTGTTTAAGCTGAGTGTATGACATACCCCCCCCCCATGTATTTTGACACAGAATGACATAATCCCTCGCTCACATACAGGTTCAGGGTAGGGCCCTAACCTTAGACTTGGTGATTTTGTCCTGTTTTAGAAAACTGTGTATGTCCAGGGGAGGGGTGGATTACGTCCGTATCCTGTTTACACTTGTTCATATTTGTACATATGTAACAATGATCATGGTTGTTCCATACATAACAATGTGCAAACATTTATATCCATGCAACCGTTTACCAATTAACCGGCTGTCTTGCTTTTTGACAGATTTCCATTAGTGAATGTATTGATCATAAATTTAGTACATAAAAATGAGATTGATATGTTTATGAGATATGTGTGGTATGAGATATGTGTGGTATGAGATATGTGTGGTATGAGATATGTGTGGTACGAGATATGTGTGGTGCGAGATATGTGTGGTACGAGATATGTGTGGTACGAGATATGTGTGGTATGAGATATGTGTGGTACGAGATATGTGTGGTACGAGATATGTGTGGTACGAGATATGTGTGGTACGAGATATGTGTGGTATGAGATATGTGTGGTATGAGATATGTGTGGTGCGAGATATGTGTGGTACGAGATATGTGTGGTACGAGATATGTGTGGTACGAGATATGTGTGGTACGAGATATGTGTGGTATGAGATATGTGTGGTACGAGATATGTGTGGTACGAGATATGTGTGGTACGAGATATGTGTGGTATGAGATATGTGTGGTATGAGATATGTGTGGTGCGAGATATGTGTGGTACGAGATATGTGTGGTGTGAGATATGTGTGGTATGAGATATGTGTGGTATGAGATTGTGTGGTATGAGATATGTGTGGTATGAGATATGTGTGGTACGAGATATGTGTGGTACGAGATATGTGTGGTATGAGATATGTGTGGTGTGAGATATGTGTGGTATGAGATATGTGTGGTATGAGATATGTGTGGTATGAGATATGTGTGGTACAAGATATGTGTGGTGCGAGATATGTGTGGTATGAGATATGTGTGGTACGAGTATGTGTGGTGCGAGATATGTGTGGTACGAGATATGTGTGGTATGAGATATGTGTGGTGGAGATATGTGTGGTGCGAGATATGTGTGGTATGAGATATGTGTGGTATGAGATATGTGTGGTACAAGATATGTGTGGTATGAGATATGTGTGGTATGAGATATGTGTGGTATGAGATATGTGTGGTACAAGATATGTGTGGTGCGAGATATGTGTGGTATGAGATATGTGTGGTACGAGATATGTGTGGTGCGAGATATGTGTGGTACGAGATATGTGTGGTATGAGATATGTGTGGTGTGAGATATGTGTGGTGCGAGATATGTGTGGTACGAGATATGTGTGGTATGAGATATGTGTGGTATGAGATATGTGTGGTGCGAGATATGTGTGGTACGAGATATGTGTGGTACGAGATATGTGTGGTACGAGATATGTGTGGTACGAGATATGTGTGGTACGAGATATGTGTGGTGCGAGATATGTGGGGTATGAGATATGTGTGGTACGAGATATGTGTGGTACGAGATATGTGTGGTCATATTTTGTTTCATTCTATTGCTACATGTATGATTATCCTTACCCTAAAAGGTACAGCAGAACATGAGGACCTATTAAGTTTTATCATTTTTACAGCTTGATAAAGTTTGTTGCAATTGACCTTTCGTCATTACAACTTTAATACAGATATCTACATATATTTTTAATTGTAGATATCTTGTATACAATATACTTAACCCGGCGCGATATAGCCTGAACTGTGCTGATGCATCATTAAACCAAATACTCAATACTCAAATACACTCACCAATTAAGAAGAACTGGGGCATGATATTTCATTGTCGCTTAATTTGTGTCAAACTTTCACAGTGAAGACGATTTGTTGTATCTTATTGCATAGATGTAGTAGTTTGTTGATTGTTAACCCTTAAAATGCCAAATAATTGGAAGGAATGTGCAAACAACATAGATCCAGATCAGCCGCGACCTATGCACAGTTTTACGTCCAATATTTGGGGAGGAAACACGAATATAATATTAAATTACATTGTGTAGAATTTTTCTTTTTTCACCGTTGTAGTCGCTTTGACATGTTTCTCTTTGTATTTACAGCATTTACAGCAGGTAGAGGGCTGGTAGCTGCGGCATCAGGCATAGGTCTTGCAATGCTGGGATTCTATGGCTTAGGATTGTCCAATGAAGTTGGAGTCCTCGACCATACTGCGTATGTAAAACTCTTTTGTGTGTTTGGGCTGCCTAATCATTATAATTGTTATATGAAATAATATCATATTCTGGTGTATATGTTCTATTTGATCACAGGCACGCTGGGTGTATATGTTCTATTTGATCACAGGCACACTGGGTGTATATGTTCTATTTGATCACAGGCACACTAGGTGTATATGTTCTATTTGATCACAGGCACACTGGGTGTATATGTTCTATTTGATCACAGGCACACTAGGTGTATATGTTCTATTTGATCACAGGCACACTGGGTGTATATGTTCTATTTGATCACAGGCAAACTGGGTGTATATGTTCTATTTGATCACAGGCACACTGGGTGTATATGTTCTATTTGATCACAGGCACACTGGATGTATATGTTCTATTTGATCACAGGCACACTAGGTGTATATGTTCTATTTGATCACAGACACACTGGGTGTATATGTTCTATTTGATCACATGCATGCTGGGTGTATATGTTCTATTTGATCACAGGCATGCTGGGTGTATATGTTCTATTTGATCACAGGCACACTAGGTGTATATGTTCTATTTGATCACAGGCACACTGGGTGTACATGTTCTATTTGATCACAGGCATGCTGGGTGTATATGTTCTATTTGATCACAGGCACACTAGGTGTATATGTTCTATTTGATCACAGGCACACTAGGTGTATATGTTCTATTTGATCACAGGCACACTGGGTGTATATGTTCTATTTGATCACATGCATGCTGGGTGTATATGTTCTATTTGATCACAGGCATGCTGGGTGTATATGTTCTATTTGATCACAGGCACACTAGGTGTATATGTTCTATTTGATCACAGGCACACTGGGTGTATATGTTCTATTTGATCACAGGCACGCTGGGTGTATATGTTCTATTTGATCACAGGCATGCTGGGTGTATATGTTCTATTTGATCACAGGCACACTAGGTGTATATATTATATTTGATCACAGGCATGCTGGGTGTATATGTTCTATTTGATCACAGGCACACTAGGTGTATATGTTCTATTTGATCACAGGCATGCTGGGTGTATATATTCTATTTGATCACAGGCATGCTGGGTGTATATGTTCTATTTGATCACAGGCACACTGGGTGTATATGTTCTATTTGATCACAGGCATGCTGGGTGTATATGTTCTATTTGATCACAGGCACACTGGGTGTATATGTTCTATTTGACCACAGGCATGCTGGGTGTATATGTTCTATTTGATCACAGGCATGCTGGGTGTATATGTTCTATTTGATCACAGGCACACTAGGTGTATATGTTCTATTTGATCACAGGCATGCTGGGTGTATATGTTCTATTTGATCACAGGCATGCTAGGTGTATATGTTCTATTTGATCACATGCATGCTGGGTGTATATGTTCTATTTGATCACAGTCACACTGGGTGTATATGTTCTATTTGATCACAGGCATGCTGGGTGTATATATTCTATTTGATCACAGGCACTGGGGTATATGTTCTATTTGATCACAGGCATGCTGGGTGTATATGTTCTATTTGATCACAGGCACACTGGGTGTATATGTTCTATTTGATCACAGGCATGCTGGGTGTATATGTTCTATTTGATCACAGGCACACTGGGTGTATATGTTCTATTTGACCACATGCATGCTGGGTGTATATGTTCTATTTGATCACAGTCACACTGGGTGTATATGTTCTATTTGATCACATGCATGCTGGGTGTATATGTTCTATTTGATCACAGGCACACTAGGTGTATATGTTCTATTTGATCACAGGCACACTGGGTGTATATGTTCTATTTGATCACAGGCATGCTGGGTGTATATGTTCTATTTGATCACAGGCACACTAGGTGTATATATTCTATTTGATCACAGGCATGCTGGGTGTATATGTTCTATTTGATCACAGGCATGCTAGGTGTATATGTTCTATTTGATCACAGGCATGCTGGGTGTATATGTTCTAGTTGATCACAGGCACACTAGGTGTATATGTTCTATTTGATCACAGGCATGCTGGGTGTATATGTTCTATTTGATCACATGCACGCTGGGTGTATATATTCTATTTGATCACAGGCACACTAGGTGTATATGTTCTATTTGATCACTGGCATGCTGGGTGTATATGTTCTATTTGATCACAGGCACACTAGGTGTATATGTTCTATTTGATCACAGGCATGCTGGGTGTATATGTTCTATTTGATCACATGCATGCTGGGTGTATATGTTCTATTTGATCACATGCATGCTGGGTGTATATGTTCTATTTGATCACAGGCATGCTGGGTGTATATGTTCTATTTGATCACAGGCATGCTGGGTGTATATGTTCTATTTGATCACAGGCATGCTGGGTGTATATGTTCTATTTGAGCACAGGCACACTGGGTGTATATGTTCTATTTGATCACATGCATGCTGGGTGTATATGTTCTATTTGATCACAGGCATGCTGGGTGTATATGTTCTATTTGTTCACAGGCATGCTGGGTGTATATGTTCTATTTGATCACAGGCACACTAGGTGTATATGTTCTATTTGATCACAGGCACACTGGGTGTATATGTTCTATTTGATCACAGGCATGATGGGTGTATATGTTCTATTTGATCACAGGCGTGCTGGGGTGTATATGTTCTATTTGATCACAGGCATGCTGGGTGTATATGTTCAGTCTTCCTTAGTGTATACAAATTTATTTTAGCTCGATTGTGAAACGAGTTCTTTCAACTTATATTAATCACTCTCGAGACCTCATTCCTGATGGAATCCATCGCCACGAGGGAAAGAGAAGAGGCAACGTGAAATTGAAATGCCTTATCTAAGGGCACAATCGTAATGGCTCTGGCAGGGCTCGAACTCCGGACCGTTTGCACCTGAAACGAACACGCATCCACTGCGCTATCACGACTTCCACAGAATTTGGTTGGTGGATATACTAGCTTTTGTTAAAATTTCTCAATGAATTCTGTTGTTTTGTTTGCTTCAGTTTGTGGCCGGATTATGTGCGTGCACGAGTGCGAGATACCTATATGTATTTCGGAAGTGGTATTGGACTAACGGCTGCCTCGGCCCTAGCAGTGAGCAGGAATGCTAAGCTCATGAACATGATGACTAAAAATTCAATGCTGGTAGGATTTTCTATTTATTCCCTCTAGGTGCATAATCAGCTTTAATGTTGACTTGCGAACGTGACTTGCAAGTAGCGTGTTAAATGACATACTAAGAATGAAATCAGTGTCCATGTACCATTCAATATTGATAGTCAAACCTAACTAAATTGGTAGATATAATCCCTGATAAGGTGTATACATTTGTTCACACCTGTTTCCTGTCTACAATAAACACATCACACTGGCTAATTGCCACCTGGGGCAATGAATCGGTCCAATGTATCCATGACGATGAAGCGTTCAATGCATGTCGTGTCAATTACGTGAAATTAGCGCAGTAATCGTTTTATGTTTACAGCTAAGCCACCGACGTTTTTTAATTTCTTTGAATTGGACCGAATGATTGACATTCAATTAATTATATATATGAAAGAAAATTGTTTTAAAAATGTTTGCATATACGGGTTTCATTTGGGTTGCCAGTCCGATTGTCATTTTGAGTCTGGTCGTCGAGGCAAGATCGGAATAAATGAAATTGACAAACCAGAATAAAATAAATACTTCTCAAGTCGATGTTTGTTTATTTATTGTTTGTCTAATTAATACGCATGGGCTATTTTAAGACCACATGACTGTAAAAGTCACCGAGCTGTAAATTGATCAGACTGCTTTCCCAAATTATTGGTTATTCGTGTGCCTAAATTTGCAAATTAGCTGTCATCAATAGATCATACCGCGACAGTTAGCTATGACCTATGAGGCGAGATTAATGAATACCATTGGTAAGTAGATTTAAACCTCGACAGTTGCCTAGCGCATGGCTTGCTATATTTGTGTAAAATTTCCACTTTTGGGGTGTCACAAAAATATTAGAAGGACATGGGAGTCCTGACTGTCGATTTCAGCTTGAACCGATTTGGTTTGGAAAATTTTAGAAGCCCTGACAATTCTTTTAGGCGATTTCAGCTTTCCAGTCTAGTTTAAATGACTGTTTTATTTGAAAATCTAAATGTTATTAAATTCTCGTTATAAAAATAAGTTTAGCATTATTAAATACCGCCTCAAATTTTGAGCCAATTTGGATATTTACTTGACACAATAGAATTGTCACCCATTTGTGTGTATACATACATGTACATGTGTGATGTATTTGCTTCATATGTTAAATTGTGATTTTAAGCTCCTTCATGTGATTACTTAGAATGCTCTGCATGCTCACTGAGATATTCTGAGAAGTTGATTTATAATAAGAAGTGGTGATTTACTAATATGACATTATTCAATAATACAATGTATTCCTATATGTAAGTAATATTTCAAAGACATACTCGCAAATAAAATGATTGACATTGGTTGTTATGAAATTATTATTTCTAGATTTGTGTGTTTTATGTTTATTTATCGTCGCTACCGGTTGACCATATGAGCGACGCCTCCTGAACAGATTAGTCATTTTAGATCTTTGGAGGTTAGTGCAATGATACAGACAGAGACCCATTCCAGTGTCTCCTCTGGTTCTTTTACGTGCACGGTGTACAGCACCGACACAAGACCTTGGCATAAAGTCCCATCTGAAAGACTGTTAATTTTATTAGGGTCAGACAGGGGATCAAACCTGTGATCCCTGGATTACCAGACCAATGTGTTAACAACTGGACTACAGATGCGTCTGTTTTTCTAGATTACCTTGCTTTATGGATATTTATGGTGGTTTATTGATGTGCATAACTCATCATATGATTTATAGTTTTATTCATCATTTGATGAAGTGCGGGTCGTTATCTAATGTGTCAAAACTTGTGGCCCAAACCATTTGCATTTTCAGACTATGTATTGTATCATTCTGTGCATAACATTAACTATTGCTTTGCAATAAAATATGATTAAACAAAGGAAGTGCTGCTTTAGGGGCCTTAAAGTGTCATAAACCATAAACCGTTATGATTGTGCCCTTGGGCAAGGCATTTAAATTCCACATGGCCTCTTCTCTCTCCTTCATGGCAATGGATTCCATCAGGAATGAGGTCTCGAGAGTGATTAACATAAGTTGAAAGAACTTGTTTCGCAATCGAGCTAAAATAAATTTGTATTAAAAAAAAAAAGAGTGTCATAAACCAGTTGCAGTATGTACTCCCTAAATTAAATGTCCACCCTATTGTATCTGATCATGCACAGACGCATCTGTAGTCCAGTGGTAACATGCTCGACTGGTAATCCAGGGATCGCAGGTTCGATCTCCCGTCTGAACATAATAAAATTAACAGTTTTTCAGATGGGGTTGGGTCTCGTGTCAGTGCTTTACACCATGCACATAAAAGAACAAGAGGAGATTCTGGAATGGGTCTCTGTATCATTGCATTATCCTCCACAAATTTAAAATGACTAATCTCTTCAGGAGGAGTTGCTCATATGGGCAACCGGTAGCGACGATAAATAAACGTAAAACACATAAATCTGAACATGCTTACATTATGAAATGTAAAACCATCTCGGTAGAAATAGAATGAACCCGATTGCTTCATTTACTTTAAGAGTTCCAGCCATTGGATTAATGCAGAAACTACTTTGCATGCTTGTGTGAAAATCTGATACGATATTAAATATCTGATCGAAAAGTTAGAAATAACGAGATGTTTATGGGTTGTCATTTACATGAATATTGTGCTCTTCAATGAATTGCAGAAATTTATCAGTGAAATAAAATTATGCTTCACTGCTTGGAAGCATTGAAATATCAAGTTTATTTTCCCACTTGGCGAGGATATTGATTTGCCTGAGTTCGTGTAAAATAAGGGGTCACGGTAGTGTGATTATTCCTGTGCACTCAATGCGGGGATCTTCCCAGTAACACCAGAGTTACTGTCATTTAATTGACTAAAAATTCACAAATTTATCTGTGTAACTTTTGTCTGGAGAATGTCTCAAAAAGTACTGAAGATACTTCAACAAATGAATGTTGCAATATAGCTGGAGGATAATGAGAGGAAGTACAGTGTGCAAGAACCATAATCCATCTGTAGTAATAACTCAATTATCTCCCCTTGAAACCTGCAATATAGCTGGAGGACAAGGAGAGGAAGTACAGTGCAACCATTATCCGTCTCTAGTAATAACTCAATTATCTTCCCTTGAAACCTGCAATATAGCTGGAGGACAAGGAGAGGAAGTACAGTGTGCAAGAACCATAATCCATCTGTAGTAATTACTCAATTATCTCCCCTTGAAACCTGCAATATAGCTGGAGGATAATGAGAGGAAGTACAGTGTGCAAGAACCATAACCCATCTGTAGTAATTACTCAATTATCTTCCCTTGAAACCTGCAATATAGCTTGAGGATAATGAGAGGAAGTACAGTGTGCAAGAACCATAATCCATCTGTAGTAATAACTCAATTATCTCCCCTTGAAACCTGCAATATAGCTGGAGGACAAGGAGAGGAAGTACAGTGCAACCATTATCCGTCTCTAGTAATAACTCAATTATCTTCCCTTGAAACCTACAATATAGCTGGAGGACAAGGAGAGGAAGTACAGTGTGCAAGAACCATAATCCATCTGTAGTAATTACTCAATTATCTCCCCTTGAAACCTGCAATATAGCTGGAGGATAATGAGAGGAAGTACAGTGTGCAAGAACCATAACCCATCTGTAGTAATTACTCAATTATCTTCCCTTGAAACCTGCAATATAGCTTGAGGATAATGAGAGGAAGTACAGTGTGCAAGAACCATAATCCATCTGTAGTAATTACTCAATTATCTCCCCTTGAAACCTGCAATATAGCTAGAGGACAAGGAGAGGAAGTACAGTGTGCAAGAACCATACTCCATCTGTAGTAATTACTCAATTATCTTCCTTTGAAACCTGCAATATAGCTTGAGGATAATGAGAGGAAGTACAGTGTGCAAGAACCATAATCCATCTGTAGTAATTACTCAATTATCTTCCCTTGAAACCTTCAATATAGCTAGAGGACAAGGAGAGGAAGTACAGTGTGCAAGAACCATAATCCATCTGTAGTAATTACTCAATTATCTTCCCTTGAAACCTGCAATATAGCTGGAGGACAAGGATAGGAAGTACAGTGTGCAAGAACCATAATCCATCTGTAGTAATTACTCAATTATCTTCCCTTGAAACCTGCAATATAGATAGAGGACAAGGAGAGGAAGTACAGTGTGCAAGAACCATAATCCATCTGTAGTAATTACTCAATTATCTTCCCTTGAAACCTTCAATATAGCTAGATGACAAGGAGAGGAAGTACAGTGTGCAAGAACCATAATCCATCTGTAGTAATTACTCAATTATCTTCCCTTGAAACCTGCAATATAGCTGGAGGACAAGGAGAGGAAGTACAGTGTGCAAGAACCATAATCCATCTGTAGTAATTACTCAATTATCTTCCCTTGAAACCTGCAATATAGATAGAGGACAAGGAGAGGAAGTACAGTGTGCAAGAACCATAATCCATCTCTAGTAATAACTCAATTATCTCCCCTTGAAACCTTCAATATAGCTAGAGGACAAGGAGAGGAAGTACAGTGTGCAAGAACCATAATCCATCTGTAGTAATTACTCAATTATCTTCCCTTGAAACCTGCAATATAACTGGAGGACAATGAGAGGAAGTACAGTGTGCAAGAACCATAATCCATCTGTAGTAATTACTCAATTATCTCCCCTTGAAACCTGCAATATAGATAGAGGACAAGGAGAGGAAGTACAGTGTGCAAGAACCATAATCCATCTGTAGTAATTACTCAATTATCTTCCCTTGAAACCTGCAATATAACTGGAGGACAATGAGAGGAAGTACAGTGCAACCATTATCCATCTCTAGTAATAACTCAATTATCTCCCCTTGAAACCTGCAATATAGATAGAGGACAAGGAGAGCTAGTACAGTGTGCACGAACCATAATCCATCTCTAGTAATAACTCAATTATCTCCCCTTGAAACCTGCAATATAGCTGGAGGACAAGGAGAGCAAGTACAATGTGCAAGAACCATAATCCATCATTAGTAATTAGTAGTAATTTGGTATATAATTAAAGGGTATTGAGACAAGTAAAATAAAATGGATCTGTATTCCAGTGGTAACATGTTGGACTGGTAATCCAAGGGTCGCAGGTTCGATCCTCGGTCTGACCCTAATAAAATTAACAGTCTTTCAGATGGGACTTTAAACCGAGGTCTCGTGTTGGTGTTTTACACCGTGCACGTAAAAAAGAACCAGAGGAGACTCTGGAATGGGTCTCTGTCTGTATCATGCACTATCCTCCAAATATCTAAAATGACTAATCTCTTCAGGAGGCGTATGCTCATATGGGCAACCAGTAGCGACAGAAATAAATGTAAAACACACAAGTAAAATTCAGGTTGACCACATTAAATAGAAACCATCAATATGTATTAATATCTTATGATATTTCTAGATGGATATCAATTCCTCGAAATGGCTTGTTCTCACTATATTTTATGCTTCACAAGCACTACAGTTTAGAATGGTGTGAACGGGACTGCTTTCTACTCAGTTTTAATGGACATCATTAATTTTAGTGCTTTTAAAACTATGATAGATTTGTTTTCTACCACAAAACGATGCATAAAAGGAAATAACAGTTTGTGTAATGTAATATTTCCCTGAAGCTATCATTCACCACTTGTGGCTAAAGCTGCTCATGTTCTAGCCTTGGTTCCAGTCTGTCGATATTTCACTTTTTAACTTCTGGCAAAGTGACAGCCTGGGGAAACTTGATTTCCGATCGTAGCGCCATATACTTATAAGAAGAACGACAACTCTTCTCTACCAGATACTATCGCTAAATATAGAAACGGAATTCAATCGGAAATTGCCGATCAGGCACGATTATACACGATCATTTCCGAATATACATGAATGCTCCTGTAGCCTCATTTACATCGCAAACATATAATTTCCCGTTTCTGTGTTATATCGACGAGATGGCGAATTTTAACTATTAAGTTTAAGTGGTAATGGGTTAAATCTTGAGTAAACATGTCAAAGCAGACGCACATTGTACTTTTTAAAACTATTTATCGTTCTGTTGACTTGTAAACAATGGCGGCCCATTATAAAGTTTTTATCAACATTGCAGTGCCTCGCTTTCAATTCAAGTACGTCATTATTTAAGTCACATGCTAATATGCATATTAATAGGATTAATGCTAGTCAATAATTACACGGACAATCCGTCCAGTTTCCCCAGGCGTTGATATTATCAGAAGCTCAATACGGCCTAATTAATAGTCTAATAGTCTCGGTGTTAAAATATATTTATTTGACTGACCAGGCAAAATATATCGATGCCTGTTCCCAGGCTACTCGTGTTCATGTGGTAAAATATAATTTGATCATATACGAAAATGAACAAAACTCAAAATGTTCCGCAATTGTTTTAAGGATTCTTCCTCCACGCCCTTTAGACACACCCAATATAGTTCATACCCCAATGGAAACTATTAACTCAATGATTCATTCTTTAAATGTATGGAATCATTAAATTGTTATGTTTCAGGAATTCCGCTAGTATTTGTATTAAAAATGTTGTAGTATGTTAGTTTAGACTTTATTTTACAACGATTGCGAAACAAGCTTTAACAACTTATATTAATCACCCTCGTTGACGCGGATGAAAGCGTATACGTGGTCATTCGTGTGGGAGGAAACCTGAGTACCCGGAGAAAACCCACATGTCCGATCTGGCGACCACCATACCATCCCACATACTTCCCGGTCCGAGGATCGAACCCGTGTTGCATTGGTGAGAAACGAGCGTGCTAACCACTGCGCTAATCGGACAGCAATTGTAGTATGTTAGTGTGTTCTAATTATTGCAATGCTTTCTTCTCAGGCAATTGGTGCGACCATTGCAGCTATTATTGGAACAAACGTTGTATGTCATTCAATTCCATACCAAAAAGGATTTGGTGCGAAACAGCTTGCTTGGATGACACATGCAGCGGTAATCGGGGCAGTTGTGGCCCCTCTCACCTACCTGGGAGGCCCATTACTGCTCAGGGCTGCCTGGCTCACTGCAGGGGTTGTTGGAGGTAACACATTCTATATAAATGAAATAATACACCAATGTACACACAACACATGTTTACAAATCAGGGGTGGCTCCAGGATTTCATGTTAGAGGGGAGTAAAATCGTTTTGGTGTATTGTTCAGGTCCATGTGTAGCATGACATAAATCACTTAGAAAAATGTCACCGGCTTTTTATTTTCGAAAATAAAATTCCAGATAATTCTTCGTATGGGTGCCCAGTACACTCCCCCCCCCCCCCATCCCTCTGAACACTCTAGTGCAAACATAATTCATTATAAAAACAAATGATTTGCTTATTTACATTATCTGACTAAAACGTTTTGACTTGTTGAGCTTAGTGTCGATCTCAGACTAAACCAATCAAATCACTTGAGCTGGAATTTTGAGAAAAATATTGTAACATTGAGCCGATGATGATAATATGGTGGTATTTTTTTTTTTAACTATTTGTTTTACAACAATTGCGAAGCAAGTTCTAACAACTTATTTTAATCACTCTCTTTGACGCGGATGAATGTGAATGTGTTCATTCGTATGGGGGAAGAAACCGGAGTACCCGAATAAAATTCACCTGTTCGATCTGGCGACCACCGTACCATCTCACATACTTCCCGGTCCGAGGATCGAACCCGAGTTGCATTGATGAGAAGCGAGCGCGCTAACCACCGCTCTAATCGGACAGTTATCTTCACTTGAGCTGGAGATTTGAGAAAAATAATGAAAGATTGAGCGGAGCAAGATGATGATGATAACGTTGTGGTATTTGTTATCTTCACAGTGATGTCATATATGTCTGTGCTTCTTTGTCTTGTAGGATTGTCTACTATTGCGATGTGTGCCCCGAGTGAAAAGTTTCTGAACATAGGAGGACCTCTGGCGTGCGGTTTTGGACTTGTGTTTGCGTCCTCTATTGGTTAGTATTACTTGTGTTTGCCTATTGGTTAGTATTACTTGTGTTTGCCTATTGGTTAGTATTACTTGTGTTTGCATCCTCTATTGGTTAGTATTACTTGTGTTTGCATCCTCTATTGGTTAGTATTACTTGTGTTTGCATCCTCTATTGGTTAGTATTACTTGTGTTTGCCTATTGGTTAGTATTACTTGTGTTTGCCTATTGGTTAGTATTACTTGTGTTTGCTCCTCTATTGGTTAGTATTACTTGTGTTTGCCTATTGGTTAGTATTACTTGTGTTTGCCTATTGGTTAGTATTACTTGTGTTTGCATCCTCTATTGGTTAGTATTACTTGTGTTTGCCTATTGGTTAGTATTACTTGTGTTTGCCTATTGGTTAGTATTACTTGTGTTTGCGTCCTCTATTGGTTAGTATTACTTGTGTTTGCATCCTCTATTGGTTAGTATTACTTGTGTTTGCCTATTGGTTAGTATTACTTGTGTTTGCGTCCTCTATTGGTTAGTATTACTTGTGTTTGCCTATTGGTTAGTATTACTTGTGTTTGCCTATTGGTTAGTATTACTTGTGTTTGCCTATTGGTTAGTATTACTTGTGTTTGCGTCCTCTATTGGTTAGTATTACTTGTGTTTGCATCCTCTATTGGTTAGTATTACTTGTGTTTGCATCCTCTATTGGTTAGTATTACTTGTGTTTGCATCCTCTATTGGTTAGTATTACTTGTGTTTGCCTATTGGTTAGTATTACTTGTGTTTGCGTCCTCTATTGGTTAGTATTACTTGTGTTTGCCTATTGGTTAGTATTACTTGTGTTTGCCTATTGGTTAGTATTACTTGTGTTTGCCTATTGGTTAGTATTACTTGTGTTTGCATCCTCTATTGGTTAGTATTACTTGTGTTTGCATCCTCTATTGGTTAGTATTACTTGTGTTTGCCTATTGGTTAGTATTACTTGTGTTTGCGTCCTCTATTGGTTAGTATTACTTGTGTTTGCGTCCTCTATTGGTTAGTATTACTTGTGTTTGCCTATTGGTTAGTATTACTTGTGTTTGCATCCTCTATTGGTTAGTATTACTTGTGTTTGCATCCTCTATTGGTTAGTATTACTTGTGTTTGCATCCTCTATTGGTTAGTATTACTTGTGTTTGCCTATTGGTTAGTATTACTTGTGTTTGCCTATTGGTTAGTATTACTTGTGTTTGCATCCTCTATTGGTTAGTATTACTTGTGTTTGCATCCTCTATTGGTTAGTATTACTTGTGTTTGCGTCCTCTATTGGTTAGTATTACTTGTGTTTGCCTATTGGTTAGTATTACTTGTGTTTGCCTATTGGTTAGTATTACTTGTGTTTGCCTATTGGTTAGTATTACTTGTGTTTGCGTCCTCTATTGGTTAGTATTACTTGTGTTTGCGTCCTCTATTGGTTAGTATTACTTGTGTTTGCGTCCTCTATTGGTTAGTATTACTTGTGTTTGCTCTCTATTGGTTAGTATTACTTGTGTTTGCCTATTGGTTAGTATTACTTGTGTTTGCGTCCTCTATTGGTTAGTATTACTTGTGTTTGCCTATTGGTTAGTATTACTTGTGTTTGCCTATTGGTTAGTATTACTTGTGTTTGCGTCCTCTATTGGTTAGTATTACTTGTGTTTGCATCCTCTATTGGTTAGTATTACTTGTGTTTGCCTATTGGTTAGTATTACTTGTGTTTGCATCCTCTATTGGTTAGTATTACTTGTGTTTGCGTCCTTATTGGTTAGTATTACTTGTGTTTGCATCCTCTATTGGTTAGTATTACTTGTGTTTGCGTCCTCTATTGGTTAGTATTACTTGTGTTTGCATCCTCTATTGGTTAGTATTACTTGTGTTTGGTCCTATATTGGTTAGTATTACTTGTGTTTGCATCCTCTATTGGTTAGTATTACTTGTGTTTGCATCCTCTATTGGTTAGTATTACTTGTGTTTGCATCCTCTATTGGTTAGTATTACTTGTGTTTGCATCCTCTATTGGTTAGTATTACTTGTGTTTGCCTATTGGTTAGTATTACTTGTGTTTGCCTATTGGTTAGTATTACTTGTGTTTGCATCCTCTATTGGTTAGTATTACTTGTGTTTGCGTCCTCTATTGGTTAGTATTACTTGTGTTTGCGTCCTCTATTGGTTAGTATTACTTGTGTTTGCATCCTCTATTGGTTAGTATTACTTGTGTTTGCCTATTGGTTAGTATTACTTGTGTTTGCCTATTGGTTAGTATTACTTGTGTTTGCCTATTGGTTAGTATTACTTGTGTTTGCCTATTGGTTAGTATTACTTGTGTTTGCGTCCTCTATTGGTTAGTATTACTTGTGTTTGCGTCCTCTATTGGTTAGTATTACTTGTGTTTGCGTCCTCTATTGGTTAGTATTACTTGTGTTTGCATCCTCTATTGGTTAGTATTACTTGTGTTTGCATCCTCTATTGGTTAGTATTACTTGTGTTTGCATCCTCTATTGGTTAGTATTACTTGTGTTTGCTCCTCTATTGGTTAGTATTACTTGTGTTTGCGTCCTCTATTGGTTAGTATTACTTGTGTTTGCGTCCTCTATTGGTTAGTATTACTTGTGTTTGCGTCCTCTATTGGTTAGTATTACTTGTGTTTGCATCCTCTATTGGTTAGTATTACTTGTGTTTGCCTATTGGTTAGTATTACTTGTGTTTGCATCCTCTATTGGTTAGTATTACTTGTGTTTGCCTATTGGTTAGTATTACTTGTGTTTGCCTATTGGTTAGTATTACTTGTGTTTGCGTCCTCTATTGGTTAGTATTACTTGTGTTTGCGTCCTCTATTGGTTAGTATTACTTGTGTTTGCCTATTGGTTAGTATTACTTGTGTTTGCCTATTGGTTAGTATTACTTGTGTTTGCTCCTCTATTGGTTAGTATTACTTGTGTTTGGTCCTCTATTGGTTAGTATTACTTGTGTTTGCATCCTCTATTGGTTAGTATTACTTGTGTTTGCATCCTCTATTGGTTAGTATTACTTGTGTTTGCCTATTGGTTAGTATTATGGTTTGCATCTATTGGTTAGTATTACTTGTGTTTGCATCCTCTATTGGTTAGTATTACTTGTGTTTGCCTATTGGTTAGTATTACTTGTGTTTGCCTATTGGTTAGTATTACTTGTGTTTGCCTATTGGTTAGTATTACTTGTGTTTGCTATTGGTTAGTATTACTTTGTTGCCTATTGGTTAGTATTACTTGTGTTTGCATCCTCTATTGGTTAGTATTACTTGTGTTTGCATCCTCTATTGGTTAGTATTACTTGTGTTTGCCTATTGGTTAGTATTACTTGTGTTTGCCTATTGGTTAGTATTACTTGTGTTTGCATCCTCTATTGGTTAGATAATGGAAATCAGACAGGTAAATAAACGATAGATGTATCAACTCTACCCCAGTTTGCACTAACTGTGATTCCTGGATTACCAGTCCAGCGTGTTAACCACTGGACTACAAATCCGTCTGTGAAAGCAAAGAATCGTGTGTGTGTTTTACGTTTATTTATCGTCGCTACCGGTTGCCCATATGAACGACGCCTCCTGAAGAGATTAGTCATTTTAGATTTTGGAAGATTGTGCATGATACAGACAGAGACCCATTCCAGAGTCTTCTCTGGTTCTTTTTCGTGCATGGTGTAAAGCACCGACACGAGGGCTCGGTTTAACGTCCCATCTGAAAGACTGTTAATTTTTATTAGGGTCAGACGGGGGATCGAACCTGCGATCCCTGGATTACCAGTCCAGCGTGTTACCACTGGACTACAGATCCGTCTGTGTTACTAATAACAATTAACACAATTAAAAGACCAGTCACGTGACGTAAATATATATACCAGAATAACATTTTATTATCAAATGTGTACATAGTACATAATCATATATATTATGTTATATTTCGGGTTTTACGCCTGCATCAGCACCAGTTTGGGCTATATCGCCGGCGGACGGTTTACCTAACAACACCTTTCCTGGGCAGGCTCCAGCGGTTAACCAGTACTTGGGTGTACAAACCTCCGTAAGAAACTGCCAACTTTTTCATATAAATGAGACACGACCTGAGCGTGGCTCGAACCCGTGATCATCAGTGATGATAGGTTACAGTGGTATACACGTCAGCGACCTTAACCACTCGACCACGGAGGCGGACACATAATCATATAATAATACATATATATAATAATAATACATAATACAAGACTTAAAGCCGAGCTTCGTGAGTGTTGGATGGTTGTTTTCACACATGATTCATGGTATCAGTCAATGTACATACACCAACCATACATACACCAACCATACATACACCAACCATACATACACCAATACATACACCAACCATACATACACCAACCATACATACACCAACCATACATACACCAACCATACGGCTTGCTCAGTCGGTGAACGATTGTTCTGGCCACAGCCAGATTGTACGTGGCAAACTATTTGTTTTGGTTGTGGACGTGGGTCCTTTCGGATCAGCAGGGCACTGAAAACAGTACAATATCAAAGATATATATATTTATTCGTGGTTGCACCTAACTACACAAAATATGCAACCTGTAACCATAACATGGTGATGGCGAATGCTACGACTTAATGAAAACAATAACAATGCCTATGATGGTGAAACAATGTACACAGTCAAGTATATTCCTTTAAAATACAAACAAACTCTCAACTCGTTCAAATACGTCATTAGGGTGTAATAAATTACCAAAATACTAATATAACTAACCTGAAAACAGTACAATATCAAAGGTATATATATTTATTTGTGGTTGCACCTAACTACACAAAATATGCAACCTGTAACCATAACATGGTGATGGCGAATGCAACGAAGCATTGCATTAGTCTATAACATTTTGTGTAGTAGAATACGGATCACGGGTTAGTTAGAGACTAATATAATGTATAACGGGACATGGGCAGAGTATAGGTCAGGTGGATAATTATGTATATGTGTTTGGTGTAACTGGACAATACCTTCGAAGTTTCTAGATTATTTCCCTTGACTATCAATACTTGCATTAAAGGGTGGTTAAGTAAATGAAAAACCAACACGCCTGATAACTTTATTTTATTTATTATATACTAAAGTCTTGTACTCGTTTATTGTCAAATAAACACATATAATCAACCCTACGACACACTCCCCCTACTTTGTAAATGGCGTCCCGACATTTCTTGAGCTGAAATTAAAGGAATATAAAGTACGAAGATGAATGAAAATATGTGATGATGGACTGAAGATGATGACATGAAGCACACTTAATAAAGAGCAGTATGGTATCAAACATCTAGATACCTATATGTATGCCTTGGTCTCCAACCTGAAATACAAATTAAGTATCAATTAAATACGAATACTACAGGTATTCTTACTGTAAACTTTCAGTAGCGTCAACATGATATCACACCTGTATTCATAACATTATTTCAGCTGAAGTATAATAATTTGCATTCTATGATAACATTAGAATATCAGTTATACTGACGACATTACCAAAGGTAATACGAATACTATTACATAATATGCATGATAATAAATATAATTAATACAGTATGCGTCTTGCACACTCAACATATCCTTATGTTCAGAAAAACTCATATTGTATTGTGATGTCACCTACACCACATTGCCATATCTGTCTGGCTTCTTCGACAGTCTTTTCGGTCGTGATACTCCTAGTTTTCCTACTGGTCGTCGCATAGGGATTATGTATGGAGCACACCCGTTGTTACTCTCAGGTTGTCTCTCATCGTCAAGGCCATCGTCGGGTATATTAGTTATACCAACATCTATAGGGACGTCTGTGGTAGCCATGAAAGGAAGAGGTAAATTCCTATGAAGCATTCTGGACTTCTTGAATCTTGCTCCTTCCCGCTTCACCTCGTACACTGGTACGTCACCATTGGGCTGGCGAATTACTATGTATGGGTCGTGTTCCCATCTATCTGCCAGCTTATGTTTTCCTCTAATGGAAACGTTCTTGACCAGTACTCTGTCTCCAGTAGCCAATGCAGAACTTCGAGCTCTCTCGTCGTATTTAACCTTGTCCCTATTTCTTGACTTAAAAGCTGTTTGTCGAGCCTTCTCATACGCAGTCTTGAGACGGTCTTGCATCTTAATCACGTACTCTGACTGTTTACTAGCAGACAGAGTGTCTGTTGGCAGCCCGAAGAAAGCATCAATAGCCAGTCTGGGATGTCTACAAAACATCAGATAGTAAGGAGAGAACCCAGTACTCTCATGATGAGTGGCATTATACGCATGTACAAGGGAAGGTACATGTGCCTTCCAGTCTGCCTTCTGATGATCTTCTAGAGTACCTAGCATTTTGAGCAACGTTTGATTAAAACGCTCGACCATTCCATTTCCCATAGGGTGATATGGTGTGGTTCTGCTCTTCTCTATGCCCGCAAGATGACATAGCTCCTTGATGATGTGTGACTCGAAGTTTTGGCCTTGGTCGCTATGAATCCGTGATGGGAAACCATAATGAACCACAAAATGTTCAAAGAAAATCTTGGCTGTGGTCCTCGCAGTCTGGTTTCTGGTAGGGTAGGCTTGAGCATAGCGACTAAAGTGGTCTGTAATGACCAGCACGTCTTCATAGCCTCCCTTTGACCTTTCTAGTGAGAGAAAATCTACACAGATGATCTCCATGGGATAGGACGACTGGATGGGGACGAGTCTTGCTCTGGATGGTAAATGCTTTCTCCTAATACATCGTCCACAGTTCCGTACCATCGTGGCTATATCTGCGTCCATCCCAGGCCAATAAAACCGTTCTTTAACCAATGAGGTTGTACGGTCACGACCTTGATGTCCGAGGTCATCATGTAAGGCCTTAAAAATATCTATCCTGATGTTCTCCGGTAATACTAACTGAAGTCTTTCTTCACCAACGAGTTGGTGTCGCCTGTACAATACTCCTTGTATTAGGACAAGGTGTGCCCAATCCCGAATGTAGGCATTGATACCGGGAAAGGTTGGGTCTGCTGGCTTAGACAGCATCGATCCCTTCCTGACGTGATCAATGACATGCGATATTAGGTTGTCCTGTGCTTGAGCCTTCATCCAGTCTTTAGCAGATAGACTACTAGCAAGGAGGATGTTCGTAGGAATTTCAGGTTCCGTTTCATGTATTGTTTTATCATCTGGTAGCCTTATATTGTCAATAAAAGGGCCAGTTTCTATTGTTGCAGCCATACTCAATGCCTTTACGACCTCGGGATCCATGCGAGACACATATTTTCGACGTGAAAGTCCATCGGCATCCGCGTTTTGTAATCCACTTCTATATATTGGGCTGTAATCGTAATTAGACAGAGCTGCTAACCACCTTTGGCTGGTGGCATCAAGTTTCGCAGTAGTCTTCACATATGTTAGAGGGTTATTGTCCGTCACAACATCAAATTTCCCACCATACAAGTAGTCGTGAAATTTCTCAGTCACAGACCACTTGAGAGCAAGAAATTCAAGCTTGTGCGCTGGATAGTTCCTCTCGGCTTGCTTTAAACTGCGACTGGCGTAGGCAATTACCCTATCTTTATCTCCCTGTCTTTGGTATAAGACAGCTCCAAGCCCGGTACATGAGGCATCTGTGTGAACTTTGAATGGCTTTGTGTAATCTGCGTAAGCTAGCACAGGAGGGTTGGTAAGTAGATCTTTTATTTTGTCGAATGCTTGCTGATGTTCATTTTCCCATTTGAATACTGCTTTCTTGACTGGTTTCTTTTGTTTCTGCTTTTGCTTCCCAGTTGGGTGACCGATTAAGAGATTGTTGAGAGGTCTTGCAATTGAGGCAAATCCTTGAATGAAACGTCTATAGTATCCAGCAAAACCCAAAAACTGGCGTACCTCTTTAACTGTAAATGGTTCAGGCCAAGATTTCACGGCCTCAATTTTGTCGGGGTCAGCTTGTATTCCCTCCGCAGAGACCACATGACCTAAGTATGTGGTTTTGGTCTTAAAAAACTCACATTTGGATGGATTGACTTTCAGATTATATTCTGCAAGTCTTTCGAATACCGCAGCCAGTCTATCAATATGACTTTCTGCATCTGAACTGAAGATAATAATGTCATCCAAATATATCAGGCAGTCACGGAGATTAAGGTGACCCATGCATCGCTCCATCAGGCGTTGAAAAGTGGCCGGCGCGTTGCATAGCCCAAAAGGCATTCTATTGCACTCATAGAATCCCAGACCACTTCCAACCTGGAATGCAGTTTTCTCTTTATCCTCCTCTCGGAGTTCCACCTGCCAATATCCAGATTTGAGATCGAGTTTGGAGAAGTACTTAGCCCCAGCTAACAGGTGTAGTGTATCTTCAATTCGTGGTATTGCATAGGCGTCCTTTATTGTGCGTTGGTTAAGTTTTCTAAATCAATACAGAAACGAATTTTTCCGTCTTTCTTGCGCACGATTACAACATTTGAAGACCAAGGACTACTAGATTCTTTAATTGCACCAATATCCAACATCTCTTGTAGATGTTCCTTGACCTCGTTAAAAATAGCTGGTGGTACATGACGATATGGCTCTTTGAACGGTTTATTATCATTCAAGTCTATGTTATGCTTCACTGCAGATGTGTGACCAAGATCAGATGCACTCATTGGAAATACGGTATTCCATTTATCAAATACATTGTATACTTTTAGTTTCTGTTCTTCAGTTAAACTTGAGTCCTCAAGATCCACCCCGTATGTATTCAACGTTGTATCCATATTTAGCTCATCATGATTCATTTGTTTAATCAATCTATTTTCTTTTTCAGGTACTCCTTGATGCAGATGATGACTGACTGATGATGGAATGCCATTCATGTGCTGCTTTGTTTCAGTTTCAGATGTACAAGGATCGAGGTTGATCGATGTAGAATTGTTTTCAAAGATATGTGCTTCACGGACAACTTTCACTTCTTCTAGCTGACAAATATTTGACTTTGCTGGTATTCGTATAACCTTTGCAGACAGATTGCATATTCGAACTGGGACACGTGCATTTTTACCAGGATTGCCTAAAGTAACTACTCTAGGGCACACTGTAGCTCGATTTTCAGGAGCATTTTCCAATGGTTCCGTAACAGCTGCATCCGTGTTTTTCTGTTTCCGAACAAACCCGGTTATCGTTTTTGTTTCCATTGGTTGCAGAGCTACGTCTCTTGTAGATTTTACTACTCCTATTGAGCGACCTGATATTGCATTAAAAGCCATAGTCCAGGGCTCCGGTAGTGTTGCCTAATTTCCCGAATCAGATTCGTTCCTATGACTAGAGGAACCTGATCATGATAGTCAGTGTCTTCCACCACAAGAGCAAGTATCGGAAAAGCTTTATCAGATAATAATGGAACTCTGATATTTAGTTCCGTGTAGCCACTGTAAGGCAATTGTTCTCCACTGGCACATCTAATGTCCAATTCAAAATCTTCCAGTGGATATAATGAAGGTACTTGATTTAAAGATTGGTGGAATTTTTCAGAAATTGTTGTTACCATGGATCCAGTGTCTATTAAGCCTTTTAGTTCTGGTATTTTCGACCATTATTTCACTTTCATTACTATTTCCAACAATTCTGTTATATATTGTACTTTTCCCTATAGGGCTTCTAAATGTGTCTCCAGTTTGCCCTTCAACGGAGACTTCTTTTAGTTTAACCGTTTCTTGATTTCTCCTTGTGGTTCGCTACTGTCCACCTTCTGTCGAAATGATAAGCGTTCTTGCCTCTGCCTGTCCTCTGGAGTCCGGTTTCTAGTATCTTCATATCTACTATTGCTTCTAGATCCTCCTCCGTAAGGATAATTTCTAAAACCTCTCTGGTTATATCCTCCTCCATATGGTCGATATTCTGTAGCATGTTGGTAGCTTTCTCTTCCTCTATCAAGCTTTTCAGTTTGCTGATTTCTTTTTACTTCTCTAATCTCTTTTTCTAATCCTTCCATTTTCTTCAGTAGCTGATCCATCATTGTCTTACTCTCATCTACCCTTTGTAAGGGTTGACATGCGTTTGTCTCTTCTGCCTTATTCTTAGTATATGTTGTGTGTTTATCTTTATCTGATTTTATTGGTGTATTGTCTACTTTCATTTCTAATTCTTCTATCCTAGTCTTTCTTCTTAGTATATCAAATGAGTCACTTGATTCATATGCCGACCTTGTTGACATCTTTATTTTCTCGGAACAGAGTCCTCTCCAAAATCTTTCTTTTAGCTTTCTATCTTTTCTTGATTCCTCGATTTCACCTCTTTCTAACGCTTGGTTGAATAATGTTTCTAACCTGATACCCCATTCTGAACAAGGTTCGGTCTCATTTTGCTTTGCAGAATAGAAATCCTGTATTATTGCATCACCACTTCTTATGTTGCCGTATATGTCTTCCATCTTTTTCATTATTTCCTTAGTAGTGGCTGATGGCTTCAATGTCAGTAGCACCTTTCTTGCTTTTGATGTGATGGAATTTCTCACTGTCTGTGCTAAGACATATTCTTGGTATAATCCAGTTTCCATCAGACTTGTAACTTCTAATCTCCATTCCTCAAATTGCGTTCCATCAAAGTTTGGTAGCTTTGGTTTTCCAATTGAATTGCTTGAGTAGTTTTTATCTATGACTATGTTCTTGTGTTTCAAATAAAATTTATCTTTCTGTTTAACTCTTTTCTGTAGTATTTCCATTTCTTGTTTTAGATTATCCAGTCTTTCTTTCATAACCAAATCCTCCTCATCATCTGATATGTCAGTATCTTCAATCGCATCTTGAATTCTCAGATGCTCTATTCG